>CAXIUU010000088.1:0-51878 GCA_964035525.1 Porites cylindrica
AGGGATTATTTCAACAATATTAACTGAGCCTGAGGTGAATAATTGTTTTAGTATATTCACACGAAGTGATCTCAACAGAATCAGAAAGGAAACCATTTAAAAAACGATCAATTTTATTGACGGGCGAATTCATGCTGTGAACAAGAAGCCGTAAACAGTGGATGCGCAAGAGCTAGATCTTTATAGTATCTTCAAACATGGCAAATGATAATTTTAATCTTTTTGTATCGATTTTTGTAAGCTTTAATGCATCAATGGTTCAAAAGAAAACGCCGAAATTTTTAATTACTAACCAATTCTGAGAAGAAAAGTAGAGCTTTATTTTTTTCTGTCAACTCACCGTCAATGGGAAAGTTTTTTTTGTCGCTTCTTCCAATGCTGTCAACAGCGGCTACGATCGAGGTGAGCTTTGTTTATCATTTGCCTTCCTTTTTCCTCCATAAATTGACTTCTATATATAGGCAAAATTGGTCTTGCGCGAGAAAATCCCGAAATCACAAAACAGTGACAGAGCGGCCTCGTTTTCCTCTGTAGTGGTAAACATAGCTTCCAACGTACAAAAAGCCAGCTACAGTAAACCACTTCACAATAAATCACGCTGTTTAAACATCATGAGGGATTTTCTTGCCTTCAAAATCATCAACACTTGGATATTCAAAAAGTTCTTACTATGAAACTTTTGGCAAAACGCCCAGTTCACCACAGCGATTTTGTTCTGCTTCATATTCACCGCCTATGGCGGTGAATATAACGTCAAAGTCCGAGATAGCGAACCAATCAGATTGCTTGAATCACCAAGATCACTGTGTATATATACTGGTAATAATTGTAAAAGTAAATGATAGTTATCATAAAAATCTCCAGAATCCTTTGAGGTAATTTTTTAACTAGCTTTAAAACTTTGACAACTTTATGCTTAGAAGATTGTCAGACCACAACAAGATAGCATTTGCCATAAAATATCTTCCCATGTCACACCTAAGGTTATGAGGTCATCAGTCAGGTGACTTTTTCGAATTAGGTTTTTTTGTTGGCTGTGACAAGGTTTCACTAACGAGTTAAAAACAAATAGCATATTTTGAGGTTTTAGTTCTTGTGGGGCATTTGAAAATACCAGTTGACGTCCGACATTTAAAATTTAAGGGGGTAATGAACATGAGCGGAAAAGTGGGGAGACTAGGCCGAGGGCTGTAAAGAGTCACCCTTTTATCACACGGCAAAGAAAATTCGCGGGAGAGTAATGTTCTACCTGATAATTCTTTCACGACCATGACGTCATCAGTCACGTGATCAAAACTTTTTGATCGTTTTAGTTCGTTTTTAAAGCACTTTTTTTTTTAATAATAATAATATACCAGTTGTAGATATTAGGTAAAGGAAGAAGCCAGCCACAGATAGTATGTACTCAAAAGACAATCAATGAAAACATTAGGACCAAAGCTAAAGGTGTTAATTTTTTTAATGCTATGAAATCGCAGCCAGTCAGAAGGTATTCGTCTTGATAGAAGTTGCGACAAGAGTCATTATGGCTCTTGGTTGCGAAAGCCACTATGGGATTATACACTGGGCGGAGGAATGCTTCTTCTCAAATTTTCATGCATAACTATTTTGATTGATTTAGACTAAGTAACTTTCTAAGAAAAATTATCATATTTCTTCTACACTACATCCTCTTCACCTGCACCCCCAGCTATGAGCAACTCTACAATCTCCACGTGGTCATATCGAGTGGCGTGGTGGATTGGAGCAAGCCCCTCCTCGTCGATTTTGTAAATAGCGGAGGCGTCTCCTTTTATGAGAGCTCTAACTAGGCCAATTAGGCCCTCACGACACGCCTTGAAAAAAACAGATAAGAAACAATTTGTTATTTTGAGAAATTATTCGATTCCAGTTAGCCCTACATCAAAGCAAAAGACAAAAAAATCAAATTAGGAAAGTGAGTCGGCTAACTGAAGTGCTGGCTACATGTTGACACATTTCGTGATCTTCTTGTATAAAGAAAGAACTCATCTACCCAGTAACATGTTGACGTTAAATTGAGCTTAGAGCTCAGCACCCTTCTGTTCCAAAGCCATTTAAATTATAAATATCAATAAGGGTGTCCTCAGGGGAGGGACCAGGGTTGCTTGCCCTCCCCACTTTTTGTGCTAAATGAATACAAATATCACATAAAATTATTCACTAAATATGTTTTTCAGTATTAGACTAACGGCCTTCCATTGTTTTTATTTCTATCCACAATATTAAATGATAAAGTAGAGTAATGATTGTCAGCGAAAAAATGCAAAATGACACGGCAGAATTGCGTTGCTGGCCTCCAGTATTTTCTCAGCGAGTTCTTGCGCCCTTTAAATATGGGCGATTTGATGGATATTTTTTTGCGTGGGAATGAGCTACCAAAAAACACAGAGCTAAGATGTTCATTGCATTCACCTATTTGAACGTAAAATGCAATAAAATGGCATTTATAGCATTTTTATCGCCCTAGAGTCGATCAAGGCTAGTCATCAGAGTTCCTCTACAACTTAGTTCAATAAACATTTTAACGGATCAAGGCGAGTCATCAGACCAGAGTTCATATCATCTTGGCAACAGAAATGGACATCAAAGTCTCTTCAATCAATATTTATCAGAGAAACTCGACGATATTTTCAAGAAAATATACATATATAGACAGGTATATTCAATAGCTATTTCTTTGTCAAACACTTCGTAACACACTCTCTTATTCAGAGGGCTTGAATTGTATTTTCCATGCCAAAAAAATAAGAATAGAATTCCTGCAAAAATAGAGCACTTTTTCCTGAATTGATTTGAGAATTATCGAGTCTGTGATTGAAATCTTGACTGAGGGGAGAGCATGGAGATGACATATTACTATGTATGAAATTTTATACGCCTGTGGCTAAATCATGTGACTGCAAGCTTTAAGCTGAACAGCACTTTCGGTAGCTATTGTTATCTTACTGTACAAGATCGAGTGACACGAATAACAATAGATTGGCAATGAAATCTCTCTGTTACCAATACACCTCTCACAAGAATGACGGAGCAGGGAGTTATTCAAATGATACTGATATTGCACGGCTGTAATTTTCTTCTTAGAAACGAAACCTAGCGTGATCATTGGAATGAAAGTGTTCCACAGTACCTTCTTATAATGCTGCAAAAAGAAAATTGTCACCAACATTCAAACGGGACTTACTTAGCACTATTTTCTCGAACATTTATGTTGACTGTACAAGTTAACATTTCTACTCATCATTTAGAGGGCATCATTGAGAGCGAAGATATGTTTTTATGTTTGTTGACCCAGTTTACCTGATAGTCACTGAGCCACAAATCTCTCATATACTGTGAAATTTTATTCTCTCCTTATGGAACATATTTTGTCAATAAATACATTTTTTGTAAAGTAGTATAATTAATCACCTGATGTAATCCAACGCGGTGACAAACATTTCTCTCCACTGAATCAGAAATGCTTCTCCTTAAGATGCTTGTCGAGGAGCGCGCACGTTTGTCTTTCTTAGACAGCTGTTTTAAAGTCGACAAGGGAATGTCTTGCGTTTCTGCAGAATGTTGTTCTTCTAAGTTTTGTACAAGGACAGTCGTACTGCGATCCATTTTATCCTAAATTAAATGAGCAAAGGCACTAAAATGAATTTGGGATGATTTTTGTTTAAAAGCCTCGCTTTTTATCTAATTAAATATCTCTTGCCTTCCGGATGTATTAATCTAAACAAGCACGTAGATCGAACCCAAAATATTACTAGAAGTAATAAATTGCGTCCGCTCGAGTTACCCTAACCAAATTAAAAGACTGCCTAACAACAGAACTAGATTGTACAAATATTGGCATTAGTATCCTGCTAGCTTAATAAGCTTCAAATCACCTCCATATAATTTACGGTTACAGTAGTTTGATGCTAGCTGCTCTTTCTACGCACACCATACGTACACTGGGAGACAGAGGTTTTACTGTATCGACGCCATCACTGTGAAATGCGCTGTCAGGAGAACTTCGACTTATCACAAATTCCGATTCACCTTTTCAATTCGCATTTTGTTAGATTTACATAAATATATGTCACTGGTACTCTATATTCATTACTACTGTGGAATCTTAAGACGATTGTAGGCTTTCTTTTTTATTCAAATAATGAGCTACTCAAAGATTATTTTATCCGTTTAAATTATCAATTATTATTAGGGTGCATCAATGTGACGCGCATTTGATTACTTTCATGTAATTTTCGCAGTAGTAATAATGAATAAAGTATGCAGTGTGACTTTCACCCAGGAAAAAACGTTCAAGATACTAAATTACAATTTGCAAGCTCTGCTTCTTTTCAGGTGAAATATGCATTTGGCTGAAATGGGCTTCTAAATCAGTATTAAGGAAGTTCTGTTTACCTGAGATAACATTCGATAAAAATGTCAAAAAGCATTTATTTTAGAAATATATTTGAGCACAAACGAGGCATTAATCAATCTGTGAAAGTGAAAAGTTTAAGGCTTCTCATTATTTTTAAGGTGATAATATTCTAAATCCAACCTTTTAATCAAAATAACTAGATTATTGCAAAACAAAAATTCTTATATGAATTTAAATGTCAGTATAGATTAATTTTTAAGACGTTTTTTAAAATTATGAACGCTTCTATTATGTCAAATCATTATACTGGAAATGAGTTTGACTTACAACATTCAAGTACTACTTGCCTTCTTTTTCTTTCTTAGTTAGTCCACCGGCTTCTGGAAAAGTACAAATTTTTTTACCAACATCATCATTGAAAACACCGAAAATAAAAGCAAATCAAATTGAACTACGCAAGATAAAGGTAGTACATCAATGTTATAACAATGGGTCTTTGTATTACAAGAAAAAGTACTTTTACATTTTAAGCACCTGCTGCAAATCAAAATCACAATGAAATTCCAATTTCTCTTCTCGCAGAATTCGGTCGCACCGACCTGATTTACCGGCCTTAATACAGACTCCTCCTCAAAACTTGCACTATCTATAGTCCTCTTAGTGTGTCTGCACGCGTTTAAATTAACAGGCAAACAAACTACTGTGCCCACACGACAGAGATTTTTCCGGTTTCTGTAGCATGAAGCACCTAGGAATATTACTACTTTCCTAGGATGTGATGGTAGCTAGCTTGTGCTAAGTCGAATGTGCTACTTTTGGCACAAATTGCACGTGACGCGCGCGCGACTATTGCCAGGGCGACACGCAAGCAAATTGAACGAATAAATTGCAGTGGTTAATAACTTTTGGATGATGAATAATTTCATTTCCGTCCTCATTGTCTGTTTCGAATTTGAAGCATGCACTTCAGGAGAACCTCGTTAATAAGACACGGACGCTCACCAGACACATGCGAGTGAGATAGAAAAAAAATAATAATAAGATAAGAGAGGAAACGCGGTTATTAACATATGGGTATTTCTGTCAATTCCAGGTAGGCAGGAAATCTTGCGAGCATTCTTCAAAAATTTTTTAGAAGCAATACAAATATAGAAAAGTAAGGACAATGAATACATAGATATATATTCATTTTTGCACAACAACACTTAACCTGGTAGTCAATACCTCGGCCACACACAACTAAAATCGTTTAAAAATGTGAAAAATTGTTCAAAGCGCTGGCATTTCTGTTATATAAAAAATACATTTAAACAAATCTACGTCGTCGACCCTCGACATTTTACCCTAGAACTAAATACCACTGGTAATGTTAATATCAGCGTCGATAAATAGAAGAATTACATGTTCTCGTCTATCCATAAAAATATCATGCAGAGCACTTTCTTTTGGAGAATTTTATTAAGGAAAGTTTCGGATACTGAGAATGTGTTTCCGATTATGGTAATTACCTTAGTGAGAGTGTGACGAGGAGATGTTGGAGATGTCGACTTGCGAGGAATATCCTGTCACATGGGAAACATTTGCGGGAAATGCGCCATTTGAATATCCATAGTCTTAATCGCAATTTTGACACCTTGTTAACTATTTGGCTAGTAGCAAAAGCACGTTCTCTGTTATCGGGATTTCTGAAACGTGGCTAGCTGACTCTGATCATACAAATGATACTGATGGTTATAACTTTATTCATAAACACCGTCCCAATAGACCTGGTGGAGGTGTTGGAATGTATTTAATTAGATGTTGACTTACAATTTAAATTTCGAAATGACTTAGCTATAGACAATGAGTCATCATCCGTTGAGTCGGTATTCATTGAAGTCTGTCGTCCTAAAGGAAACAACTGAATCGTTGGAGTTATATACAGACCACCGGATTCTGATGTTAACGACTTTGTAAAAAATTTGAACTCATTTTTGACAAAAGTTAAAAAAGAAAAGAAGGTATGCTGCGTAATGGGAGATTGCAATTTGAATCTAATGACATATCAATCTCATAATCTGACAGGCGAATTCTTAGATATGATGTATTCTAATACATTTCTTCCCTTGATAACGTGTCCTACTACAATAAGGTCCCATTGTGCGACTCTCATTGATAACATATTTCAAAATTCTTTTGAAATTAATTTGCTTAGTGGAGTTTTATTTACCGAAATTTCTGATCATTTATCTAACTTTGTTATTCATTATGAATATAGTAAGAACAATGGAAAAAGAAAATCCTTTGTTTTCGTTCGTGATAAAAATCAGAAAAATGTGTCTAAATTTCATGATTCACGATAATGCGCATGTATGAGTTCTGACAGTAGCTGATTGTTTTTCAACCAATCGGAAGCGAGTTAGATGCACGCAAGTAAATTTACAAAATTCCAATTACGTGTTCGCGACGCGAGAGTATTTCCGGGCATTTGGTTTGATTTTAATTATCCCCATAATTCAAGTTTATTCTTTGCTGCTCCTCAGATATATGTTGCAGCCGATAAGAATAAGATTTACAGCCCTGTCCTGCTTTGAAACAAACATTTACCAACGTGTATTTTTACGAGGTCGTACCCACGCTAACAAAACAGTCACCGATCGGCAAACAAAATATGTAAACAAACATCTTATTACTGTTCTCTCAGTTCGCCTTATATAAACCCAGAAATATCTACAAATAGCTCCTGACCGGTGACAAAAACACACAACGTATGAGTACAAAGATTAATTGAGCAACGTATGAGTACAAAGATTAATTGAGCATAAATTTCAATTTCTTATCAGCAAATGAACAAATTCATTCGCGTTGCATCGGGTCAGTGTTCCGCAAAACAAATGTTATCGAGTAGCACACATAAAGAAACTAGATTATAAACAGAATATTCAGGCAATAATTTATTTTCAAAACATCAATTCTTAAACATATACGATCGTAAAGCAAAGATACAAGGAACATTCCAAGTGTACCAGATCGGTGAAGATCGCGCGACCTGTGGCGGTATGACTACAGGTCGGAGTCAAAATCAAATCAAAGTTGAACGAACTCATGCCTTTAACCACTTTCCAAGTGTCGTGTATTCTTTTCGTATGCCACACGCTACTCCTAGAACCATACCAGATCGATAGGCTAAGCTTCTCTATCTCCAGAGACTCTTGAGAACGTCCTGTTGCCGGACGGCCACGATGCTCTTCCGAACCTCCATGATCAAAACATTATTTTTTGCGTCTTCTTAAAACGTAACCAGTCAAACGACACAACCACAGGTTAATCACCACTACCGAAGTATAACTAGACCAGCCAAAGCGACGGATGTCCGAATAAAACGAAGGATTTTCAATGATTGTACCGGTAATGGCGATTTCGAATTTAGTGTTGACCCGACAAATTTATTCTGAAGAGACAAACGGCGCGCATGCGCATTATCGTGAACCAATCCCTTTAAAAGTATACTAATTGGCAGAACGATGCAAATATTGCTTATGACAGTTTTCTTAGCAAATACTTAGATATTTATAAATCCTCTTTTCCCCTAAAAAAGTGAAAGCATCAAAGCATGCGTTTAAAAGACCGTGGCTGTCATCGGGCGTTCTAAAATCCATTAAGAGAAGGAAAAAAATTGGACAAAAAATTCTTAAATTTTCCTTCTCAAACGAATGAGAAAAATTTAAAAAATCTATAGGAACAAATTGCACCACTCTCTACGTCTAGCTAGATCTTTCTACGATGAAGAAAAATTTGAATCGTTGAAAAAAAAGAATACTAAAAGTACCTGGAAGATTCTAAATCAGATAATAAATAGAAATAATCGTTCTGATAATTACCTTCAACATTCACCATCAATAATCTGGAGATTTCAGATTCTAATCTAATAGCTAATCAGTTTTTTTTGGTAAACTTTTTTTACCAATCTGGGGCCCACACTCGCTAAAAAAAATACCCAGTTCAATTAGAACATATGGGTCTTTTCTACCGGATCGCTTAAATAATTATTTTTTTCTTTGAATCTGCAACGCAAACTGAAATTGTTTTAATTTTTCTTGATTTATCAAAAGCTTTTGATACTGTGAATCATCGTATTCTACTCGATAAGCTCGAAAATTATGGGGTTCGTGGTCTGGCGCTAGAGTGGATTAAATGCTACCTTTCTAAGAGGCATCAACACGGAGAATTTAATGGTATATTGTCTTCATTTCATGAGGCGTTCCCCAGGGGTCTGTCCTCGGTCCCTTATTCTTCTTAATTTATATCAGTGATTTGTGTCAGATTTCAAATATCTATGACCTGGTTTTATTTGCTGATGATACCATCTTATTCTTTTCTCATTTTGACTTTCCTACTTGAATGAGCTTGATTAATTCTAAAATACTCAAGTTATCTGATTGGTTCAAAGCCAGCAAGCTATCTCTAAATATACAAAAGCCAAATTACATAATTTTTAAACCCAGACAGAGAAGAAATGAATTCACCTTAAATATTGAGATGAATGGTTTTAAGATGAACCAATTTAAGGAAGTTAATTTTCTTGGTGTTATTCTAGATGAGACACTGTCATGGAAACTCCATATTTCTCAGGTTGCGAGTAGGCTCCAAGGCTGTGTGCTTTATACTATTCACTTGTCTATTCTTAGCGCCTAGTCTTGTTGCAAAAGCGCATTGTTATAATTATCAGCAAGAAGGGATTTGACGCTCACATTGATCCACTATTTAAGAATCTTATGATCCTTAAGTTAGAAGACATCTATTCTTTGCATCTCGGGAAAATTATGTTTTCTTTCAAAAATAACTCCAGTTTTTCCAGATCCATTTTACGTACAAATCAAGTTCATGGTTATAACACATGTCAGACGAATTGCGAGGTGAACTGCTGAAGAAACCAGGTTTATTGCCGTACATTCGAGGCAACCGAACTACAGAAATAAAAGTTTAATACATGAACAGTTGCGGGTACCGAACGTTCACTTCACCCTCTCAGGAAAGTCAAGGTTCAAGAAAAGACACCTGCTCGTTACTGTAAGTTTTGTGGTTACAAGCACCCATTTACTCAGCCACCTCGCTGCCCAGCTCTTGGAACAAGTGTGAGAAGGAAGGACACTTTGCACAAGTGTGCAAAGAATTAAGTGCTGAAGGTTCACAACTTGCAGCTGTGGAACATGAGCCTCCAATGAATCACGATGTGCACACATATTTTGGATCAGTTGAGCTGGATAGTGTCTCCGGCACTAGAAAGCATCTAGGAGCTTGATTACTGTCAAAATTGCTGGGAAAGATGTACAGATCAAAGCAGATACTGGTGCAGAAGCTACAGTCATTCCCTATGAGCTGTACAACCAAAGCAAGAAATGCCAAGTTTCTTCCAAACCGACCCTGTGTTGCAGGATTATAAAGATTGTTTTAGTGATAAACCTGGCAAGCTACCTAACAAAGTACATTTGGAAGTTGATCCGTCAGTTCCTCCAGTGGTACATCTTCCCAGAAAAATTCCATTTGCACTTCTTGAACCAGCACGAGAAAAGCTCACAGAGATGGAAGAAGATGGGATTACTGTTTAAGAAGAGGAACACATCCCTTGGGTTTCATCTATGCTACTGATCGACAAACGAAAAGTGAAAGAAAAGAACACTCCACTCTCGAATTTGTATTGACTTACGGGACCTAAACAAAACTGAAAGAAGGGGGGTCTGGGTCGGCTATGGAGGAGTGAAGGTGCTGGAATATCGCTCCCGCAAATTTAATCTTTAATCTTCTTCCTCTTGCCTCGATACGTTTACATGGATGACATTTTAAGTAGATTTAAGCGTAAGGAAAGGGGAAGCAGTAGGTTCGGACATTGAGAGATACTCGTGGCCTTGGATATGTTGAAGGACATAGGAGTGAAGCGGCAACAAGTTCTAGACAAGCCCGGCGAGATGGACAAAAAAATTGAAAGTGTTATGACTAACGTGGCCGGTCTAGAAAAGACGATGACCAACATTCAATCAGAAGTGTCGTCGCTCAAGGTCAGAGCCGACTTGGCAGAAACCAAATTGAGAGAAATGGATACAGGTTTACAATTTGCTAATGCCGAAGTTGAGGATCTCAAATCACAAAGCAGGAATAATCAACAAAGTATTTTATCCCTAAAAGAGCGTCTTCTCTATCAGGAGGTCTACAACCGCAGGGAGAATTTACGATTTTTTGGCCTTCCTGAAAGTACAGAGTCAACAAGTGAAGTTTCCAGACCAGACCAGTTTCTTTTTCTTTTGTTCAAAATTTTTTTTGGGGGGGGGAGGGAATTTTCTCTATTCTCTTTTAGAGCATCCAGTCATCACATTATAGACAAAGAGATACAATTATGCTATAAATTAATACTTAGTGCTCTGCGTAGGTAAAAAATAAAAATACAGCACCTTTTCACCCTATGAAAAATCAAAGTATAGAGAATATATAATTACCAAATTAATTACGCAAAACTCTGTATGTATTCAAGATATTAAGAAAAGAGGCCTTGGAAACATGTATAAGGAATATTTTAACTCATCCCTTTTATCAATCAAAAGGTTTCATTCATTTTGCACAATGTAATTACACCAAAGTCATAGGTTGCAGACCAAGGACCACTATGCGAAATTTGGTGATAGTTTTCAAGAGTCGTTAAAACAAAAAATTCAAAGTCTTCAGCAAATTTGCTTCCAACGGCAGAAAAAGTTTTATCTGAAAACCTGTCCTGCAAAAAGGCACGTCTTCCTGTTGCGTTTTATTTATTCACAAGCAAAGTAAACATGACCACGTACTTTATGGTGCCGCAAAAGTACATGTACGAACTTCAAGAAAGACGAATGAACTTACTGTCAACAAGCTTGAATTTCACGTCTTCAGATTTAGTTAAAACAGCAACACCATGGGGTTTTGTCCACAGACTGAATAATAATTTGACCAACACACTCTCTTTTACCTCGCTGTTCAATATCCTTAGTTTTTAGCAGTGGAGGGGTAAACACAAAATGATTTTTACACCTGGCATGAATTTTCTGCAATAAAGTAGTCTAGATTGTTGGATACTGTAAATTATGAGAAACAGCTCTAAATGCAGTCTCTGCAACTGAAACAATACTGTGTAGTGATCCATGCTTTTAAAAGTTTAGAACTTAGCTTTTGGCTTGGGACACTAGGAAGACCAAATCAGCTAGAATTTCACAGAAGTGTGTTATTTTACAATTGTCCTTTCTGAGGTCATTGACCATGAAGTGAAATTTTGCTAGCAAGGCAAAAGCAAGGTAAATTGCAATTATGACGTGTTTTGGATGGTGTTAAGTCTGTCTTGGTTATGTATGACCACAGTCCCATGGGCATACTGAACATTGAAAAAAAGGTTCGCTTCTTTGGGAAATCATCTGAAAATGAGGTTGTCCATGTTGCAGCTCACTGTTACCCTTGCCTAGGACTGTATTTTGCTCTCATTCTTGAGCACGCTAACTTATGGCCATGAACTCAAATGAATAAATCCAAGGTGAAACTCAGAGGCAATTGAACACAGGCAGTGCACTTAAGATGGACGACACCACAAGTTCTCTGTCCGAATTACTCTGATTTCCGGACAAAGATTTTTTTGTAATCTGGTTAAGCCACAAATGCATTATTGAAAATGCGGTCATGTATTGGTCCGATGGACGTGTTATTAGTTTCAAAGGAAATGAAAATTACAAAGGCATTATCAGGAAGTCTGTTTCAATCAAGCACGTGACATAATATTGTACAGTATCACTGACTTGAATGTCATGGAATTGATTCAGGGAATAAAGTATGTTGCAGTTGAATTTACAATCTGTTTGCATGATATGAGTGAAAAAAGGTAATGTCATCCTCTACAGTCTCAAGCACATCACTGAGGTCCACAGAGACAGAATTGAGGCTTTGCATGTTTAAAAAAGAGCACTTTCTTGGTGACAAACTTGATTTACAGTAAGAGCCAGTCAGTAAGTTGACCTACTTCATATGCTTTGTCACAAATCTCAATGCGATACTGTTCAAACAGCTTGAAAAGGGATTCAACTTGAAAAGGTTTTCTTTGCTGTGCTTTTGCAAGTACACAATCATTTCTCTTGCAATGATACCAACAATATTGACTTTGACACCTGCGATGGAAATTAGTCTTTGGCAGAGTTCAATGAAACTGGTTTATCTGAGAGCATTATCTTTGCTCTGTTGTCTTGAAAATGCTTAAACCCGGAGAGCCTTAATTTGATTATATACTTATTTACCGGATAGGTCTGTCGCTCAACACAGAGCATTTGAGAGCGCTCTAGAATAATAACAACAATAATCATAGCAAAGGAAAAAAATAGCAATAACAATCACCAAATGTAGACTGAATAATAATGAAAGAACTCCATTAGGGCCCGTAACCCTTACCCTTTGAGCTATCCCACCCGGCCGAATAACATATATTATTCCTTGACAAAAAAATAAACATTGAGTTTTCAATAAAGGCGGAAACAAAGTTGAAGCTAATCGCTTGAAAAACAAAACCCCAAAAAACTTGCTTGGCCTTTAAGTACCCGCTTTTGGTCAGTCACTTGCCGTAGTTTTTGTTTTGTTTCGTTCTGGTTGTTTTTTTGGGGGGGAGGGGAGAGTGGAGTTGGAATGGGGGTGTGACGTGGTGTTTTGTGGACTGAAAAGTTGTGAAAAGGGCATGCTGCTTAGAAAAAAACAATCCTTCATGAACTCTGTTATTGAAATTTCACTAATAAGAAACTCCAGTTTTACTCTTCTTTTAAAATGACTCGAGACGCTTCTGTTCAGATTGATCTAATTAAAAATTTGCAACAGAGCGGACAATCCTTGGCAAAATGAAGATCAGTTAACCATGATTTAAGAATTGAAACTGGTAGACACTGCGTCCCCAAAATTCCCGAAAACGTTAGAATATGTCAACATTGTTCATCTAACAATATTGAGAACGAATTGCACTTCATCTTTGATTGCCGGAGTCTTCACAGCCACGCAAGAGAACAACTCTTTGCCAGTGATATCACTTTTGAATACCCGATCTTTAGTAATCTCAATACAACATATGAGTTAAAACATTGTTTCTTTTCACTAATGTAGACCCATTCATTTGTAAAAAAACTAGGCTATTTCATTTTGGGGGGATTCCAGAGAAGAAACTGAATTAAGAGTTCGCAAATTATTGTTGCAGTTGATTTTCCGTTATTCATTTTGATGATTTCTTTCTATCTAGTTAGAAACCTTTTCATAAATCTGTTTTACTATTTTTCCTTTCTTTTTTTATGCAACACCATCTATGTAAATGGTACTGCGAAATAAACGTTGTTGTATTGCTTAGCGTACCAAACGCTCGGTTTAAAAGTTTATGGGCAGCGTCGCTGTTTTAAGTGTTTCTGGCCAAAAATAGAAAATCAAAAACAAAACAAAACACTCGACAACAACTTAGCCTTTGATTGACAGAAAACTGATGCAGCGGCCTAAATATTAATGTGGCCGAAACAGGCCCAGTTCATGGTACGGGCGTCGGTGCGGGTTTCAGATTACAATCTCCCCCATTGAAAAGCAGTGACCATAGCCTTTGCGCGTGCATTTGCGATGCGTGGGGAAACACGAACACCGGCAGTCTATCGTTTCGTCGAGTTGCATAGATGGCAATGATGCTTAACCGACCGCACCCTGTTACACAGCCAATCTTGAGTAAACCTACCTTTTTGTTTTCTGTATGACAGGAAAAACAAGAGAGAGAGACAGAGCAAAGACTAAAAGAATGGATTTCTCGACCGAAGCTCAAGAAACCCGTGGCCCCTCCAAACCGGTGAGACGTTTTCTTAGCTACTAGTGGAGATACGATACCATGTACTACATTTGGCTTTCTTGGACGTGATACTAGAGCGTTTAAGCGCTTAAACGCTCAAGTTGTTTCTTCAACGTTGGTCTTAGAAGAGTCGCTTCATTATACGTCACAGATCTACAGCCATCAGTTCAGTAAAGAGACTTTTCATGCTGACGGTTCCAACAGTAACCAATTCTCAGCTATTAGTTCAGTAACCTCTCCCTTCCCCCCTTAACCCTACCCCAGCTCGCGGTTTCTAGAGCTTCTCTAAGATTCATGTTTTTTTTGTTTCTTTGTTTCTCCTCCTAAGTTTATAATATATTATATATTATTTCTCACGGAAGCGGCCCAAGTTCAGAAAGAATAATCAGAATTCAGATTTTCCGGATGACGTGGTAAGTGCTTGACCTCATCTTTTGAGGTCGTCAGCTTTTCATTCAAGAATCTAAACCTGTCACTTGAGCGCTTAGTCATTTAATAGCGTGGAATTTTGCGATCTTATCTCGAAAAGAGATCTCCCCTTTCCAGCTTCTTCCCTACCCAGGGTTAGGGTTACCTCATCCACAACAAGTCAATGTCATACGATGAGCTGCTCACTACGACTAGCAGGACATCCTTATATTGTAGACGCTTACACCAGGCGTTAATACTTCTTTTTAAATGCTTAAATGGTACGGGACCTACTTATATTGGAAGTCTTTTTAAATACAGGCATACACCGCATAGGCTAAGAGGCGAGGGTTGAATTTGGAATTACCTAACTTTAATCTTAAATTTAAGAAGAATTCTTTCACTTATTCATTAAGTAAGTTATGGAACAGCTTGTCTTCTCAAGTGCGTCTTTCAAGTGATGCCAATTACTTCAGAAGTAAATAGCACGATTGCAGCTTTTTCGAACGTGTCTCATAATGCACGATTGTAGCTTTTAACTGTTTTTAGAACGAGTATTATAGGTTTCCTAGTCACGTTTTTAGTATGTCGCTTTTTAGTCGGTTTTAGCTTTTTATATTTTACGTTTTTATTAACAAGTGTTTTAAATGTATATATTTATTGAGCTGTTTTTAAAATTGAATAATATTACAACATAGCCGTAATTATTATAGATTATATTTATACACGTTCGTATTTTGAACGAGTTTTTTAGCTCTTTGACGTAACGTGTTAAAATCAACGATTGATTGAAAAAAATTGATTGATGATTACCTGCCTAGTGAGAGTAGGTCACCCGCTGACATTCGTGGTTTTGTTGCGTTTCAGGAAGGGCAAGCTCCTAGCAGCCTCGCGGCCAGAAATTTATCTTACAACGACAATGTGGTGAGTGAGGATTTTCTAGGGCTACATGAGTAGAGCGTTACATTTGAGTTTACAAGGGGTGAACTTTAAAAACCGTCTGTCTCAACAGTTCTCAAAATGCCTGTATGGGCAAACCATTTCAGTTTAATTTCTTCACTTGCTGTCTTAATGTTCCGAGGTGGTTATCTGTACATGTTACACACAGTGCTGAAATTTGAATGCAGTATATGTGCAAAATTCGCAGTGAAGTGACTTTAAGAGTCATAAAAATATATATTAATGGTAATAATTTGACGCAGAATCTCTGAGCAATTTCGCCCCCAGCGAATGAGCGCTCCACAAATTATGTGACCATAGGTCTTCTGCTGACACAAATTAAGCGATTAAAACACGCGTAACGCCCTCTTAATTGATGAGTCGATCAAGCGTCTGCTCTAATCGCGTCAGGGTCTTGTCCCTTGAGGCTCTTCTCGACCTTCTTTACTTTTCTTCGTGCCATATTTTTCCGCCTGTTTAGACTTTCCCTCGCCTCCACTATCTTCCCTTGGGTCTCCAAAGATGGAATAACCCCAATCGCTAAAGTGAATATCAAAATTTGAAAGGATTTACCCTTACAAGAGTAATTTTTTGTCCATTTTCACCAAAATAAAATCTCAAGAAGGTAAAAATTTTAAGCAATTCACTCTAAAAGAGTAATAAATATCAAACCCTAACCCTAACATAAACCCTAGCGAAAAAGCCACGTTAGCTCAAGACCCTTGTATAATTTTGCATTCTCTGACAGGGTCGCACGTATTTAGCATCGTTACTGCAGTGATTTCCTCGTATTTATTATTTTTTGCAAGGTCACACTTGAGTCCAAACCCTAACCCTAATCCTAACACTTGAGGGCAAAATTTTAGCCGAAAAAAGTAGGTGAGGGTGGATTTGTTACTGAAACTATTCATTTGGAATGAATTTGCTTAAACAATAACCCTTACCACCTGTCTGGGTTAAACCTTGTATTTAGACTATAATGCACTGCTTTTCTTAATGAGGATTTGTTTCATTTCAATATGGAGGTTGAACCTTGGCAAAATAGAAAGTGTTCTAAAAAGAGATCTCAGACTGAGAACTGAAAAAAGAATTTGAATTTGTCTGTTCAGAGTTTTGTCGGCAGTCTAATCATTGTTCAATTCCTTTCTCTGAACCGTAAACCTTTTTAGCAAAATGCAGGTGAAAACAAAAGAATATTTTATTGCAGTTGGTTGGCAAGCTAGGAAAGTAAAGCTCCATGTATAGCGATGGTAGCCAGAATTAAAGGAGACACTTTTGAATATGTTCTCACCTTTGGAGGCACAGCGACCTGCTTCCCTTTTGCGGCGGTTATTGAAAATAATATTATAGCAGTGGACAAGCACACATTTTCTTAACTATCATGTCAATTTTATTTTAAATGTTAACTTTTGGTGGGGCAGTATCACTGATCATCTTGTTACAACATTGAGCAAAACTACCCATCATGGTTGTCACAAAAATGAATTTCTTCAAGAAACACTACTGCAGTACGTCGAGTATTTATCAACGGTTTGTGAGAAACTTTTTAAAAATGTTACAAACATAACATTTCTGGAACACTCTGGCCCATACTGAAGTCCAAAATGAACATACTAGTTAAAGTTAAAGTTAGTTAGTTAAAGTTCATAGTCTGGCTTAAAATCTCTTCTCTCTTCCAGAGCAGAAGAAATAGGCTTAGCATTTCGCTTAGGGTGGGTGTCAGGATTAATCATAAAAATTTCGTGTTTGCGCTCTTGAGAACTGTCCAAAAACAAGCTGAGCGGAATTCTGGACGTATTTTGCGACTATTTAACTGCAATGAAAGGGGTTTTTTGCTATTGCGGGAGGCGCAAAAACATAATTTCCACTTAGCGTAGTAGGGCGAAAAAGTTGGTCAAGATTAAACGTACAAATTTCTTGTTTGCGCTCTTCAAATTGTTTAACCTAAGAAAAGACTTTCAAAAAATATTACAAAGAGTGGGCAAGATTAAACATGAAAATTTCCTGTTTCCGACTATTTAAGTGTAATTCAAGGTTTTTTGGGGCTATTTGCGGGATGTGCTTAACCCAAAATTTGCACTTAGCCTAGTAAGCCAAAAAACAGTTTCCTTTAAAATGTTAACAAAAATGGGTTCCGATTGAATACAAAAATTTGTTGTTTACGCACTTGGAAACTGTTTAAGAACGAAGTTGAAGACATTCTGGACATATTCTGCCACTTTTCAAGTATAATTAAAGGTTTTTTGGGCTTGTCTCGGATGCGCGTAACCGAAAACTTAAACTTAGACAAATAAGCAAAAAAAGATTCTCCGAAAATGTTAGCAAAATGTTAGGATGAATCATAAAAATTTCTTATTTGCGCACTTCAAAACTGTCTAAAAACTGGCTTGACGACATTCTGGATATATTCTTCAACTGTTTCAATGTAATTAAAGGTTTTTTCTGCTTTTCCTGGATGCGCCTAACCCAAAATTTCTACCTGGTTTAGTAAGCCCAATCAAAGTTTGATTTAAAAGGTTACAAAAGAAAGGTTCGAATTAAACATGAAAATTTTTTATGTTTGCGCGCTTAACATACTTGACAAACGCTTCTCAGCACCCACTGCTGAAGGCAGAATTTTAGATCATGGGTTCACCAAAGAGGGAATTCCTTACATCTACATGCTCCCGTGAAAATCTTGAAAGGACCAAAACTGATCATGTTCCAGGTCAAAACTATTCACAATATTTTACCTACCCAATCTAGCTTTTTCCACGCGCGCATAACTGATACTGATGTTTTTCCTTTATGCAACCTTCAAAGTCAATCTCTAAAACATATGTTAATTACCTGTAGTGTATCCTCTTCGTTTTGGACTTGTTTTTCTAACTGGTGGCATAAAAAATTTAATCAAAAACCGACTTTATCTGAAAGCACTATTGTATGGTTGGCAGAAAGAGTCAAATAACTGATCATGAGAAGTGCTTACATTACTGTTTGATTGTCGCCAAATATAATGTTTTTCTACAAGCGTACGCAACGGCGTCCTGAACTTTGACAGTTTTGTACTGCGTCTCAATAACAAAACTGATATTCTTCGCACCATAGCTTTTAGATCTAACCACTTATCTCAATTTAAAAAAACATGGGCCAAACTTCTTGAGATATGTGAATGCTAGTGTCATTTCCATAATACTTATTCCTTTAAGCTACACTTTACTGCTGTACTGTTTCACTTATTAGGTTTGCGTCTTTTTCCTTTTAATTTAGTTTCTTTCCTTTACAAATTTATTTATATATATATATATATATATATATTATTTTCAGCCCGCTGTAAAAGTAGAAAATAGTTTTGAATTGTAAAAAGAACACGTATTAAGGCGACGACGTTTATGCTTGAGTTGTTTAATGTCATCATTAAACCACGGGATCTTTGGACGATAATCCTTGTTTTAAGGGGGCATGCTTGTCCAAAATGTCAGTAAGGGTGATGTTAAAGCAGTCGGAGAGTGCATCAATGTTGTCCCAATGCACGCTTGCAAAAAGCATAGAAGAGGCAATATCAGCCGAGAATTCGTCAATATCAAAAAGTCAGTTCTTTGCATGATAAAGCTGGTCGCGGGAAGCCAATTGCACACTGAATAATAAAATGATCGGAGGTGGAAAAAGTAACTTTTGCAAATGCAAGAACAACATCATCCGACGAACGAGTAATAGTTAAATCCAAGGTATGACCCGATAAATGGGTCGGGCTGGAAACGTGTTGTGAAAGACTAAACGTTTCCAGTAAATCCATAACTTTCTTGGTGTCATTGTCACGGAGGTCATCTAAATGAAGATTGAAGTCTCCAGAGATGACAAGAACCTCGGGGTACATAACAACATTCTCTAAAAACTGAGAGAATTCATAAAAGAAAACAGGCAGAAACAGGATGTAACGAAGAATATGGAGGCTGATACACTATTGTATGTCTCATTGAGCGATCGTGCACTTTAACAATCCACTCAGAATATTCGAAGGACTTGTTTTCCCTCCCATCCACTAATGAAACGTTGACAGAGTCTCGAAACAGAATCTCAGTTCCACCACCACGGTTTTGTGATTGTCGAGAAAAATTATTGAAGAAATAACCGGCCACAGATAACTGAGCAATACTGACGGAATCAACGTCATTAAACAAGGTCTCGGTAACGGTGCAGAGGCCAATGTCATTTTCTACGACGTGGTCAATAATGCTCTCGATCTTATCACTTGTAAGCAAGATGCCATATGAGATCTTAGACAAGATTGTACAGGACTCAACAGCATCCTGTAAAATATTTAACAAGATGATGCACTCAAGAACCTTAAAAATTAGCTTAGAAATATACAAGTCTACCTGGAGTTTTGAAAACCGGGTTAGCAAACATTTTGTAATTTTTCTCAACTTCCCGAGTCTAATAGCTTGTTTACTGTGTTGTTTGCTTATGTCGTTTTTTTGCTTGTTTTGTGGTTAGGGATTTGTGTAAAAGTGGATGGACACAGAATTACTATCTTACCCCCCTCCTATTTTCTTCCCTACCCACAATTCTTTCTTTAACACAAGTGACAGTTATTTGAAATCGGTGCGCGTCTAAAGCTGGTTTCGGTGCCGTTTAGCAGTTTACTTTTAGATATTGGTCACCTTGCGAAAAGTTTCCCGGAGAGCATCATGTAAAGCTCTGAGATGGGACGAAGTTATCACGATTCGCAGAGTCTGCATTGTCCAATATCGTATCATATTCTCGTTTCATTTGGCTAAACGGATCAATCACCCTGATCCGGGCTGAGACGGAAAGGTACGATATTGTTCGCTTTTCCGTAAGGTGACCACTAAGTCTTTGGCATCGGGAACAGGCTCTTAGGAGTCAAATGAATTAGATGAGAGCAAAATTGCAGGTGAACTGTGACCCAGGCTAAGACTTAGTTATTTTCTGATGTGAAAACAAGGCTACGGTGGTCCCCGCCGACCGTGTGACTCTACAGCCGGGAACTTGAATAAGACAAGTGTAAGAGAAAAGTCCAGAGTTGTTTATTTGTCAATAGGCTGAGTTTTTCCGAATTATTCGATAATATTGCGCTTATGTTAAACGTGAGAAGATTATGCGTCGTTGTGGATAGTCTTATCAGTGCCTCGAAAGTGTGTGATCGTGTGATTTCCGCATAGTGATGACAGGTATGTGATCGCGTGGTTGAACTGCGGTTTCGCCAAAATGTTCTCTGAAAGCCATTAATATTGTTTCGTCGGTGATTAGCTTAGCTGTTTGTACCTTGGGAAAGCAACTCTCCACTCAGGAAAATTGGATCTAGGTCTAGTTTCAGCGGGCTCTAATAGCATTGAGCCATAGGCCGGTTTTTTGCAGATAAGAAGGTGATGAATTTGTGCACTGTGTTTCATTCAGTTTGTCGTCTATTCTATGTGAAATCCTATTGTTTATCGGACCGCGAAAAAAGTAGTGTTTTGCTAACTATTTAAGTTGTTATGTGAGCCCATAGTTATTAGAGGAGACTTGCACTCTTTCGCTACAGTTCACTCACTTAAAAATTTCTAGACTGAAGAGACACCGGTTTGAAACTCCGCGAAGTCAGATTTCGCCCCATGTAGGGGAATCCATGACAGTCTTGGCATTTCGTTTTCGTGTTCGAATCTTGTTATATTGAAAGACGTTGTTTAGAATGCATAACAAGTTTGTTTTCTTTTTCGATTTATAAATTACGTGAAGAAATGTTTTACTGCTCCGTACGGGTTTAAGGTATGGTAATGAGGGGGACATTGGAGGACTGTCCACACCGCAACACCGCGGAAAAAATAACAAACATCGCATCACCGCAAAAAAACGTGGCGAAACACCGACATCGTAATTTTAAATTTTGTCCTTCGATTAATCTAGTCCAAATCTCCATATGATTAGGGATCGAGGATCTCGGAGTTGGTTTAGTGATTAGTAGAGAGTGAGACTGACCTCAAGACTCTATTTTTCACTTACTCTATTTTTGCGAACTCTATTTTCAGTCATGCAGATAGAAAAATGCCTAATTCGCGGAAACAAAAGAACTCTTGCAAATCATTCCTAAATATTCACGTTTATTCATTTGATTGCTGCATAATAAAGTATTGGGAAAGGTACAGTCATTGCCAGGGAAAATCGAGCTGCAATTTGCAAGAAAACGGCCTAACAAAGTTTGTGTGTAACTCCAAATCAATTTTTCTTATCTATGCCATATCATAAACCAGCGAAGGTTAATGAAGTATTTTGCTATCCACCAATAATATAATAGAAGGTTCATTTTGTTTGTATGTCGTTACTTTCGTAGTTTTCCTTGTCCTGTCCGAACGCCTGGAACAGGCTACGTTGAAACATTTTGGCAAATTCTTTTGAAACATTAAAACAGTATTTCAAAGTAATACATGTAGAACTGAACAAAACGTTAAAAGCCGCCAATCGCTAATCATCTCCAAACTATCACGAAGAAAAGCTTGGTTTCTTAACATGGTTTGCACATTGTTTTTCCTTCTCTTTCTACTTTTTATTGGAATCATTTTCACAGCGCAAAAAACTAAATTCGGTTACCGCCTCTTTTGTAAAACTTTCATTTATAGAGACACAGTAAGCTGTAGAACACACGCATTAGATATCACTTCTTAACCGAACTGCTTTCTCACTTTCTCGTAAGACACGAATTTTAGCCAAATACAATAAAATGCACTTCTCCTACGAAGGGATAAGCATATATACTCAGTAAAAGATTGACAATTAGAAAGAGCACTACAGAAGATTAAATTGGACTTCAAGCTGACAAAAGTGGTGTCCTGGTCAGCGCGGCCCTAAAGTGACTAAAGTTGACTGTGTCACATAATTGTCTAGGAATGATAACATGGCTCAAAAAAAAAAAGTCAGACAGTGGCCGGACCACGTTGATCCACCAAATAAATTTTTACGCTGTCACGTCTCGACGTTTTTGACTGGTCAAAATAAAGAAAAAAAGTTAACTCTTGACAGTCTGCAAGCCCAAGACTATCAGTTACTCGGTCTAGTCGTTGCAGGACCATTTAAATCGAGTTCAAAAAGTGGCTTAGTAGACAAAACGGCTCAAAACGTAGTCAAAGATAGCCTGATTTGCCCGCGTTCAGTCAAAACTGTACAGCTGAACTTGTTTGTTCTTTATTGACTTACGCTACGCAAGCATCCTTGCTGGACAGCATGCGAGAGCAAACCACCCCCTCCCCCCTCGCCCTAGAGGTCAATGAAATCCCTAATCTCCTACCCAGATCTCTTGTTGACGAAGCCAAACTGAGGGTAGATCTGGCCCGAGTTGTGGCGTTGAATTTGATGTTAAAAAGATAAAAAAGAACACAAAAATTAGTTGGTTCATACTTAAGATGTGCGCATAACCACGTTTTGATAGAAAAAAATTTCACGGCTCTATCAAATTCGTTGTTTAACACGTTAAAAATTGAGGATTAATTTCAAGCATGCGCTCTTTCATGGCCTGTCACATTCCTGACAGGCAATCACGGGTACAAAATCGGATTTGACCTTATTGACCAGATCTCGCTTTTGGCTTCATCAATAAGTAAGAGATCTGAGTATGAGATTACGAAATCCCTTGCGCGTTTTATTTCGTATTAGCACGTTCTAGGTGGCTCCAGGAGAACAGGATTTCAGGAGAACAATAACAATTTCCAGGATTTCAGGAGAACAATAAATATAAAAATTTGAAAGGATTCACCCTTAGAAGAGTCATTTTGTCAATTTTCACCCAAAAAAATCACAAGAAGGTGAATTTTACGAGCAATCCACCCTCCAAGGGTGAAAAATGCCAAGAAAACACGCTAAAGAGTAAGGGTAAATCATGCAAAAAAAACACCCTCGTAGATTTCCCGATAGAAAAACCCCAATTACTAAAATAAATATTAAAATTTGAAAGGATTCACCATTAAAAGAGTCATTTTGTCAATTTTCACAAAAATAAAATCACAAGAAGGTGAATTTCACGAGCCATTCACCCTTGAAGGGTGAAAAATGCCAACAAATCACCCTAAAGAGTAAGGGTGAATCGTGACAAAAAAACACCCTCGTAGTTTTCCCGATAGAAAAACACCAATCACTAAAATAAACATAAAAATTTAAAAGGATTCACCCTTAATAGGGTCAATTTGTCAATTTTCACAAAAATATAATCACAAGAAGGTGAATTTTACGAGCAATTCACCCCTGAAGAGTGAAAAATGTCAACAAATAACCCTAAAGTAATTTTTTGTCCATTTTCACCAAAATAAAATCTCAAGAAGGTGACAATTTTAAGCAATTGACCCTTAAAGGGTGAAAAATGTCAACGAATCAAATAAAAGAAAAAGGGTCAATTGTAAAAAAAAAACACCTACGCAGAATTGCAGATAAAATAAGCCAAATCACTTAAACTATTATCAAAATTTTAAGGCATTCACCAATACAAGAAAAATTTTTGTCCATTTTCCTCCCAAAAAATACCCAATTGGTAAATATTGTAAAAAATACACGCTTGAAGGATAAAAAATGTCAACAAATCACCCAAAAAAACCCGGGTGATTTGTGTCAAAACAACACACACGCAGAATTCCAGATAGAAAAACCCCAATCGCTAAAATAAAAACCAAAATTTCAAAGAATTCACCATTACAAGAGTAATTTTTTGTCCTTTTCACCCAAAAAATATCTCAAAAAGATAAAAATTGCACAGATTTCACCTTTGAAGGGTAAAAATTGCAAAGAATTCACCCTTGAAGGGTGAAAAATACAAAAAATTCACCCTTAAAGAGTCAAAAATGGAAAGAATTGCCCCTAACAGGTTGAAAATTGCAAAGAATTCATCCTGAAAGGGAGAAAAATGCAAAGAATTCACCCTGAAAGGGTAAAGGTTGCAAAGAAATCACACTAAAAGGAGGAAAAATGCAAATAATTCGCCCTCAAACGGTGAAAATTGCAAAAAATCCACCCTCAAAGGGTGAAACATGAGAAACATTCACCCTAAAAAAAACAAATTAAGGTTAGTACAGAACGGTGGTTTTGATAAAACACCAACCAACCCTTCAAGGGTGTTTTGGTGGAAATTTCAACCCTTGCCTAATTTCAACTAAAAACGTCGCAAAAGTGTGGCAATGATGCAAAAACGTTAGAAAACAAGCTTTTCGGAAGCTCACCTTGCCCTGCAGCGCTCGTTTACTCCGTCCTGGCGTCTTGAGCGGGCGAAAAATCAGGAAAATTCAGTCTTAACAGGTTGGCACGATGCGTCGGCCATGTTTTTTTGCACTGAACAGAGCGGGACTGGGCGCCGTATTGTGACGTTGAGTGACGTATCAGCCGAGGGAAGGTTCAAGAATATGGCGGGATTGCTGTAAATAAAGTATTGGCCGTGTTTGGAGCAAAATTTGCGCCGCCTGGTGGTGGAAGGACATCATTAAGTCCGGAAACCCGCAAGTCAACAGCATCCCTCGAAGAACTGAGGGATGTTCTGAGTCTTGTAAAGCACAACAGCGCTGTTTGAGCGCTCGTAGTGAAGGTTGTGCATCAAGTTCAGATCGATCCAGGCGGCAAGTCTAAGGCAGGTTTCTTGTCGAGAACTATGTCAGCGTGAGTTTTGCGGCCTGCCCTTGCCTGCTGGCTCGACGTAGTTGCCGAGAAGCGACCTGCTTTTAGACTTATAATATTTTCTGGCTTTTGGGGGGCCGGGGTTTCCCTGTCGAAAAATATTCGGTGGCTCATGAATAATTCATGAGGTGGCAAACGGCCGTATTTCGGGCCTAGCCGTCAGCCGCTGCGTGACAGCAAGCCCGAGGCAAGTAGGACAGAAAGGAGAAAGCCTCGTTTGACCCGATTTTTGGGACTCGCTTGGCCCAGGAAAGCGTCGATTTAATTTGAGCGAGCTGGCCAACAAAGTGACCATCGATCTTAGGAAAACTAGAAGTGCAGGCACGCGCGATCTTCTGTTGACTTAGAGGGTTGTTGTAGCGTTTGCGACGATAAAAGGATTGTAGAAGTCAAGTCGGACAGTGCTTTACTTAGAGCGAAGGGCGCTGACAGGGAAAAACCGGGCAAAGTGTAGCGGCCGCCATGTTTTTTCGCCGTTCCGGACCCGGACTGGACTCTGAGCCGGATACGCGGGATGGACGGCCAAAAGGCTGTCACAGAAGTAGTTTTCCCAACTAACCCTTGACCCTAACCGCAAGCAAACCTGACTCGAAGCTAACCCTATCACCGCGGGTTAGCCGCGGCTTGGTCGCGAGTCAGGGTCGCGGGATACGGGTTAGGGTTGCGGGATGAGCCTTAACATTGCAGGGCGGAGCGGAATCCTGGACGTATTGGGCGACTATTTAACTGCAATGACAGGTGTTTTTTCATATGGCGGGAGGCGCCCAAGCCAAAATGTCTACCCTGGTTTAGTAAGCCCAATCAAAGTTTGATTTCAAAGGTGACCAAAAAAAGGGTCGGATTCAACCTGAAAATTTTTGTGTTTGCGCTCCTGAAAACTGTCCATTGCAGGGCGGAGCGGAATCCTGGACGTATTGGGCGACTATTTAACTGCAATGACAGGTGTTTTTTCATATGGCGGGAGGCGCCCAAGCCAAAATGTCTACCCTGGTTTAGTAAGCCCAATCAAAGTTTGATTTCAAAGGTGACCAAAAAAAGGGTCGGATGCAAGCTGAAAATTTTTGTGTTTGCGCTCCTGAAAACTGTCCATTGCAGGGCGGAGCGGAATCCTGGACGTATTGGGCGACTATTTAACTGCAATGACAGGTGTTTTTTCATATGGCGGGAGGCGCCCAAGCCAAAATGTCTACCCTGGTTTAGTAAGCCCAATCAAAGTTTGATTTCAAAGGTGACCAAAAAAAGGGTCGGATGCAAGCTGAAAATTTTTGTGTTTGCGCTCCTGAAAACTGTCCATTGCAGGGCGGAGCGGAATCCTGGACGTATTGGGCGACTATTTAACTGCAATGACAGGTGTTTTTTCATATGGCGGGAGGCGCCCAAGCCAAAATGTCTACCCTGGTTTAGTAAGCCCAATCAAAGTTTGATTTCAAAGGTGACCAAAAAAAGGGTCGGATTCAACCTGAAAATTTTTGTGTTTGCGCTCCTGAAAACTGTCCATTGCAGGGCGGAGCGGAATCCTGGACGTATTGGGCGACTATTTAACTGCAATGACAGGTGTTTTTTCATATGGCGGGAGGCGCCCAAGCCAAAATGTCTACCCTGGTTTAGTAAGCCCAATCAAAGTTTGATTTCAAAGGTGACCAAAAAAAGGGTCGGATGCAAGCTGAAAATTTTTGTGTTTGCGCTCCTGAAAACTGTCCATTGCAGGGCGGAGCGGAATCCTGGACGTATTGGACGACTATTTAACTGCAATGACAGGTGTTTTTTCATATGGCGGGAGGCGCCCAAGCCAAAATGTCTACCCTGGTTTAGTAAGCCCAATCAAAGTTTGATTTCAAAGGTGACCAAAAAAAGGGTCGGATGCAAGCTGAAAATTTTTGTGTTTGCGCTCCTGAAAACTGTCCATTGCAGGGCGGAGCGGAATCCTGGACGTATTGGGCGACTATTTAACTGCAATGACAGGTGTTTTTTCATATGGCGGGAGGCGCCCAAGCCAAAATGTCTACCCTGGTTTAGTAAGCCCAATCAAAGTTTGATTTCAAAGGTGACCAAAAAAAGGGTCGGATTCAACCTGAAAATTTTTGTGTTTGCGCTCCTGAAAACTGTCCATTGCAGGGCGGAGCGGAATCCTGGACGTATTGGGCGACTATTTAACTGCAATGACAGGTGTTTTTTCATATGGCGGGAGGCGCCCAAGCCAAAATGTCTACCCTGGTTTAGTAAGCCCAATCAAAGTTTGATTTCAAAGGTGACCAAAAAAAGGGTCGGATGCAAGCTGAAAATTTTTGTGTTTGCGCTCCTGAAAACTGTCCATTGCAGGGCGGAGCGGAATCCTGGACGTATTGGGCGACTATTTAACTGCAATGACAGGTGTTTTTTCATATGGCGGGAGGCGCCCAAGCCAAAATGTCTACCCTGGTTTAGTAAGCCCAATCAAAGTTTGATTTCAAAGGTGACCAAAAAAAGGGTCGGATGCAAGCTGAAAATTTTTGTGTTTCCGCTCCTGAAAACTGTCCATTGCAGGGCGGAGCGGAATCCTGGACGTATTGGGCGACTATTTAACTGCAATGACAGGTGTTTTTTCATATGGCGGGAGGCGCCCAAGCCAAAATGTCTACCCTGGTTTAGTAAGCCCAATCAAAGTTTGATTTCAAAGGTGACCAAAAAAAGGGTCGGATGCAAGCTGAAAATTTTTGTGTTTGCGCTCCTGAAAACTGTCCATTGCAGGGCGGAGCGGAATCCTGGACGTATTGGGCGACTATTTAACTGCAATGACAGGTGTTTTTTCATATGGCGGGAGGCGCCCAAGCCAAAATGTCTACCCTGGTTTAGTAAGCCCAATCAAAGTTTGATTTCAAAGGTGACCAAAAAAAGGGTCGGATGCAAGCTGAAAATTTTTGTGTTTGCGCTCCTGAAAACTGTCCATTGCAGGGCGGAGCGGAATCCTGGACGTATTGGGCGACTATTTAACTGCAATGACAGGTGTTTTTTCATATGGCGGGAGGCGCCCAAGCCAAAATGTCTACCCTGGTTTAGTAAGCCCAATCAAAGTTTGATTTCAAAGGTGACCAAAAAAAGGGTCGGATTCAACCTGAAAATTTTTGTGTTTGCGCTCCTGAAAACTGTCCATTGCAGGGCGGAGCGGAATCCTGGACGTATTGGGCGACTATTTAACTGCAATGACAGGTGTTTTTTCATATGGCGGGAGGCGCCCAAGCCAAAATGTCTACCCTGGTTTAGTAAGCCCAATCAAAGTTTGATTTCAAAGGTGACCAAAAAAAGGGTCGGATGCAAGCTGAAAATTTTTGTGTTTGCGCTCCTGAAAACTGTCCATTGCAGGGCGGAGCGGAATCCTGGACGTATTGGGCGACTATTTAACTGCAATGACAGGTGTTTTTTCATATGGCGGGAGGCGCCCAAGCCAAAATGTCTACCCTGGTTTAGTAAGCCCAATCAAAGTTTGATTTCAAAGGTGACCAAAAAAAGGGTCGGATTCAACCTGAAAATTTTTGTGTTTGCGCTCCTGAAAACTGTCCATTGCAGGGCGGAGCGGAATCCTGGACGTATTGGGCGACTATTTAACTGCAATGACAGGTGTTTTTTCATATGGCGGGAGGCGCCCAAGCCAAAATGTCTACCCTGGTTTAGTAAGCCCAATCAAAGTTTGATTTCAAAGGTGACCAAAAAAAGGGTCGGATGCAAGCTGAAAATTTTTGTGTTTGCGCTCCTGAAAACTGTCCATTGCAGGGCGGAGCGGAATCCTGGACGTATTGGGCGACTATTTAACTGCAATGACAGGTGTTTTTTCATATGGCGGGAGGCGCCCAAGCCAAAATGTCTACCCTGGTTTAGTAAGCCCAATCAAAGTTTGATTTCAAAGGTGACCAAAAAAAGGGTCGGATTCAACCTGAAAATTTTTGTGTTTGCGCTCCTGAAAACTGTCCATTGCAGGGCGGAGCGGAATCCTGGACGTATTGGGCGACTATTTAACTGCAATGACAGGTGTTTTTTCATATGGCGGGAGGCGCCCAAGCCAAAATGTCTACCCTGGTTTAGTAAGCCCAATCAAAGTTTGATTTCAAAGGTGACCAAAAAAAGGGTCGGATTCAACCTGAAAATTTTTGTGTTTGCGCTCCTGAAAACTGTCCATTGCAGGGCGGAGCGGAATCCTGGACGTATTGGGCGACTATTTAACTGCAATGACAGGTGTTTTTTCATATGGCGGGAGGCGCCCAAGCCAAAATGTCTACCCTGGTTTAGTAAGCCCAATCAAAGTTTGATTTCAAAGGTGACCAAAAAAAGGGTCGGATGCAAGCTGAAAATTTTTGTGTTTGCGCTCCTGAAAACTGTCCATTGCAGGGCGGAGCGGAATCCTGGACGTATTGGGCGACTATTTAACTGCAATGACAGGTGTTTTTTCATATGGCGGGAGGCGCCCAAGCCAAAATGTCTACCCTGGTTTAGTAAGCCCAATCAAAGTTTGATTTCAAAGGTGACCAAAAAAAGGGTCGGATGCAAGCTGAAAATTTTTGTGTTTGCGCTCCTGAAAACTGTCCATTGCAGGGCGGAGCGGAATCCTGGACGTATTGGGCGACTATTTAACTGCAATGACAGGTGTTTTTTCATATGGCGGGAGGCGCCCAAGCCAAAATGTCTACCCTGGTTTAGTAAGCCCAATCAAAGTTTGATTTCAAAGGTGACCAAAAAAAGGGTCGGATTCAACCTGAAAATTTTTGTGTTTGCGCTCCTGAAAACTGTCCATTGCAGGGCGGAGCGGAATCCTGGACGTATTGGGCGACTATTTAACTGCAATGACAGGTGTTTTTTCATATGGCGGGAGGCGCCCAAGCCAAAATGTCTACCCTGGTTTAGTAAGCCCAATCAAAGTTTGATTTCAAAGGTGACCAAAAAAAGGGTCGGATGCAAGCTGAAAATTTTTGTGTTTGCGCTCCTGAAAACTGTCCATTGCAGGGCGGAGCGGAATCCTGGACGTATTGGGCGACTATTTAACTGCAATGACAGGTGTTTTTTCATATGGCGGGAGGCGCCCAAGCCAAAATGTCTACCCTGGTTTAGTAAGCCCAATCAAAGTTTGATTTCAAAGGTGACCAAAAAAAGGGTCGGATGCAAGCTGAAAATTTTTGTGTTTGCGCTCCTGAAAACTGTCCATTGCAGGGCGGAGCGGAATCCTGGACGTATTGGGCGACTATTTAACTGCAATGACAGGTGTTTTTTCATATGGCGGGAGGCGCCCAAGCCAAAATGTCTACCCTGGTTTAGTAAGCCCAATCAAAGTTTGATTTCAAAGGTGACCAAAAAAAGGGTCGGATGCAAGCTGAAAATTTTTGTGTTTGCGCTCCTGAAAACTGTCCATTGCAGGGCGGAGCGGAATCCTGGACGTATTGGGCGACTATTTAACTGCAATGACAGGTGTTTTTTCATATGGCGGGAGGCGCCCAAGCCAAAATGTCTACCCTGGTTTAGTAAGCCCAATCAAAGTTTGATTTCAAAGGTGACCAAAAAAAGGGTCGGATGCAAGCTGAAAATTTTTGTGTTTGCGCTCCTGAAAACTGTCCATTGCAGGGCGGAGCGGAATCCTGGACGTATTGGGCGACTATTTAACTGCAATGACAGGTGTTTTTTCATATGGCGGGAGGCGCCCAAGCCAAAATGTCTACCCTGGTTTAGTAAGCCCAATCAAAGTTTGATTTCAAAGGTGACCAAAAAAAGGGTCGGATTCAACCTGAAAATTTTTGTGTTTGCGCTCCTGAAAACTGTCCATTGCAGGGCGGAGCGGAATCCTGGACGTATTGGGCGACTATTTAACTGCAATGACAGGTGTTTTTTCATATGGCGGGAGGCGCCCAAGCCAAAATGTCTACCCTGGTTTAGTAAGCCCAATCAAAGTTTGATTTCAAAGGTGACCAAAAAAAGGGTCGGATGCAAGCTGAAAATTTTTGTGTTTGCGCTCCTGAAAACTGTCCATTGCAGGGCGGAGCGGAATCCTGGACGTATTGGGCGACTATTTAACTGCAATGACAGGTGTTTTTTCATATGGCGGGAGGCGCCCAAGCCAAAATGTCTACCCTGGTTTAGTAAGCCCAATCAAAGTTTGATTTCAAAGGTGACCAAAAAAAGGGTCGGATGCAAGCTGAAAATTTTTGTGTTTGCGCTCCTGAAAACTGTCCATTGCAGGGCGGAGCGGAATCCTGGACGTATTGGGCGACTATTTAACTGCAATGACAGGTGTTTTTTCATATGGCGGGAGGCGCCCAAGCCAAAATGTCTACCCTGGTTTAGTAAGCCCAATCAAAGTTTGATTTCAAAGGTGACCAAAAAAAGGGTCGGATTCAACCTGAAAATTTTTGTGTTTGCGCTCCTGAAAACTGTCCATTGCAGGGCGGAGCGGAATCCTGGACGTATTGGGCGACTATTTAACTGCAATGACAGGTGTTTTTTCATATGGCGGGAGGCGCCCAAGCCAAAATGTCTACCCTGGTTTAGTAAGCCCAATCAAAGTTTGATTTCAAAGGTGACCAAAAAAAGGGTCGGATTCAACCTGAAAATTTTTGTGTTTGCGCTCCTGAAAACTGTCCATTGCAGGGCGGAGCGGAATCCTGGACGTATTGGGCGACTATTTAACTGCAATGACAGGTGTTTTTTCATATGGCGGGAGGCGCCCAAGCCAAAATGTCTACCCTGGTTTAGTAAGCCCAATCAAAGTTTGATTTCAAAGGTGACCAAAAAAAGGGTCGGATGCAAGCTGAAAATTTTTGTGTTTGCGCTCCTGAAAACTGTCCATTGCAGGGCGGAGCGGAATCCTGGACGTATTGGGCGACTATTTAACTGCAATGACAGGTGTTTTTTCATATGGCGGGAGGCGCCCAAGCCAAAATGTCTACCCTGGTTTAGTAAGCCCAATCAAAGTTTGATTTCAAAGGTGACCAAAAAAAGGGTCGGATTCAACCTGAAAATTTTTGTGTTTGCGCTCCTGAAAACTGTCCATTGCAGGGCGGAGCGGAATCCTGGACGTATTGGGCGACTATTTAACTGCAATGACAGGTGTTTTTTCATATGGCGGGAGGCGCCCAAGCCAAAATGTCTACCCTGGTTTAGTAAGCCCAATCAAAGTTTGATTTCAAAGGTGACCAAAAAAAGGGTCGGATGCAAGCTGAAAACTTTTGTGTTTGCGCTCCTGAAAACTGTCCATTGCAGGGCGGAGCGGAATCCTGGACGTATTGGGCGACTATTTAACTGCAATGACAGGTGTTTTTTCATATGGCGGGAGGCGCCCAAGCCAAAATGTCTACCCTGGTTTAGTAAGCCCAATCAAAGTTTGATTTCAAAGGTGACCAAAAAAAGGGTCGGATGCAAGCTGAAAATTTTTGTGTTTGCGCTCCTGAAAACTGTCCATTGCAGGGCGGAGCGGAATCCTGGACGTATTGGGCGACTATTTAACTGCAATGACAGGTGTTTTTTCATATGGCGGGAGGCGCCCAAGCCAAAATGTCTACCCTGGTTTAGTAAGCCCAATCAAAGTTTGATTTCAAAGGTGACCAAAAAAAGGGTCGGATTCAACCTGAAAATTTTTGTGTTTGCGCTCCTGAAAACTGTCCATTGCAGGGCGGAGCGGAATCCTGGACGTATTGGGCGACTATTTAACTGCAATGACAGGTGTTTTTTCATATGGCGGGAGGCGCCCAAGCCAAAATGTCTACCCTGGTTTAGTAAGCCCAATCAAAGTTTGATTTCAAAGGTGACCAAAAAAAGGGTCGGATGCAAGCTGAAAATTTTTGTGTTTGCGCTCCTGAAAACTGTCCATTGCAGGGCGGAGCGGAATCCTGGACGTATTGGGCGACTATTTAACTGCAATGACAGGTGTTTTTTCATATGGCGGGAGGCGCCCAAGCCAAAATGTCTACCCTGGTTTAGTAAGCCCAATCAAAGTTTGATTTCAAAGGTGACCAAAAAAAGGGTCGGATGCAAGCTGAAAATTTTTGTGTTTGCGCTCCTGAAAACTGTCCATTGCAGGGCGGAGCGGAATCCTGGACGTATTGGGCGACTATTTAACTGCAATGACAGGTGTTTTTTCATATGGCGGGAGGCGCCCAAGCCAAAATGTCTACCCTGGTTTAGTAAGCCCAATCAAAGTTTGATTTCAAAGGTGACCAAAAAAAGGGTCGGATGCAAGTTGAAAATTTTTGTGTTTGCGCTCCTGAAAACTGTCCATTGCAGGGCGGAGCGGAATCCTGGACGTATTGGGCGACTATTTAACTGCAATGACAGGTGTTTTTTCATATGGCGGGAGGCGCCCAAGCCAAAATGTCTACCCTGGTTTAGTAAGCCCAATCAAAGTTTGATTTCAAAGGTGACCAAAAAAAGGGTCGGATTCAACCTGAAAATTTTTGTGTTTGCGCTCCTGAAAACTGTCCATTGCAGGGCGGAGCGGAATCCTGGACGTATTGGGCGACTATTTAACTGCAATGACAGGTGTTTTTTCATATGGCGGGAGGCGCCCAAGCCAAAATGTCTACCCTGGTTTAGTAAGCCCAATCAAAGTTTGATTTCAAAGGTGACCAAAAAAAGGGTCGGATGCAAGCTGAAAATTTTTGTGTTTGCGCTCCTGAAAACTGTCCATTGCAGGGCGGAGCGGAATCCTGGACGTATTGGGCGACTATTTAACTGCAATGACAGGTGTTTTTTCATATGGCGGGAGGCGCCCAAGCCAAAATGTCTACCCTGGTTTAGTAAGCCCAATCAAAGTTTGATTTCAAAGGTGACCAAAAAAAGGGTCGGATGCAAGCTGAAAATTTTTGTGTTTGCGCTCCTGAAAACTGTCCATTGCAGGGCGGAGCGGAATCCTGGACGTATTGGGCGACTATTTAACTGCAATGACAGGTGTTTTTTCATATGGCGGGAGGCGCCCAAGCCAAAATGTCTACCCTGGTTTAGTAAGCCCAATCAAAGTTTGATTTCAAAGGTGACCAAAAAAAGGGTCGGATTCAAGCTGAAAATTTTTGTGTTTGCGCTCCTGAAAACTGTCCATTGCAGGGCGGAGCGGAATCCTGGACGTATTGGGCGACTATTTAACTGCAATGACAGGTGTTTTTTCATATGGCGGGAGGCGCCCAAGCCAAAATGTCTACCCTGGTTTAGTAAGCCCAATCAAAGTTTGATTTCAAAGGTGACCAAAAAAAGGGTCGGATGCAAGCTGAAAATTTTTGTGTTTGCGCTCCTGAAAACTGTCCATTGCAGGGCGGAGCGGAATCCTGGACGTATTGGGCGCCTATTTAACTGCAATGACAGGTGTTTTTTCATATGGCGGGAGGCGCCCAAGCCAAAATGTCTACCCTGGTTTAGTAAGCCCAATCAAAGTTTGATTTCAAAGGTGACCAAAAAAAGGGTCGGATTCAACCTGAAAATTTTTGTGTTTGCGCTCCTGAAAACTGTCCATTGCAGGGCGGAGCGGAATCCTGGACGTATTGGGCGACTATTTAACTGCAATGACAGGTGTTTTTTCATATGGCGGGAGGCGCCCAAGCCAAAATGTCTACCTGGTTTAGTAAGCCCAATCAAAGTTTGATTTCAAAGGTGACCAAAAAAAGGGTCGGATGCAAGCTGAAAATTTTTGTGTTTGCGCTCCTGAAAACTGTCCATTGCAGGGCGGAGCGGAATCCTGGACGTATTGGGCGACTATTTAACTGCAATGACAGGTGTTTTTTCATATGGCGGGAGGCGCCCAAGCCAAAATGTCTACCCTGGTTTAGTAAGCCCAATCAAAGTTTGATTTCAAAGGTGACCAAAAAAAGGGTCGGATTCAACCTGAAAATTTTTGTGTTTGCGCTCCTGAAAACTGTCCATTGCAGGGCGGAGCGGAATCCTGGACGTATTGGGCGACTATTTAACTGCAATGACAGGTGTTTTTTCATATGGCGGGAGGCGCCCAAGCCAAAATGTCTACCCTGGTTTAGTAAGCCCAATCAAAGTTTGATTTCAAAGGTGACCAAAAAAAGGGTCGGATGCAAGCTGAAAATTTTTGTGTTTGCGCTCCTGTAAACTGTCCATTGCAGGGCGGAGCGGAATCCTGGACGTATTGGGCGACTATTTAACTGCAATGACAGGTGTTTTTTCATATGGCGGGAGGCGCCCAAGCCAAAATGTCTACCCTGGTTTAGTAAGCCCAATCAAAGTTTGATTTCAAAGGTGACCAAAAAAAGGGTCGGATGCAAGCTGAAAATTTTTGTGTTTGCGCTCCTGAAAACTGTCCATTGCAGGGCGGAGCGGAATCCTGGACGTATTGGGCGACTATTTAACTGCAATGACAGGTGTTTTTTCATATGGCGGCAGGCGCCCAAGCCAAAATGTCTACCCTGGTTTAGTAAGCCCAATCAAAGTTTGATTTCAAAGGTGACCAAAAAAAGGGTCGGATTCAACCTGAAAATTTTTGTGTTTGCGCTCCTGAAAACTGTCCATTGCAGGGCGGAGCGGAATCCTGGACGTATTGGGCGACTATTTAACTGCAATGACAGGTGTTTTTTCATATGGCGGGAGGCGCCCAAGCCAAAATGTCTACCCTGGTTTAGTAAGCCCAATCAAAGTTTGAATTCAAAGGTGACCAAAAAAAGGGTCGGATGCAAGCTGAAAATTTTTGTGTTTGCGCTCCTGAAAACTGTCCATTGCAGGGCGGAGCGGAATCCTGGACGTATTGGGCGACTATTTAACTGCAATGACAGGTGTTTTTTCATATGGCGGGAGGCGCCCAAGCCAAAATGTCTACCCTGGTTTAGTAAGCCCAATCAAAGTTTGATTTCAAAGGTGACCAAAAAAAGGGTCGGATGCAAGCTGAAAATTTTTGTGTTTGCGCTCCTGAAAACTGTCCATTGCAGGGCGGAGCGGAATCCTGGACGTATTGGGGTACTATTTAACTGCAATGACAGGTGTTTTTTCATATGGCGGGAGGCGCCCAAGCCAAAATGTCTACCCTGGTTTAGTAAGCCCAATCAAAGTTTGATTTCAAAGGTGACCAAAAAAAGGGTCGGATTCAACCTGAAAATTTTTGTGTTTGCGCTCCTGAAAACTGTCCATTGCAGGGCGGAGCGGAATCCTGGACGTATTGGGCGACTATTTAACTGCAATGACAGGTGTTTTTTCATATGGCGGGAGGCGCCCAAGCCAAAATGTCTACCCTGGTTTAGTAAGCCCAATCAAAGTTTGATTTCAAAGGTGACCAAAAAAAGGGTCGGATGCAAGCTGAAAATTTTTGTGTTTGCGCTCCTGAAAACTGTCCATTGCAGGGCGGAGCGGAATCCTGGACGTATTGGGCGACTATTTAACTGCAATGACAGGTGTTTTTTCATATGGCGGGAGGCGCCCAAGCCAAAATGTCTACCCTGGTTTAGTAAGCCCAATCAAAGTTTGATTTCAAAGGTGACCAAAAAAAGGGTCGGATGCAAGCTGAAAATTTTTGTGTTTGCGCTCCTGAAAACTGTCCATTGCAGGGCGGAGCGGAATCCTGGACGTATTGGGCGACTATTTAACTGCAATGACAGGTGTTTTTTCATATGGCGGGAGGCGCCCAAGCCAAAATGTCTACCCTGGTTTAGTAAGCCCAATCAAAGTTTGATTTCAAAGGTGACCAAAAAAAGGGTCGGATTCAACCTGAAAATTTTTGTGTTTGCGCTCCTGAAAACTGTCCATTGCAGGGCGGAGCGGAATCCTGGACGTATTGGGCGACTATTTAACTGCAATGACAGGTGTTTTTTCATATGGCGGGAGGCGCCCAAGCCAAAATGTCTACCCTGGTTTAGTAAGCCCAATCAAAGTTTGATTTCAAAGGTGACCAAAAAAAGGGTCGGATGCAAGCTGAAAATTTTTGTGTTTGCGCTCCTGAAAACTGTCCATTGCAGGGCGGAGCGGAATCCTGGACGTATTGGGCGACTATTTAACTGCAATGACAGGTGTTTTTTCATATGGCGGGAGGCGCCCAAGCCAAAATGTCTACCCTGGTTTAGTAAGCCCAATCAAAGTTTGATTTCAAAGGTGACCAAAAAAAGGGTCGGATGCAAGCTGAAAATTTTTGTGTTTGCGCTCCTGAAAACTGTCCATTGCAGGGCGGAGCGGAATCCTGGACGTATTGGGCGACTATTTAACTGCAATGACAGGTGTTTTTTCATATGGCGGGAGGCGCCCAAGCCAAAATGTCTACCCTGGTTTAGTAAGCCCAATCAAAGTTTGATTTCAAAGGTGACCAAAAAAAGGGTCGGATGCAAGCTGAAAATTTTTGTGTTTGCGCTCCTGAAAACTGTCCATTGCAGGGCGGAGCGGAATCCTGGACGTATTGGGCGACTATTTAACTGCAATGACAGGTGTTTTTTCATATGGCGGGAGGCGCCCAAGCCAAAATGTCTACCCTGGTTTAGTAAGCCCAATCAAAGTTTGATTTCAAAGGTGACCAAAAAAAGGGTCGGATGCAAGCTGAAAATTTTTGTGTTTGCGCTCCTGAAAACTGTCCATTGCAGGGCGGAGCGGAATCCTGGACGTATTGGGCGACTATTTAACTGCAATGACAGGTGTTTTTTCATATGGCGGGAGGCGCCCAAGCCAAAATGTCTACCCTGGTTTAGTAAGCCCAATCAAAGTTTGATTTCAAAGGTGACCAAAAAAAGGGTCGGATGCAAGCTGAAAATTTTTGTGTTTGCGCTCCTGAAAACTGTCCATTGCAGGGCGGAGCGGAATCCTGGACGTATTGGGCGACTATTTAACTGCAATGACAGGTGTTTTTTCATATGGCGGGAGGCGCCCAAGCCAAAATGTCTACCCTGGTTTAGTAAGCCCAATCAAAGTTTGATTTCAAAGGTGACCAAAAAAAGGGTCGGATTCAACCTGAAAATTTTTGTGTTTGCGCTCCTGAAAACTGTCCATTGCAGGGCGGAGCGGAATCCTGGACGTATTGGGCGACTATTTAACTGCAATGACAGGTGTTTTTTCATATGGCGGGAGGCGCCCAAGCCAAAATGTCTACCCTGGTTTAGTAAGCCCAATCAAAGTTTGATTTCAAAGGTGACCAAAAAAAGGGTCGGATTCAACCTGAAAATTTTTGTGTTTGCGCTCCTGAAAACTGTCCATTGCAGGGCGGAGCGGAATCCTGGACGTATTGGGCGACTATTTAACTGCAATGACAGGTGTTTTTTCATATGGCGGGAGGCGCCCAAGCCAAAATGTCTACCCTGGTTTAGTAAGCCCAATCAAAGTTTGATTTCAAAGGTGACCAAAAAAAGGGTCGGATTCAACCTGAAAATTTTTGTGTTTGCGCTCCTGAAAACTGTCCATTGCAGGGCGGAGCGGAATCCTGGACGTATTGGGCGACTATTTAACTGCAATGACAGGTGTTTTTTCATATGGCGGGAGGCGCCCAAGCCAAAATGTCTACCCTGGTTTAGTAAGCCCAATCAAAGTTTGATTTCAAAGGTGACCAAAAAAAGGGTCGGATTCAACCTGAAAATTTTTGTGTTTGCGCTCCTGAAAACTGTCCATTGCAGGGCGGAGCGGAATCCTGGACGTATTGGGCGACTATTTAACTGCAATGACAGGTGTTTTTTCATATGGCGGGAGGCGCCCAAGCCAAAATGTCTACCCTGGTTTAGTAAGCCCAATCAAAGTTTGATTTCAAAGGTGACCAAAAAAAGGGTCGGATTCAACCTGAAAATTTTTGTGTTTGCGCTCCTGAAAACTGTCCATTGCAGGGCGGAGCGGAATCCTGGACGTATTGGGCGACTATTTAACTGCAATGACAGGTGTTTTTTCATATGGCGGGAGGCGCCCAAGCCAAAATGTCTACCCTGGTTTAGTAAGCCCAATCAAAGTTTGATTTCAAAGGTGACCAAAAAAAGGGTCGGATTCAACCTGAAAATTTTTGTGTTTGCGCTCCTGAAAACTGTCCATTGCAGGGCGGAGCGGAATCCTGGACGTATTGGGCGACTATTTAACTGCAATGACAGGTGTTTTTTCATATGGCGGGAGGCGCCCAAGCCAAAATGTCTACCCTGGTTTAGTAAGCCCAATCAAAGTTTGATTTCAAAGGTGACCAAAAAAAGGGTCGGATTCAACCTGAAAATTTTTGTGTTTGCGCTCCTGAAAACTGTCCATTGCAGGGCGGAGCGGAATCCTGGACGTATTGGGCGACTATTTAACTGCAATGACAGGTGTTTTTTCATATGGCGGGAGGCGCCCAAGCCAAAATGTCTACCCTGGTTTAGTAAGCCCAATCAAAGTTTGATTTCAAAGGTGACCAAAAAAAGGGTCGGATTCAACCTGAAAATTTTTGTGTTTGCGCTCCTGAAAACTGTCCATTGCAGGGCGGAGCGGAATCCTGGACGTATTGGGCGACTATTTAACTGCAATGACAGGTGTTTTTTCATATGGCGGGAGGCGCCCAAGCCAAAATGTCTACCCTGGTTTAGTAAGCCCAATCAAAGTTTGATTTCAAAGGTGACCAAAAAAAGGGTCGGATTCAACCTGAAAATTTTTGTGTTTGCGCTCCTGAAAACTGTCCATTGCAGGGCGGAGCGGAATCCTGGACGTATTGGGCGACTATTTAACTGCAATGACAGGTGTTTTTTCATATGGCGGGAGGCGCCCAAGCCAAAATGTCTACCCTGGTTTAGTAAGCCCAATCAAAGTTTGATTTCAAAGGTGACCAAAAAAAGGGTCGGATTCAACCTGAAAATTTTTGTGTTTGCGCTCCTGAAAACTGTCCATTGCAGGGCGGAGCGGAATCCTGGACGTATTGGGCGACTATTTAACTGCAATGACAGGTGTTTTTTCATATGGCGGGAGGCGCCCAAGCCAAAATGTCTACCCTGGTTTAGTAAGCCCAATCAAAGTTTGATTTCAAAGGTGACCAAAAAAAGGGTCGGATTCAACCTGAAAATTTTTGTGTTTGCGCTCCTGAAAACTGTCCATTGCAGGGCGGAGCGGAATCCTGGACGTATTGGGCGACTATTTAACTGCAATGACAGGTGTTTTTTCATATGGCGGGAGGCGCCCAAGCCAAAATGTCTACCCTGGTTTAGTAAGCCCAATCAAAGTTTGATTTCAAAGGTGACCAAAAAAAGGGTCGGATTCAACCTGAAAATTTTTGTGTTTGCGCTCCTGAAAACTGTCCATTGCAGGGCGGAGCGGAATCCTGGACGTATTGGGCGACTATTTAACTGCAATGACAGGTGTTTTTTCATATGGCGGGAGGCGCCCAAGCCAAAATGTCTACCCTGGTTTAGTAAGCCCAATCAAAGTTTGATTTCAAAGGTGACCAAAAAAAGGGTCGGATTCAACCTGAAAATTTTTGTGTTTGCGCTCCTGAAAACTGTCCATTGCAGGGCGGAGCGGAATCCTGGACGTATTGGGCGACTATTTAACTGCAATGACAGGTGTTTTTTCATATGGCGGGAGGCGCCCAAGCCAAAATGTCTACCCTGGTTTAGTAAGCCCAATCAAAGTTTGATTTCAAAGGTGACCAAAAAAAGGGTCGGATTCAACCTGAAAATTTTTGTGTTTGCGCTCCTGAAAACTGTCCATTGCAGGGCGGAGCGGAATCCTGGACGTATTGGGCGACTATTTAACTGCAATGACAGGTGTTTTTTCATATGGCGGGAGGCGCCCAAGCCAAAATGTCTACCCTGGTTTAGTAAGCCCAATCAAAGTTTGATTTCAAAGGTGACCAAAAAAAGGGTCGGATTCAACCTGAAAATTTTTGTGTTTGCGCTCCTGAAAACTGTCCATTGCAGGGCGGAGCGGAATCCTGGACGTATTGGGCGACTATTTAACTGCAATGACAGGTGTTTTTTCATATGGCGGGAGGCGCCCAAGCCAAAATGTCTACCCTGGTTTAGTAAGCCCAATCAAAGTTTGATTTCAAAGGTGACCAAAAAAAGGGTCGGATTCAACCTGAAAATTTTTGTGTTTGCGCTCCTGAAAACTGTCCATTGCAGGGCGGAGCGGAATCCTGGACGTATTGGGCGACTATTTAACTGCAATGACAGGTGTTTTTTCATATGGCGGGAGGCGCCCAAGCCAAAATGTCTACCCTGGTTTAGTAAGCCCAATCAAAGTTTGATTTCAAAGGTGACCAAAAAAAGGGTCGGATTCAACCTGAAAATTTTTGTGTTTGCGCTCCTGAAAACTGTCCATTGCAGGGCGGAGCGGAATCCTGGACGTATTGGGCGACTATTTAACTGCAATGACAGGTGTTTTTTCATATGGCGGGAGGCGCCCAAGCCAAAATGTCTACCCTGGTTTAGTAAGCCCAATCAAAGTTTGATTTCAAAGGTGACCAAAAAAAGGGTCGGATTCAACCTGAAAATTTTTGTGTTTGCGCTCCTGAAAACTGTCCATTGCAGGGCGGAGCGGAATCCTGGACGTATTGGGCGACTATTTAACTGCAATGACAGGTGTTTTTTCATATGGCGGGAGGCGCCCAAGCCAAAATGTCTACCCTGGTTTAGTAAGCCCAATCAAAGTTTGATTTCAAAGGTGACCAAAAAAAGGGTCGGATTCAACCTGAAAATTTTTGTGTTTGCGCTCCTGAAAACTGTCCATTGCAGGGCGGAGCGGAATCCTGGACGTATTGGGCGACTATTTAACTGCAATGACAGGTGTTTTTTCATATGGCGGGAGGCGCCCAAGCCAAAATGTCTACCCTGGTTTAGTAAGCCCAATCAAAGTTTGATTTCAAAGGTGACCAAAAAAAGGGTCGGATTCAACCTGAAAATTTTTGTGTTTGCGCTCCTGAAAACTGTCCATTGCAGGGCGGAGCGGAATCCTGGACGTATTGGGCGACTATTTAACTGCAATGACAGGTGTTTTTTCATATGGCGGGAGGCGCCCAAGCCAAAATGTCTACCCTGGTTTAGTAAGCCCAATCAAAGTTTGATTTCAAAGGTGACCAAAAAAAGGGTCGGATTCAACCTGAAAATTTTTGTGTTTGCGCTCCTGAAAACTGTCCATTGCAGGGCGGAGCGGAATCCTGGACGTATTGGGCGACTATTTAACTGCAATGACAGGTGTTTTTTCATATGGCGGGAGGCGCCCAAGCCAAAATGTCTACCCTGGTTTAGTAAGCCCAATCAAAGTTTGATTTCAAAGGTGACCAAAAAAAGGGTCGGATTCAACCTGAAAATTTTTGTGTTTGCGCTCCTGAAAACTGTCCATTGCAGGGCGGAGCGGAATCCTGGACGTATTGGGCGACTATTTAACTGCAATGACAGGTGTTTTTTCATATGGCGGGAGGCGCCCAAGCCAAAATGTCTACCCTGGTTTAGTAAGCCCAATCAAAGTTTGATTTCAAAGGTGACCAAAAAAAGGGTCGGATTCAACCTGAAAATTTTTGTGTTTGCGCTCCTGAAAACTGTCCATTGCAGGGCGGAGCGGAATCCTGGACGTATTGGGCGACTATTTAACTGCAATGACAGGTGTTTTTTCATATGGCGGGAGGCGCCCAAGCCAAAATGTCTACCCTGGTTTAGTAAGCCCAATCAAAGTTTGATTTCAAAGGTGACCAAAAAAAGGGTCGGATTCAACCTGAAAATTTTTGTGTTTGCGCTCCTGAAAACTGTCCATTGCAGGGCGGAGCGGAATCCTGGACGTATTGGGCGACTATTTAACTGCAATGACAGGTGTTTTTTCATATGGCGGGAGGCGCCCAAGCCAAAATGTCTACCCTGGTTTAGTAAGCCCAATCAAAGTTTGATTTCAAAGGTGACCAAAAAAAGGGTCGGATTCAACCTGAAAATTTTTGTGTTTGCGCTCCTGAAAACTGTCCATTGCAGGGCGGAGCGGAATCCTGGACGTATTGGGCGACTATTTAACTGCAATGACAGGTGTTTTTTCATATGGCGGGAGGCGCCCAAGCCAAAATGTCTACCCTGGTTTAGTAAGCCCAATCAAAGTTTGATTTCAAAGGTGACCAAAAAAAGGGTCGGATTCAACCTGAAAATTTTTGTGTTTGCGCTCCTGAAAACTGTCCATTGCAGGGCGGAGCGGAATCCTGGACGTATTGGGCGACTATTTAACTGCAATGACAGGTGTTTTTTCATATGGCGGGAGGCGCCCAAGCCAAAATGTCTACCCTGGTTTAGTAAGCCCAATCAAAGTTTGATTTCAAAGGTGACCAAAAAAAGGGTCGGATTCAACCTGAAAATTTTTGTGTTTGCGCTCCTGAAAACTGTCCATTGCAGGGCGGAGCGGAATCCTGGACGTATTGGGCGACTATTTAACTGCAATGACAGGTGTTTTTTCATATGGCGGGAGGCGCCCAAGCCAAAATGTCTACCCTGGTTTAGTAAGCCCAATCAAAGTTTGATTTCAAAGGTGACCAAAAAAAGGGTCGGATTCAACCTGAAAATTTTTGTGTTTGCGCTCCTGAAAACTGTCCATTGCAGGGCGGAGCGGAATCCTGGACGTATTGGGCGACTATTTAACTGCAATGACAGGTGTTTTTTCATATGGCGGGAGGCGCCCAAGCCAAAATGTCTACCCTGGTTTAGTAAGCCCAATCAAAGTTTGATTTCAAAGGTGACCAAAAAAAGGGTCGGATTCAACCTGAAAATTTTTGTGTTTGCGCTCCTGAAAACTGTCCATTGCAGGGCGGAGCGGAATCCTGGACGTATTGGGCGACTATTTAACTGCAATGACAGGTGTTTTTTCATATGGCGGGAGGCGCCCAAGCCAAAATGTCTACCCTGGTTTAGTAAGCCCAATCAAAGTTTGATTTCAAAGGTGACCAAAAAAAGGGTCGGATTCAACCTGAAAATTTTTGTGTTTGCGCTCCTGAAAACTGTCCATTGCAGGGCGGAGCGGAATCCTGGACGTATTGGGCGACTATTTAACTGCAATGACAGGTGTTTTTTCATATGGCGGGAGGCGCCCAAGCCAAAATGTCTACCCTGGTTTAGTAAGCCCAATCAAAGTTTGATTTCAAAGGTGACCAAAAAAAGGGTCGGATTCAACCTGAAAATTTTTGTGTTTGCGCTCCTCCTGAAAACTGTCCATTGCAGGGCGGAGCGGAATCCTGGACGTATTGGGCGACTATTTAACTGCAATGACAGGTGTTTTTTCATATGGCGGGAGGCGCCCAAGCCAAAATGTCTACCCTGGTTTAGTAAGCCCAATCAAAGTTTGATTTCAAAGGTGACCAAAAAAAGGGTCGGATTCAACCTGAAAATTTTTGTGTTTGCGCTCCTGAAAACTGTCCATTGCAGGGCGGAGCGGAATCCTGGACGTATTGGGCGACTATTTAACTGCAATGACAGGTGTTTTTTCATATGGCGGGAGGCGCCCAAGCCAAAATGTCTACCCTGGTTTAGTAAGCCCAATCAAAGTTTGATTTCAAAGGTGACCAAAAAAAGGGTCGGATTCAACCTGAAAATTTTTGTGTTTGCGCTCCTGAAAACTGTCCATTGCAGGGCGGAGCGGAATCCTGGACGTATTGGGCGACTATTTAACTGCAATGACAGGTGTTTTTTCATATGGCGGGAGGCGCCCAAGCCAAAATGTCTACCCTGGTTTAGTAAGCCCAATCAAAGTTTGATTTCAAAGGTGACCAAAAAAAGGGTCGGATTCAACCTGATAATTTTTGTGTTTGCGCTCCTGAAAACTGTCCATTGCAGGGCGGAGCGGAATCCTGGACGTATTGGGCGACTATTTAACTGCAATGACAGGTGTTTTTTCATATGGCGGGAGGCGCCCAAGCCAAAATGTCTACCCTGGTTTAGTAAGCCCAATCAAAGTTTGATTTCAAAGGTGACCAAAAAAAGGGTCGGATTCAACCTGAAAATTTTTGTGTTTGCGCTCCTGAAAACTGTCCATTGCAGGGCGGAGCGGAATCCTGGACGTATTGGGCGACTATTTAACTGCAATGACAGGTGTTTTTTCATATGGCGGGAGGCGCCCAAGCCAAAATGTCTACCCTGGTTTAGTAAGCCCAATCAAAGTTTGATTTCAAAGGTGACCAAAAAAAGGGTCGGATTCAACCTGAAAATTTTTGTGTTTGCGCTCCTGAAAACTGTCCATTGCAGGGCGGAGCGGAATCCTGGACGTATTGGGCGACTATTTAACTGCAATGACAGGTGTTTTTTCATATGGCGGGAGGCGCCCAAGCCAAAATGTCTACCCTGGTTTAGTAAGCCCAATCAAAGTTTGATTTCAAAGGTGACCAAAAAAAGGGTCGGATTCAACCTGAAAATTTTTGTGTTTGCGCTCCTGAAAACTGTCCATTGCAGGGCGGAGCGGAATCCTGGACGTATTGGGCGACTATTTAACTGCAATGACAGGTGTTTTTTCATATGGCGGGAGGCGCCCAAGCCAAAATGTCTACCCTGGTTTAGTAAGCCCAATCAAAGTTTGATTTCAAAGGTGACCAAAAAAAGGGTCGGATTCAACCTGAAAATTTTTGTGTTTGCGCTCCTGAAAACTGTCCATTGCAGGGCGGAGCGGAATCCTGGACGTATTGGGCGACTATTTAACTGCAATGACAGGTGTTTTTTCATATGGCGGGAGGCGCCCAAGCCAAAATGTCTACCCTGGTTTAGTAAGCCCAATCAAAGTTTGATTTCAAAGGTGACCAAAAAAAGGGTCGGATTCAACCTGAAAATTTTTGTGTTTGCGCTCCTGAAAACTGTCCATTGCAGGGCGGAGCGGAATCCTGGACGTATTGGGCGACTATTTAACTGCAATGACAGGTGTTTTTTCATATGGCGGGAGGCGCCCAAGCCAAAATGTCTACCCTGGTTTAGTAAGCCCAATCAAAGTTTGATTTCAAAGGTGACCAAAAAAAGGGTCGGATTCAACCTGAAAATTTTTGTGTTTGCGCTCCTGAAACTGTCCATTGCAGGGCGGAGCGGAATCCTGGACGTATTGGGCGACTATTTAACTGCAATGACAGGTGTTTTTTCATATGGCGGGAGGCGCCCAAGCCAAAATGTCTACCCTGGTTTAGTAAGCCCAATCAAAGTTTGATTTCAAAGGTGACCAAAAAAAGGGTCGGATTCAACCTGAAAATTTTTGTGTTTGCGCTCCTGAAAACTGTCCATTGCAGGGCGGAGCGGAATCCTGGACGTATTGGGCGACTATTTAACTGCAATGACAGGTGTTTTTTCATATGGCGGGAGGCGCCCAAGCCAAAATGTCTACCCTGGTTTAGTAAGCCCAATCAAAGTTTGATTTCAAAGGTGACCAAAAAAGGGTCGGATTCAACCTGAAAATTTTTGTGTTTGCGCTCCTGAAAACTGTCCATTGCAGGGCGGAGCGGAATCCTGGACGTATTGGGCGACTATTTAACTGCAATGACAGGTGTTTTTTCATATGGCGGGAGGCGCCCAAGCCAAAATGTCTACCCTGGTTTAGTAAGCCCAATCAAAGTTTGATTTCAAAGGTGACCAAAAAAAGGGTCGGATTCAACCTGAAAATTTTTGTGTTTGCGCTCCTGAAAACTGTCCATTGCAGGGCGGAGCGGAATCCTGGACGTATTGGGCGACTATTTAACTGCAATGACAGGTGTTTTTTCATATGGCGGGAGGCGCCCAAGCCAAAATGTCTACCCTGGTTTAGTAAGCCCAATCAAAGTTTGATTTCAAAGGTGACCAAAAAAAGGGTCGGATTCAACCTGAAAATTTTTGTGTTTGCGCTCCTGAAAACTGTCCATTGCAGGGCGGAGCGGAATCCTGGACGTATTGGGCGACTATTTAACTGCAATGACAGGTGTTTTTTCATATGGCGGGAGGCGCCCAAGCCAAAATGTCTACCCTGGTTTAGTAAGCCCAATCAAAGTTTGATTTCAAAGGTGACCAAAAAAGGGTCGGATTCAACCTGAAAATTTTTGTGTTTGCGCTCCTGAAAACTGTCCATTGCAGGGCGGAGCGGAATCCTGGACGTATTGGGCGACTATTTAACTGCAATGACAGGTGTTTTTTCATATGGCGGGAGGCGCCCAAGCCAAAATGTCTACCCTGGTTTAGTAAGCCCAATCAAAGTTTGATTTCAAAGGTGACCAAAAAAAGGGTCGGATTCAACCTGATAATTTTTGTGTTTGCGCTCCTGAAAACTGTCCATTGCAGGGCGGAGCGGAATCCTGGACGTATTGGGCGACTATTTAACTGCAATGACAGGTGTTTTTTCATATGGCGGGAGGCGCCCAAGCCAAAATGTCTACCCTGGTTTAGTAAGCCCAATCAAAGTTTGATTTCAAAGGTGACCAAAAAAAGGGTCGGATTCAACCTGAAAATTTTTGTGTTTGCGCTCCTGAAAACTGTCCATTGCAGGGCGGAGCGGAATCCTGGACGTATTGGGCGACTATTTAACTGCAGTGACAGGTGTTTTTTCATATGGCGGGAGGCGCCCAAGCCAAAATGTCTACCCTGGTTTAGTAAGCCCAATCAAAGTTTGATTTCAAAGGTGACCAAAAAAAGGGTCGGATTCAACCTGAAAATTTTTGTGTTTGCGCTCCTGAAAACTGTCCATTGCAGGGCGGAGCGGAATCCTGGACGTATTGGGCGACTATTTAACTGCAATGACAGGTGTTTTTTCATATGGCGGGAGGCGCCCAAGCCAAAATGTCTACCCTGGTTTAGTAAGCCCAATCAAAGTTTGATTTCAAAGGTGACCAAAAAAAGGGTCGGATTCAACCTGAAAATTTTTGTGTTTGCGCTCCTGAAAACTGTCCATTGCAGGGCGGAGCGGAATCCTGGACGTATTGGGCGACTATTTAACTGCAATGACAGGTGTTTTTTCATATGGCGGGAGGCGCCCAAGCCAAAATGTCTACCCTGGTTTAGTAAGCCCAATCAAAGTTTGATTTCAAAGGTGACCAAAAAAAGGGTCGGATTCAACCTGAAAATTTTTGTGTTTGCGCTCCTGAAAACTGTCCATTGCAGGGCGGAGCGGAATCCTGGACGTATTGGGCGACTATTTAACTGCAATGACAGGTGTTTTTTCATATGGCGGGAGGCGCCCAAGCCAAAATGTCTACCCTGGTTTAGTAAGCCCAATCAAAGTTTGATTTCAAAGGTGACCAAAAAAAGGGTCGGATTCAACCTGAAAATTTTTGTGTTTGCGCTCCTGAAAACTGTCCATTGCAGGGCGGAGCGGAATCCTGGACGTATTGGGCGACTATTTAACTGCAATGACAGGTGTTTTTTCATATGGCGGGAGGCGCCCAAGCCAAAATGTCTACCCTGGTTTAGTAAGCCCAATCAAAGTTTGATTTCAAAGGTGACCAAAAAAAGGGTCGGATTCAACCTGAAAATTTTTGTGTTTGCGCTCCTGAAAACTGTCCATTGCAGGGCGGAGCGGAATCCTGGACGTATTGGGCGACTATTTAACTGCAATGACAGGTGTTTTTTCATATGGCGGGAGGCGCCCAAGCCAAAATGTCTACCCTGGTTTAGTAAGCCCAATCAAAGTTTGATTTCAAAGGTGACCAAAAAAAGGGTCGGATTCAACCTGAAAATTTTTGTGTTTGCGCTCCTGAAAACTGTCCATTGCAGGGCGGAGCGGAATCCTGGACGTATTGGGCGACTATTTAACTGCAATGACAGGTGTTTTTTCATATGGCGGGAGGCGCCCAAGCCAAAATGTCTACCTGGTTTAGTAAGCCCAATCAAAGTTTGATTTCAAAGGTGACCAAAAAAAGGGTCGGATTCAACCTGAAAATTTTTGTGTTTGCGCTCCTGAAAACTGTCCATTGCAGGGCGGAGCGGAATCCTGGACGTATTGGGCGACTATTTAACTGCAATGACAGGTGTTTTTTCATATGGCGGGAGGCGCCCAAGCCAAAATGTCTACCCTGGTTTAGTAAGCCCAATCAAAGTTTGATTTCAAAGGTGACCAAAAAAAGGGTCGGATTCAACCTGAAAATTTTTGTGTTTGCGCTCCTGAAAACTGTCCATTGCAGGGCGGAGCGGAATCCTGGACGTATTGGGCGACTATTTAACTGCAATGACAGGTGTTTTTTCATATGGCGGGAGGCGCCCAAGCCAAAATGTCTACCCTGGTTTAGTAAGCCCAATCAAAGTTTGATTTCAAAGGTGACCAAAAAAAGGGTCGGATTCAACCTGAAAATTTTTGTGTTTGCGCTCCTGAAAACTGTCCATTGCAGGGCGGAGCGGAATCCTGGACGTATTGGGCGACTATTTAACTGCAATGACAGGTGTTTTTTCATATGGCGGGAGGCGCCCAAGCCAAAATGTCTACCCTGGTTTAGTAAGCCCAATCAAAGTTTGATTTCAAAGGTGACCAAAAAAAGGGTCGGATTCAACCTGAAAATTTTTGTGTTTGCGCTCCTGAAAACTGTCCATTGCAGGGCGGAGCGGAATCCTGGACGTATTGGGCGACTATTTAACTGCAATGACAGGTGTTTTTTCATATGGCGGGAGGCGCCCAAGCCAAAATGTCTACCCTGGTTTAGTAAGCCCAATCAAAGTTTGATTTCAAAGGTGACCAAAAAAAGGGTCGGATTCAACCTGAAAATTTTTGTGTTTGCGCTCCTGAAAACTGTCCATTGCAGGGCGGAGCGGAATCCTGGACGTATTGGGCGACTATTTAACTGCAATGACAGGTGTTTTTTCATATGGCGGGAGGCGCCCAAGCCAAAATGTCTACCCTGGTTTAGTAAGCCCAATCAAAGTTTGATTTCAAAGGTGACCAAAAAAAGGGTCGGATTCAACCTGAAAATTTTTGTGTTTGCGCTCCTGAAAACTGTCCATTGCAGGGCGGAGCGGAATCCTGGACGTATTGGGCGACTATTTAACTGCAATGACAGGTGTTTTTTCATATGGCGGGAGGCGCCCAAGCCAAAATGTCTACCCTGGTTTAGTAAGCCCAATCAAAGTTTGATTTCAAAGGTGACCGAAAAAAGGGTCGGATTCAACCTGAAAATTTTTGTGTTTGCGCTCCTGAAAACTGTCCATTGCAGGGCGGAGCGGAATCCTGGACGTATTGGGCGACTATTTAACTGCAATGACAGGTGTTTTTTCATATGGCGGGAGGCGCCCAAGCCAAAATGTCTACCCTGGTTTAGTAAGCCCAATCAAAGTTTGATTTCAAAGGTGACCAAAAAAAGGGTCGGATTCAACCTGAAAATTTTTGTGTTTGCGCTCCTGAAAACTGTCCATTGCAGGGCGGAGCGGAATCCTGGACGTATTGGGCGACTATTTAACTGCAATGACAGGTGTTTTTTCATATGGCGGGAGGCGCCCAAGCCAAAATGTCTACCCTGGTTTAGTAAGCCCAATCAAAGTTTGATTTCAAAGGTGACCAAAAAAAGGGTCGGATTCAACCTGAAAATTTTTGTGTTTGCGCTCCTGAAAACTGTCCATTGCAGGGCGGAGCGGAATCCTGGACGTATTGGGCGACTATTTAACTGCAATGACAGGTGTTTTTTCATATGGCGGGAGGCGCCCAAGCCAAAATGTCTACCCTGGTTTAGTAAGCCCAATCAAAGTTTGATTTCAAAGGTGACCAAAAAAAGGGTCGGATTCAACCTGAAAATTTTTGTGTTTGCGCTCCTGAAAACTGTCCATTGCAGGGCGGAGCGGAATCCTGGACGTATTGGGCGACTATTTAACTGCAATGACAGGTGTTTTTTCATATGGCGGGAGGCGCCCAAGCCAAAATGTCTACCCTGGTTTAGTAAGCCCAATCAAAGTTTGATTTCAAAGGTGACCAAAAAAAGGGTCGGATTCAACCTGAAAATTTTTGTGTTTGCGCTCCTGAAAACTGTCCATTGCAGGGCGGAGCGGAATCCTGGACGTATTGGGCGACTATTTAACTGCAATGACAGGTGTTTTTTCATATGGCGGGAGGCGCCCAAGCCAAAATGTCTACCCTGGTTTAGTAAGCCCAATCAAAGTTTGATTTCAAAGGTGACCAAAAAAAGGGTCGGATTCAACCTGAAAATTTTTGTGTTTGCGCTCCTGAAAACTGTCCATTGCAGGGCGGAGCGGAATCCTGGACGTATTGGGCGACTATTTAACTGCAATGACAGGTGTTTTTTCATATGGCGGGAGGCGCCCAAGCCAAAATGTCTACCCTGGTTTAGTAAGCCCAATCAAAGTTTGATTTCAAAGGTGACCAAAAAAAGGGTCGGATTCAACCTGAAAATTTTTGTGTTTGCGCTCCTGAAAACTGTCCATTGCAGGGCGGAGCGGAATCCTGGACGTATTGGGCGACTATTTAACTGCAATGACAGGTGTTTTTTCATATGGCGGGAGGCGCCCAAGCCAAAATGTCTACCCTGGTTTAGTAAGCCCAATCAAAGTTTGATTTCAAAGGTGACCAAAAAAAGGGTCGGATTCAACCTGAAAATTTTTGTGTTTGCGCTCCTGAAAACTGTCCATTGCAGGGCGGAGCGGAATCCTGGACGTATTGGGCGACTATTTAACTGCAATGACAGGTGTTTTTTCATATGGCGGGAGGCGCCCAAGCCAAAATGTCTACCCTGGTTTAGTAAGCCCAATCAAAGTTTGATTTCAAAGGTGACCAAAAAAAGGGTCGGATTCAACCTGAAAATTTTTGTGTTTGCGCTCCTGAAAACTGTCCATTGCAGGGCGGAGCGGAATCCTGGACGTATTGGGCGACTATTTAACTGCAATGACAGGTGTTTTTTCATATGGCGGGAGGCGCCCAAGCCAAAATGTCTAC
>CAXIUU010000090.1:0-17450 GCA_964035525.1 Porites cylindrica
GGACACTGGCTGTCTCTTTCTGTGTCCGATGCAGAGCAGAGCGGGTGCACCGTCGGCGCCGCCAATTAGCTTCTGAAACCTACATACGATTAGGGTTCGACAACAAAAAAAAAAAACCGAAAAAACTGAGGGCTTAGGGTTGGACGTCTATCGATACTAGCGGCCCGCACGTTATGCTACCTAGCGTTAGGCCCTTAACGTTCTCCCTCGACCTACCTCAACGCATTCCCGTCACTGCTTTGCCGTCTGGGCTGCAGTCTTGCCTCTTTGTACCAAGATTCTTTTATGGATAATCGTCTGTTTGATCGCTACCGAAGGCAGAAAGCACAAAACCCAAGGCTCAGACAGGCAATTTTTTGTAATCGCGACAGGATAAGAAGACTACGCTAACTGGCGGACCTGTATATGGCGCTGCTTACTCTTATTATGACGTGCGCACTAGTCCGTTCTTTTCATAAGCAGTAACGTTAATGAAAGAAAACTTCTGAATGCCTGGTTTGCATCGCAAGCACTTCGTTCTGGACACTGGCTGTCTCTTTCTGTGTCCGATGCAGAGCAGAGCGGGTGCACCGTCGGCGCCGCCAATTAGCTTCTGAAACCTACATACGATTAGGGTTCGACAACAAAAAAAAAAAACCGAAAAAACTGAGGGCTTAGGGTTGGACGTCTATCGATACTAGCGGCCCGCACGTTATGCTACCTAGCGTTAGGCCCTTAACGTTCTCCCTCGACCTACCTCAACGCATTCCCGTCACTGCTTTGCCGTCTGGGCTGCAGTCTTGCCTCTTTGTACCAAGATTCTTTTATGGATAATCGTCTGTTTGATCGCTACCGAAGGCAGAAAGCACAAAACCCAAGGCTCAGACAGGCAATTTTTTGTAATCGCGACAGGATAAGAAGACTACGCTAACTGGCGGACCTGTATATGGCGCTGCTTACTCTTATTATGACGTGCGCACTAGTCCGTTCTTTTCATAAGCAGTAACGTTAATGAAAGAAAACTTCTGAATGCCTGGTTTGCATCGCAAGCACTTCGTTCTGGACACTGGCTGTCTCTTTCTGTGTCCGATGCAGAGCAGAGCGGGTGCACCGTCGGCGCCGCCAATTAGCTTCTGAAACCTACATACGATTAGGGTTCGACAACAAAAAAAAAAAACCGAAAAAACTGAGGGCTTAGGGTTGGACGTCTATCGATACTAGCGGCCCGCACGTTATGCTACCTAGCGTTAGGCCCTTAACGTTCTCCCTCGACCTACCTCAACGCATTCCCGTCACTGCTTTGCCGTCTGGGCTGCAGTCTTGCCTCTTTGTACCAAGATTCTTTTATGGATAATCGTCTGTTTGATCGCTACCGAAGGCAGAAAGCACAAAACCCAAGGCTCAGACAGGCAATTTTTTGTAATCGCGACAGGATAAGAAGACTACGCTAACTGGTGGACCTGTATATGGCGCTGCTTACTCTTATTATGACGTGCGCACTAGTCCGTTCTTTTCATAAGCAGTAACGTTAATGAAAGAAAACTTCTGAATGCCTGGTTTGCATCGCAAGCACTTCGTTCTGGACACTGGCTGTCTCTTTCTGTGTCCGATGCAGAGCAGAGCGGGTGCACCGTCGGCGCCGCCAATTAGCTTCTGAAACCTACATACGATTAGGGTTCGACAACAAAAAAAAAAAACCGAAAAAACTGAGGGCTTAGGGTTGGACGTCTATCGATACTAGCGGCCCGCACGTTATGCTACCTAGCGTTAGGCCCTTAACGTTCTCCCTCGACCTACCTCAACGCATTCCCGTCACTGCTTTGCCGTCTGGGCTGCAGTCTTGCCTCTTTGTACCAAGATTCTTTTATGGATAATCGTCTGTTTGATCGCTACCGAAGGCAGAAAGCACAAAACCCAAGGCTCAGACAGGCAATTTTTTGTAATCGCGACAGGATAAGAAGACTACGCTAACTGGCGGACCTGTATATGGCGCTGCTTACTCTTATTATGACGTGCGCACTAGTCCGTTCTTTTCATAAGCAGTAACGTTAATGAAAGAAAACTTCTGAATGCCTGGTTTGCATCGCAAGCACTTCGTTCTGGACACTGGCTGTCTCTTTCTGTGTCCGATGCAGAGCAGAGCGGGTGCACCGTCGGCGCCGCCAATTAGCTTCTGAAACCTACATACGATTAGGGTTCGACAACAAAAAAAAAAAACCGAAAAAACTGAGGGCTTAGGGTTGGACGTCTATCGATACTAGCGGCCCGCACGTTATGCTACCTAGCGTTAGGCCCTTAACGTTCTCCCTCGACCTACCTCAACGCATTCCCGTCACTGCTTTGCCGTCTGGGCTGCAGTCTTGCCTCTTTGTACCAAGATTCTTTTATGGATAATCGTCTGTTTGATCGCTACCGAAGGCAGAAAGCACAAAACCCAAGGCTCAGACAGGCAATTTTTTGTAATCGCGACAGGATAAGAAGACTACGCTAACTGGCGGACCTGTATATGGCGCTGCTTACTCTTATTATGACGTGCGCACTAGTCCGTTCTTTTCATAAGCAGTAACGTTAATGAAAGAAAACTTCTGAATGCCTGGTTTGCATCGCAAGCACTTCGTTCTGGACACTGGCTGTCTCTTTCTGTGTCCGATGCAGAGCAGAGCGGGTGCACCGTCGGCGCCGCCAATTAGCTTCTGAAACCTACATACGATTAGGGTTCGACAACAAAAAAAAAAAACCGAAAAAACTGAGGGCTTAGGGTTGGACGTCTATCGATACTAGCGGCCCGCACGTTATGCTACCTAGCGTTAGGCCCTTAACGTTCTCCCTCGACCTACCTCAACGCATTCCCGTCACTGCTTTGCCGTCTGGGCTGCAGTCTTGCCTCTTTGTACCAAGATTCTTTTATGGATAATCGTCTGTTTGATCGCTACCGAAGGCAGAAAGCACAAAACCCAAGGCTCAGACAGGCAATTTTTTGTAATCGCGACAGGATAAGAAGACTACGCTAACTGGCGGACCTGTATATGGCGCTGCTTACTCTTATTATGACGTGCGCACTAGTCCGTTCTTTTCATAAGCAGTAACGTTAATGAAAGAAAACTTCTGAATGCCTGGTTTGCATCGCAAGCACTTCGTTCTGGACACTGGCTGTCTCTTTCTGTGTCCGATGCAGAGCAGAGCGGGTGCACCGTCGGCGCCGCCAATTAGCTTCTGAAACCTACATACGATTAGGGTTCGACAACAAAAAAAAAAAACCGAAAAAACTGAGGGCTTAGGGTTGGACGTCTATCGATACTAGCGGCCCGCACGTTATGCTACCTAGCGTTAGGCCCTTAACGTTCTCCCTCGACCTACCTCAACGCATTCCCGTCACTGCTTTGCCGTCTGGGCTGCAGTCTTGCCTCTTTGTACCAAGATTCTTTTATGGATAATCGTCTGTTTGATCGCTACCGAAGGCAGAAAGCACAAAACCCAAGGCTCAGACAGGCAATTTTTTGTAATCGCGACAGGATAAGAAGACTACGCTAACTGGCGGACCTGTATATGGCGCTGCTTACTCTTATTATGACGTGCGCACTAGTCCGTTCTTTTCATAAGCAGTAACGTTAATGAAAGAAAACTTCTGAATGCCTGGTTTGCATCGCAAGCACTTCGTTCTGGACACTGGCTGTCTCTTTCTGTGTCCGATGCAGAGCAGAGCGGGTGCACCGTCGGCGCCGCCAATTAGCTTCTGAAACCTACATACGATTAGGGTTCGACAACAAAAAAAAAAAACCGAAAAAACTGAGGGCTTAGGGTTGGACGTCTATCGATACTAGCGGCCCGCACGTTATGCTACCTAGCGTTAGGCCCTTAACGTTCTCCCTCGACCTACCTCAACGCATTCCCGTCACTGCTTTGCCGTCTGGGCTGCAGTCTTGCCTCTTTGTACCAAGATTCTTTTATGGATAATCGTCTGTTTGATCGCTACCGAAGGCAGAAAGCACAAAACCCAAGGCTCAGACAGGCAATTTTTTGTAATCGCGACAGGATAAGAAGACTACGCTAACTGGCGGACCTGTATATGGCGCTGCTTACTCTTATTATGACGTGCGCACTAGTCCGTTCTTTTCATAAGCAGTAACGTTAATGAAAGAAAACTTCTGAATGCCTGGTTTGCATCGCAAGCACTTCGTTCTGGACACTGGCTGTCTCTTTCTGTGTCCGATGCAGAGCAGAGCGGGTGCACCGTCGGCGCCGCCAATTAGCTTCTGAAACCTACATACGATTAGGGTTCGACAACAAAAAAAAAAAACCGAAAAAACTGAGGGCTTAGGGTTGGACGTCTATCGATACTAGCGGCCCGCACGTTATGCTACCTAGCGTTAGGCCCTTAACGTTCTCCCTCGACCTACCTCAACGCATTCCCGTCACTGCTTTGCCGTCTGGGCTGCAGTCTTGCCTCTTTGTACCAAGATTCTTTTATGGATAATCGTCTGTTTGATCGCTACCGAAGGCAGAAAGCACAAAACCCAAGGCTCAGACAGGCAATTTTTTGTAATCGCGACAGGATAAGAAGACTACGCTAACTGGCGGACCTGTATATGGCGCTGCTTACTCTTATTATGACGTGCGCACTAGTCCGTTCTTTTCATAAGCAGTAACGTTAATGAAAGAAAACTTCTGAATGCCTGGTTTGCATCGCAAGCACTTCGTTCTGGACACTGGCTGTCTCTTTCTGTGTCCGATGCAGAGCAGAGCGGGTGCACCGTCGGCGCCGCCAATTAGCTTCTGAAACCTACATACGATTAGGGTTCGACAACAAAAAAAAAAAACCGAAAAAACTGAGGGCTTAGGGTTGGACGTCTATCGATACTAGCGGCCCGCACGTTATGCTACCTAGCGTTAGGCCCTTAACGTTCTCCCTCGACCTACCTCAACGCATTCCCGTCACTGCTTTGCCGTCTGGGCTGCAGTCTTGCCTCTTTGTACCAAGATTCTTTTATGGATAATCGTCTGTTTGATCGCTACCGAAGGCAGAAAGCACAAAACCCAAGGCTCAGACAGGCAATTTTTTGTAATCGCGACAGGATAAGAAGACTACGCTAACTGGCGGACCTGTATATGGCGCTGCTTACTCTTATTATGACGTGCGCACTAGTCCGTTCTTTTCATAAGCAGTAACGTTAATGAAAGAAAACTTCTGAATGCCTGGTTTGCATCGCAAGCACTTCGTTCTGGACACTGGCTGTCTCTTTCTGTGTCCGATGCAGAGCAGAGCGGGTGCACCGTCGGCGCCGCCAATTAGCTTCTGAAACCTACATACGATTAGGGTTCGACAACAAAAAAAAAAAACCGAAAAAACTGAGGGCTTAGGGTTGGACGTCTATCGATACTAGCGGCCCGCACGTTATGCTACCTAGCGTTAGGCCCTTAACGTTCTCCCTCGACCTACCTCAACGCATTCCCGTCACTGCTTTGCCGTCTGGGCTGCAGTCTTGCCTCTTTGTACCAAGATTCTTTTATGGATAATCGTCTGTTTGATCGCTACCGAAGGCAGAAAGCACAAAACCCAAGGCTCAGACAGGCAATTTTTTGTAATCGCGACAGGATAAGAAGACTACGCTAACTGGCGGACCTGTATATGGCGCTGCTTACTCTTATTATGACGTGCGCACTAGTCCGTTCTTTTCATAAGCAGTAACGTTAATGAAAGAAAACTTCTGAATGCCTGGTTTGCATCGCAAGCACTTCGTTCTGGACACTGGCTGTCTCTTTCTGTGTCCGATGCAGAGCAGAGCGGGTGCACCGTCGGCGCCGCCAATTAGCTTCTGAAACCTACATACGATTAGGGTTCGACAACAAAAAAAAAAAACCGAAAAAACTGAGGGCTTAGGGTTGGACGTCTATCGATACTAGCGGCCCGCACGTTATGCTACCTAGCGTTAGGCCCTTAACGTTCTCCCTCGACCTACCTCAACGCATTCCCGTCACTGCTTTGCCGTCTGGGCTGCAGTCTTGCCTCTTTGTACCAAGATTCTTTTATGGATAATCGTCTGTTTGATCGCTACCGAAGGCAGAAAGCACAAAACCCAAGGCTCAGACAGGCAATTTTTTGTAATCGCGACAGGATAAGAAGACTACGCTAACTGGCGGACCTGTATATGGCGCTGCTTACTCTTATTATGACGTGCGCACTAGTCCGTTCTTTTCATAAGCAGTAACGTTAATGAAAGAAAACTTCTGAATGCCTGGTTTGCATCGCAAGCACTTCGTTCTGGACACTGGCTGTCTCTTTCTGTGTCCGATGCAGAGCAGAGCGGGTGCACCGTCGGCGCCGCCAATTAGCTTCTGAAACCTACATACGATTAGGGTTCGACAACAAAAAAAAAAAACCGAAAAAACTGAGGGCTTAGGGTTGGACGTCTATCGATACTAGCGGCCCGCACGTTATGCTACCTAGCGTTAGGCCCTTAACGTTCTCCCTCGACCTACCTCAACGCATTCCCGTCACTGCTTTGCCGTCTGGGCTGCAGTCTTGCCTCTTTGTACCAAGATTCTTTTATGGATAATCGTCTGTTTGATCGCTACCGAAGGCAGAAAGCACAAAACCCAAGGCTCAGACAGGCAATTTTTTGTAATCGCGACAGGATAAGAAGACTACGCTAACTGGCGGACCTGTATATGGCGCTGCTTACTCTTATTATGACGTGCGCACTAGTCCGTTCTTTTCATAAGCAGTAACGTTAATGAAAGAAAACTTCTGAATGCCTGGTTTGCATCGCAAGCACTTCGTTCTGGACACTGGCTGTCTCTTTCTGTGTCCGATGCAGAGCAGAGCGGGTGCACCGTCGGCGCCGCCAATTAGCTTCTGAAACCTACATACGATTAGGGTTCGACAACAAAAAAAAAAAACCGAAAAAACTGAGGGCTTAGGGTTGGACGTCTATCGATACTAGCGGCCCGCACGTTATGCTACCTAGCGTTAGGCCCTTAACGTTCTCCCTCGACCTACCTCAACGCATTCCCGTCACTGCTTTGCCGTCTGGGCTGCAGTCTTGCCTCTTTGTACCAAGATTCTTTTATGGATAATCGTCTGTTTGATCGCTACCGAAGGCAGAAAGCACAAAACCCAAGGCTCAGACAGGCAATTTTTTGTAATCGCGACAGGATAAGAAGACTACGCTAACTGGCGGACCTGTATATGGCGCTGCTTACTCTTATTATGACGTGCGCACTAGTCCGTTCTTTTCATAAGCAGTAACGTTAATGAAAGAAAACTTCTGAATGCCTGGTTTGCATCGCAAGCACTTCGTTCTGGACACTGGCTGTCTCTTTCTGTGTCCGATGCAGAGCAGAGCGGGTGCACCGTCGGCGCCGCCAATTAGCTTCTGAAACCTACATACGATTAGGGTTCGACAACAAAAAAAAAAAACCGAAAAAACTGAGGGCTTAGGGTTGGACGTCTATCGATACTAGCGGCCCGCACGTTATGCTACCTAGCGTTAGGCCCTTAACGTTCTCCCTCGACCTACCTCAACGCATTCCCGTCACTGCTTTGCCGTCTGGGCTGCAGTCTTGCCTCTTTGTACCAAGATTCTTTTATGGATAATCGTCTGTTTGATCGCTACCGAAGGCAGAAAGCACAAAACCCAAGGCTCAGACAGGCAATTTTTTGTAATCGCGACAGGATAAGAAGACTACGCTAACTGGCGGACCTGTATATGGCGCTGCTTACTCTTATTATGACGTGCGCACTAGTCCGTTCTTTTCATAAGCAGTAACGTTAATGAAAGAAAACTTCTGAATGCCTGGTTTGCATCGCAAGCACTTCGTTCTGGACACTGGCTGTCTCTTTCTGTGTCCGATGCAGAGCAGAGCGGGTGCACCGTCGGCGCCGCCAATTAGCTTCTGAAACCTACATACGATTAGGGTTCGACAACAAAAAAAAAAAACCGAAAAAACTGAGGGCTTAGGGTTGGACGTCTATCGATACTAGCGGCCCGCACGTTATGCTACCTAGCGTTAGGCCCTTAACGTTCTCCCTCGACCTACCTCAACGCATTCCCGTCACTGCTTTGCCGTCTGGGCTGCAGTCTTGCCTCTTTGTACCAAGATTCTTTTATGGATAATCGTCTGTTTGATCGCTACCGAAGGCAGAAAGCACAAAACCCAAGGCTCAGACAGGCAATTTTTTGTAATCGCGACAGGATAAGAAGACTACGCTAACTGGCGGACCTGTATATGGCGCTGCTTACTCTTATTATGACGTGCGCACTAGTCCGTTCTTTTCATAAGCAGTAACGTTAATGAAAGAAAACTTCTGAATGCCTGGTTTGCATCGCAAGCACTTCGTTCTGGACACTGGCTGTCTCTTTCTGTGTCCGATGCAGAGCAGAGCGGGTGCACCGTCGGCGCCGCCAATTAGCTTCTGAAACCTACATACGATTAGGGTTCGACAACAAAAAAAAAAAACCGAAAAAACTGAGGGCTTAGGGTTGGACGTCTATCGATACTAGCGGCCCGCACGTTATGCTACCTAGCGTTAGGCCCTTAACGTTCTCCCTCGACCTACCTCAACGCATTCCCGTCACTGCTTTGCCGTCTGGGCTGCAGTCTTGCCTCTTTGTACCAAGATTCTTTTATGGATAATCGTCTGTTTGATCGCTACCGAAGGCAGAAAGCACAAAACCCAAGGCTCAGACAGGCAATTTTTTGTAATCGCGACAGGATAAGAAGACTACGCTAACTGGCGGACCTGTATATGGCGCTGCTTACTCTTATTATGACGTGCGCACTAGTCCGTTCTTTTCATAAGCAGTAACGTTAATGAAAGAAAACTTCTGAATGCCTGGTTTGCATCGCAAGCACTTCGTTCTGGACACTGGCTGTCTCTTTCTGTGTCCGATGCAGAGCAGAGCGGGTGCACCGTCGGCGCCGCCAATTAGCTTCTGAAACCTACATACGATTAGGGTTCGACAACAAAAAAAAAAAACCGAAAAAACTGAGGGCTTAGGGTTGGACGTCTATCGATACTAGCGGCCCGCACGTTATGCTACCTAGCGTTAGGCCCTTAACGTTCTCCCTCGACCTACCTCAACGCATTCCCGTCACTGCTTTGCCGTCTGGGCTGCAGTCTTGCCTCTTTGTACCAAGATTCTTTTATGGATAATCGTCTGTTTGATCGCTACCGAAGGCAGAAAGCACAAAACCCAAGGCTCAGACAGGCAATTTTTTGTAATCGCGACAGGATAAGAAGACTACGCTAACTGGCGGACCTGTATATGGCGCTGCTTACTCTTATTATGACGTGCGCACTAGTCCGTTCTTTTCATAAGCAGTAACGTTAATGAAAGAAAACTTCTGAATGCCTGGTTTGCATCGCAAGCACTTCGTTCTGGACACTGGCTGTCTCTTTCTGTGTCCGATGCAGAGCAGAGCGGGTGCACCGTCGGCGCCGCCAATTAGCTTCTGAAACCTACATACGATTAGGGTTCGACAACAAAAAAAAAAAACCGAAAAAACTGAGGGCTTAGGGTTGGACGTCTATCGATACTAGCGGCCCGCACGTTATGCTACCTAGCGTTAGGCCCTTAACGTTCTCCCTCGACCTACCTCAACGCATTCCCGTCACTGCTTTGCCGTCTGGGCTGCAGTCTTGCCTCTTTGTACCAAGATTCTTTTATGGATAATCGTCTGTTTGATCGCTACCGAAGGCAGAAAGCACAAAACCCAAGGCTCAGACAGGCAATTTTTTGTAATCGCGACAGGATAAGAAGACTACGCTAACTGGTGGACCTGTATATGGCGCTGCTTACTCTTATTATGACGTGCGCACTAGTCCGTTCTTTTCATAAGCAGTAACGTTAATGAAAGAAAACTTCTGAATGCCTGGTTTGCATCGCAAGCACTTCGTTCTGGACACTGGCTGTCTCTTTCTGTGTCCGATGCAGAGCAGAGCGGGTGCACCGTCGGCGCCGCCAATTAGCTTCTGAAACCTACATACGATTAGGGTTCGACAACAAAAAAAAAAAACCGAAAAAACTGAGGGCTTAGGGTTGGACGTCTATCGATACTAGCGGCCCGCACGTTATGCTACCTAGCGTTAGGCCCTTAACGTTCTCCCTCGACCTACCTCAACGCATTCCCGTCACTGCTTTGCCGTCTGGGCTGCAGTCTTGCCTCTTTGTACCAAGATTCTTTTATGGATAATCGTCTGTTTGATCGCTACCGAAGGCAGAAAGCACAAAACCCAAGGCTCAGACAGGCAATTTTTTGTAATCGCGACAGGATAAGAAGACTACGCTAACTGGCGGACCTGTATATGGCGCTGCTTACTCTTATTATGACGTGCGCACTAGTCCGTTCTTTTCATAAGCAGTAACGTTAATGAAAGAAAACTTCTGAATGCCTGGTTTGCATCGCAAGCACTTCGTTCTGGACACTGGCTGTCTCTTTCTGTGTCCGATGCAGAGCAGAGCGGGTGCACCGTCGGCGCCGCCAATTAGCTTCTGAAACCTACATACGATTAGGGTTCGACAACAAAAAAAAAAAACCGAAAAAACTGAGGGCTTAGGGTTGGACGTCTATCGATACTAGCGGCCCGCACGTTATGCTACCTAGCGTTAGGCCCTTAACGTTCTCCCTCGACCTACCTCAACGCATTCCCGTCACTGCTTTGCCGTCTGGGCTGCAGTCTTGCCTCTTTGTACCAAGATTCTTTTATGGATAATCGTCTGTTTGATCGCTACCGAAGGCAGAAAGCACAAAACCCAAGGCTCAGACAGGCAATTTTTTGTAATCGCGACAGGATAAGAAGACTACGCTAACTGGCGGACCTGTATATGGCGCTGCTTACTCTTATTATGACGTGCGCACTAGTCCGTTCTTTTCATAAGCAGTAACGTTAATGAAAGAAAACTTCTGAATGCCTGGTTTGCATCGCAAGCACTTCGTTCTGGACACTGGCTGTCTCTTTCTGTGTCCGATGCAGAGCAGAGCGGGTGCACCGTCGGCGCCGCCAATTAGCTTCTGAAACCTACATACGATTAGGGTTCGACAACAAAAAAAAAAAACCGAAAAAACTGAGGGCTTAGGGTTGGACGTCTATCGATACTAGCGGCCCGCACGTTATGCTACCTAGCGTTAGGCCCTTAACGTTCTCCCTCGACCTACCTCAACGCATTCCCGTCACTGCTTTGCCGTCTGGGCTGCAGTCTTGCCTCTTTGTACCAAGATTCTTTTATGGATAATCGTCTGTTTGATCGCTACCGAAGGCAGAAAGCACAAAACCCAAGGCTCAGACAGGCAATTTTTTGTAATCGCGACAGGATAAGAAGACTACGCTAACTGGCGGACCTGTATATGGCGCTGCTTACTCTTATTATGACGTGCGCACTAGTCCGTTCTTTTCATAAGCAGTAACGTTAATGAAAGAAAACTTCTGAATGCCTGGTTTGCATCGCAAGCACTTCGTTCTGGACACTGGCTGTCTCTTTCTGTGTCCGATGCAGAGCAGAGCGGGTGCACCGTCGGCGCCGCCAATTAGCTTCTGAAACCTACATACGATTAGGGTTCGACAACAAAAAAAAAAAACCGAAAAAACTGAGGGCTTAGGGTTGGACGTCTATCGATACTAGCGGCCCGCACGTTATGCTACCTAGCGTTAGGCCCTTAACGTTCTCCCTCGACCTACCTCAACGCATTCCCGTCACTGCTTTGCCGTCTGGGCTGCAGTCTTGCCTCTTTGTACCAAGATTCTTTTATGGATAATCGTCTGTTTGATCGCTACCGAAGGCAGAAAGCACAAAACCCAAGGCTCAGACAGGCAATTTTTTGTAATCGCGACAGGATAAGAAGACTACGCTAACTGGCGGACCTGTATATGGCGCTGCTTACTCTTATTATGACGTGCGCACTAGTCCGTTCTTTTCATAAGCAGTAACGTTAATGAAAGAAAACTTCTGAATGCCTGGTTTGCATCGCAAGCACTTCGTTCTGGACACTGGCTGTCTCTTTCTGTGTCCGATGCAGAGCAGAGCGGGTGCACCGTCGGCGCCGCCAATTAGCTTCTGAAACCTACATACGATTAGGGTTCGACAACAAAAAAAAAAAACCGAAAAAACTGAGGGCTTAGGGTTGGACGTCTATCGATACTAGCGGCCCGCACGTTATGCTACCTAGCGTTAGGCCCTTAACGTTCTCCCTCGACCTACCTCAACGCATTCCCGTCACTGCTTTGCCGTCTGGGCTGCAGTCTTGCCTCTTTGTACCAAGATTCTTTTATGGATAATCGTCTGTTTGATCGCTACCGAAGGCAGAAAGCACAAAACCCAAGGCTCAGACAGGCAATTTTTTGTAATCGCGACAGGATAAGAAGACTACGCTAACTGGCGGACCTGTATATGGCGCTGCTTACTCTTATTATGACGTGCGCACTAGTCCGTTCTTTTCATAAGCAGTAACGTTAATGAAAGAAAACTTCTGAATGCCTGGTTTGCATCGCAAGCACTTCGTTCTGGACACTGGCTGTCTCTTTCTGTGTCCGATGCAGAGCAGAGCGGGTGCACCGTCGGCGCCGCCAATTAGCTTCTGAAACCTACATACGATTAGGGTTCGACAACAAAAAAAAAAAACCGAAAAAACTGAGGGCTTAGGGTTGGACGTCTATCGATACTAGCGGCCCGCACGTTATGCTACCTAGCGTTAGGCCCTTAACGTTCTCCCTCGACCTACCTCAACGCATTCCCGTCACTGCTTTGCCGTCTGGGCTGCAGTCTTGCCTCTTTGTACCAAGATTCTTTTATGGATAATCGTCTGTTTGATCGCTACCGAAGGCAGAAAGCACAAAACCCAAGGCTCAGACAGGCAATTTTTTGTAATCGCGACAGGATAAGAAGACTACGCTAACTGGCGGACCTGTATATGGCGCTGCTTACTCTTATTATGACGTGCGCACTAGTCCGTTCTTTTCATAAGCAGTAACGTTAATGAAAGAAAACTTCTGAATGCCTGGTTTGCATCGCAAGCACTTCGTTCTGGACACTGGCTGTCTCTTTCTGTGTCCGATGCAGAGCAGAGCGGGTGCACCGTCGGCGCCGCCAATTAGCTTCTGAAACCTACATACGATTAGGGTTCGACAACAAAAAAAAAAAACCGAAAAAACTGAGGGCTTAGGGTTGGACGTCTATCGATACTAGCGGCCCGCACGTTATGCTACCTAGCGTTAGGCCCTTAACGTTCTCCCTCGACCTACCTCAACGCATTCCCGTCACTGCTTTGCCGTCTGGGCTGCAGTCTTGCCTCTTTGTACCAAGATTCTTTTATGGATAATCGTCTGTTTGATCGCTACCGAAGGCAGAAAGCACAAAACCCAAGGCTCAGACAGGCAATTTTTTGTAATCGCGACAGGATAAGAAGACTACGCTAACTGGCGGACCTGTATATGGCGCTGCTTACTCTTATTATGACGTGCGCACTAGTCCGTTCTTTTCATAAGCAGTAACGTTAATGAAAGAAAACTTCTGAATGCCTGGTTTGCATCGCAAGCACTTCGTTCTGGACACTGGCTGTCTCTTTCTGTGTCCGATGCAGAGCAGAGCGGGTGCACCGTCGGCGCCGCCAATTAGCTTCTGAAACCTACATACGATTAGGGTTCGACAACAAAAAAAAAAAACCGAAAAAACTGAGGGCTTAGGGTTGGACGTCTATCGATACTAGCGGCCCGCACGTTATGCTACCTAGCGTTAGGCCCTTAACGTTCTCCCTCGACCTACCTCAACGCATTCCCGTCACTGCTTTGCCGTCTGGGCTGCAGTCTTGCCTCTTTGTACCAAGATTCTTTTATGGATAATCGTCTGTTTGATCGCTACCGAAGGCAGAAAGCACAAAACCCAAGGCTCAGACAGGCAATTTTTTGTAATCGCGACAGGATAAGAAGACTACGCTAACTGGCGGACCTGTATATGGCGCTGCTTACTCTTATTATGACGTGCGCACTAGTCCGTTCTTTTCATAAGCAGTAACGTTAATGAAAGAAAACTTCTGAATGCCTGGTTTGCATCGCAAGCACTTCGTTCTGGACACTGGCTGTCTCTTTCTGTGTCCGATGCAGAGCAGAGCGGGTGCACCGTCGGCGCCGCCAATTAGCTTCTGAAACCTACATACGATTAGGGTTCGACAACAAAAAAAAAAAACCGAAAAAACTGAGGGCTTAGGGTTGGACGTCTATCGATACTAGCGGCCCGCACGTTATGCTACCTAGCGTTAGGCCCTTAACGTTCTCCCTCGACCTACCTCAACGCATTCCCGTCACTGCTTTGCCGTCTGGGCTGCAGTCTTGCCTCTTTGTACCAAGATTCTTTTATGGATAATCGTCTGTTTGATCGCTACCGAAGGCAGAAAGCACAAAACCCAAGGCTCAGACAGGCAATTTTTTGTAATCGCGACAGGATAAGAAGACTACGCTAACTGGCGGACCTGTATATGGCGCTGCTTACTCTTATTATGACGTGCGCACTAGTCCGTTCTTTTCATAAGCAGTAACGTTAATGAAAGAAAACTTCTGAATGCCTGGTTTGCATCGCAAGCACTTCGTTCTGGACACTGGCTGTCTCTTTCTGTGTCCGATGCAGAGCAGAGCGGGTGCACCGTCGGCGCCGCCAATTAGCTTCTGAAACCTACATACGATTAGGGTTCGACAACAAAAAAAAAAAACCGAAAAAACTGAGGGCTTAGGGTTGGACGTCTATCGATACTAGCGGCCCGCACGTTATGCTACCTAGCGTTAGGCCCTTAACGTTCTCCCTCGACCTACCTCAACGCATTCCCGTCACTGCTTTGCCGTCTGGGCTGCAGTCTTGCCTCTTTGTACCAAGATTCTTTTATGGATAATCGTCTGTTTGATCGCTACCGAAGGCAGAAAGCACAAAACCCAAGGCTCAGACAGGCAATTTTTTGTAATCGCGACAGGATAAGAAGACTACGCTAACTGGCGGACCTGTATATGGCGCTGCTTACTCTTATTATGACGTGCGCACTAGTCCGTTCTTTTCATAAGCAGTAACGTTAATGAAAGAAAACTTCTGAATGCCTGGTTTGCATCGCAAGCACTTCGTTCTGGACACTGGCTGTCTCTTTCTGTGTCCGATGCAGAGCAGAGCGGGTGCACCGTCGGCGCCGCCAATTAGCTTCTGAAACCTACATACGATTAGGGTTCGACAACAAAAAAAAAAAACCGAAAAAACTGAGGGCTTAGGGTTGGACGTCTATCGATACTAGCGGCCCGCACGTTATGCTACCTAGCGTTAGGCCCTTAACGTTCTCCCTCGACCTACCTCAACGCATTCCCGTCACTGCTTTGCCGTCTGGGCTGCAGTCTTGCCTCTTTGTACCAAGATTCTTTTATGGATAATCGTCTGTTTGATCGCTACCGAAGGCAGAAAGCACAAAACCCAAGGCTCAGACAGGCAATTTTTTGTAATCGCGACAGGATAAGAAGACTACGCTAACTGGCGGACCTGTATATGGCGCTGCTTACTCTTATTATGACGTGCGCACTAGTCCGTTCTTTTCATAAGCAGTAACGTTAATGAAAGAAAACTTCTGAATGCCTGGTTTGCATCGCAAGCACTTCGTTCTGGACACTGGCTGTCTCTTTCTGTGTCCGATGCAGAGCAGAGCGGGTGCACCGTCGGCGCCGCCAATTAGCTTCTGAAACCTACATACGATTAGGGTTCGACAACAAAAAAAAAAAACCGAAAAAACTGAGGGCTTAGGGTTGGACGTCTATCGATACTAGCGGCCCGCACGTTATGCTACCTAGCGTTAGGCCCTTAACGTTCTCCCTCGACCTACCTCAACGCATTCCCGTCACTGCTTTGCCGTCTGGGCTGCAGTCTTGCCTCTTTGTACCAAGATTCTTTTATGGATAATCGTCTGTTTGATCGCTACCGAAGGCAGAAAGCACAAAACCCAAGGCTCAGACAGGCAATTTTTTGTAATCGCGACAGGATAAGAAGACTACGCTAACTGGCGGACCTGTATATGGCGCTGCTTACTCTTATTATGACGTGCGCACTAGTCCGTTCTTTTCATAAGCAGTAACGTTAATGAAAGAAAACTTCTGAATGCCTGGTTTGCATCGCAAGCACTTCGTTCTGGACACTGGCTGTCTCTTTCTGTGTCCGATGCAGAGCAGAGCGGGTGCACCGTCGGCGCCGCCAATTAGCTTCTGAAACCTACATACGATTAGGGTTCGACAACAAAAAAAAAAAACCGAAAAAACTGAGGGCTTAGGGTTGGACGTCTATCGATACTAGCGGCCCGCACGTTATGCTACCTAGCGTTAGGCCCTTAACGTTCTCCCTCGACCTACCTCAACGCATTCCCGTCACTGCTTTGCCGTCTGGGCTGCAGTCTTGCCTCTTTGTACCAAGATTCTTTTATGGATAATCGTCTGTTTGATCGCTACCGAAGGCAGAAAGCACAAAACCCAAGGCTCAGACAGGCAATTTTTTGTAATCGCGACAGGATAAGAAGACTACGCTAACTGGCGGACCTGTATATGGCGCTGCTTACTCTTATTATGACGTGCGCACTAGTCCGTTCTTTTCATAAGCAGTAACGTTAATGAAAGAAAACTTCTGAATGCCTGGTTTGCATCGCAAGCACTTCGTTCTGGACACTGGCTGTCTCTTTCTGTGTCCGATGCAGAGCAGAGCGGGTGCACCGTCGGCGCCGCCAATTAGCTTCTGAAACCTACATACGATTAGGGTTCGACAACAAAAAAAAAAACCGAAAAAACTGAGGGCTTAGGGTTGGACGTCTATCGATACTAGCGGCCCGCACGTTATGCTACCTAGCGTTAGGCCCTTAACGTTCTCCCTCGACCTACCTCAACGCATTCCCGTCACTGCTTTGCCGTCTGGGCTGCAGTCTTGCCTCTTTGTACCAAGATTCTTTTATGGATAATCGTCTGTTTGATCGCTACCGAAGGCAGAAAGCACAAAACCCAAGGCTCAGACAGGCAATTTTTTGTAATCGCGACAGGATAAGAAGACTACGCTAACTGGCGGACCTGTATATGGCGCTGCTTACTCTTATTATGACGTGCGCACTAGTCCGTTCTTTTCATAAGCAGTAACGTTAATGAAAGAAAACTTCTGAATGCCTGGTTTGCATCGCAAGCACTTCGTTCTGGACACTGGCTGTCTCTTTCTGTGTCCGATGCAGAGCAGAGCGGGTGCACCGTCGGCGCCGCCAATTAGCTTCTGAAACCTACATACGATTAGGGTTCGACAACAAAAAAAAAAAACCGAAAAAACTGAGGGCTTAGGGTTGGACGTCTATCGATACTAGCGGCCCGCACGTTATGCTACCTAGCGTTAGGCCCTTAACGTTCTCCCTCGACCTACCTCAACGCATTCCCGTCACTGCTTTGCCGTCTGGGCTGCAGTCTTGCCTCTTTGTACCAAGATTCTTTTATGGAT
>CAXIUU010000091.1:0-20538 GCA_964035525.1 Porites cylindrica
CCGCCATATGAAAAAACACCTGTCATTGCAGTTAAATAGTCGCCCAATACGTCCAGGATTCCGCTCCGCCCTGCAATGGACAGTTTTCAGGAGCGCAAACACAAAGATTTTAAGGTTGAATCCGACCCTTTTTTTGGTCACCTTTGAAATCAAACTTTGATTGGGCTTACTAAACCAGGTAGACATTTTGGCTTGGGCGCCTCCCGCCATATGAAAAAACACCTGTCATTGCAGTTAAATAGTCGCCCAATACGTCCAGGATTCCGCTCCGCCCTGCAATGGACAGTTTTCAGGAGCGCAAACACAAAAATTTTCAGGTTGAATCCGACCCTTTTTTTGGTCACCTTTGAAATCAAACTTTGATTGGGCTTACTAAACCAGGTAGACATTTTGGCTTGGGCGCCTCCCGCCATATGAAAAAACACCTGTCATTGCAGTTAAATAGTCGCCCAATACGTCCAGGATTCCGCTCCGTCCGGCAATGGACAGTTTTCAGGAGCGCAAACACAAAAATTTTCAGGTTGAATCCGACCCTTTTTTTGGTCACCTTTGAAATCAAACTTTGATTGGGCTTACTAAACCAGGTAGACATTTTGGCTTGGGCGCCTCCCGCCATATGAAAAAACACCTGTCATTGCAGTTAAATAGTCGCCCAATACGTCCAGGATTCCGCTCCGCCCTGCAATGGACAGTTTTCAGGAGCGCAAACACAAAAATTTTCAGGTTGAATCCGACCCTTTTTTTGGTCACCTTTGAAATCAAACTTTGATTGGGCTTACTAAACCAGGTAGACATTTTGGCTTGGGCGCCTCCCGCCATATGAAAAAACACCTGTCATTGCAGTTAAATAGTCGCCCAATACGTCCAGGATTCCGCTCCGCCCTGCAATGGACAGTTTTCAGGAGCGCAAACACAAAAATTTTCAGGTTGAATCCGACCCTTTTTTTGGTCACCTTTGAAATCAAACTTTGATTGGGCTTACTAAACCAGGTAGACATTTTGGCTTGGGCGCCTCCCGCCATATGAAAAAACACCTGTCATTGCAGTTAAATAGTCGCCCAATACGTCCAGGATTGCGCTCCGCCCTGCAATGGACAGTTTTCAGGAGCGCAAACACAAAAATTTTCAGGTTGAATCCGACCCTTTTTTTGGCCACCTTTGAAATCAAACTTTGATTGGGCTTACTAAACCAGGTAGACATTTTGGCTTGGGCGCCTCCCGCCATATGAAAAAACACCTGTCATTGCAGTTAAATAGTCGCCCAATACGTCCAGGATTCCGCTCCGCCCTGCAATGGACAGTTTTCAGGAGCGCAAACACAAAAATTTTCAGGTTGAATCCGACCCTTTTTTTGGTCACCTTTGAAATCAAACTTTGATTGGGCTTACTAAACCAGGTAGACATTTTGGCTTGGGCGCCTCCCGCCATATGAAAAAAAACCTGTCATTGCAGTTAAATAGTCGCCCAATACGTCCAGGATTCCGCACCGCCCTGCAATGGACAGTTTTCAGGAGCGCAAACACAAAAATTTTCAGGTTGAATCCGACCCTTTTTTTGGTCACCTTTGAAATCAAACTTTGATTGGGCTTACTAAACCAGGTAGACATTTTGGCTTGGGCGCCTCCCGCCATATGAAAAAACACCTGTCATTGCAGTTAAATAGTCGCCCAATACGTCCAGGATTCCGCTCCGCCCTGCAATGGACAGTTTTCAGAAGCGCAAACACAAAAATTTTCAGGTTGAATCCGACCCTTTTTTTGGTCACCTTTGCAATCAAACTTTGATTGGGCTTACTAAACCAGGTAGACATTTTGGCTTGGGCGCCTCCCGCCATATGAAAAAACACCTGTCATTGCAGTTAAATAGTCGCCCAATACGTCCAGGATTCCGCTCCGCCCTGCAATGGACAGTTTTTCAGGAGAGCAAACACAAAAATTTTCAGGTTGAATCCGACCCTTTTTTTGGTCACCTTTGAAATCAAACTTTGATTGGGCTTACTAAACCAGGTAGACATTTTGGCTTGGGCGCCTCCCGCCATATGAAAAAACACCTGTCATTGCAGTTAAATAGTCGCCCAATACGTCCAGGATTCCGCTCCGCCCTGCAATGGACAGTTTTCAGGAGCGCAAACACAAAAATTTTCAGGTTGAATCCGACCCTTTTTTTGGTCACCTTTGAAATCAAACTTTGATTGGGCTTACTAAACCAGGTAGACATTTTGGCTTGGGCGCCTCCCGCCATATGAAAAAACACCTCTCATTGCAGTTAAATAGTCGCCCAATACGTCCAGGATTCCGCTCCGCCCTGCAATGGACAGTTTTCAGGAGCGCACACACAAAAATTTTCAGGTTGAATCCGACCCATTTTTTGGTCACCTTTGAAATCAAACTTTGATTGGGCTTACTAAACCAGGTAGACATTTTGGCTTGGGCGCCTCCCGCCATATGAAAAAACACCTGTCATTGCAGTTAAATAGTCGCCCAATACGTCCAGGATTCCGCGCCGCCCTGCAATGGACAGTTTTCAGGAGCGCAAACACAAAAATTTTCAGGTTGAATGCGACCCTTTTTTTGGTCACCTTTGAAATCAAACTTTGATTGGGCTTACTAAACCAGGTAGACATTTTGGCTTGGGCGCCTCCCGCCATATGAAAAAACACCTGTCATTGCAGTTAAATAGTCGCCCAATACGTCCAGGATTCCGCTCCGCCCTGCAATGGACAGTTTTCAGGAGCGCAAACACAAAAATTTTCAGGTTGAATCCGACCCTTTTTTTGGTCACCTTTGAAATCAAACTTTGATTGGGCTTACTAAACCAGGTAGACATTTTGGCTTGGGCGCCTCCCGCCATATGAAAAAACACCTGTCATTGCAGTTAAATAGTCGCCCAATACGTCCAGGATTCCGCTCCGCCCTGCAATGGACAGTTTTCAGGAGCGCAAACACAAAAATTTTCAGGTTGAATCCGACCCTTTTTTTGGTCACCTTTGAAATCAAACTTTGATTGGGCTTACTAAACCAGGTAGACATTTTGGCTTGGGCGCCTCCCGCCATATGAAAAAACACCTGTCATTGCAGTTAAATAGTCGCCCAATACGTCCAGGATTCCGCTCCGCCCTGCAATGGACAGTTTTCAGGAGCGCAAACACAAAAATTTTCAGGTTGAATCCGACCCTTTTTTTGGTCACCTTTGAAATCAAACTTTGATTGGGCTTACTAAACCAGGTAGACATTTTGGCTTGGGCGCCTCCCGCCATATGAAAAAACACCTGTCATTGCAGGTAAATAGTCGCCCAATACGTCCAGAGTTCCGCTCCGCCCTGCAATGGACAGTTTTCAGGAGCGTAAACACAAAAATTTTCAGGTTGAATCCGACCCTTTTTTTGGTCACCTTTGAAATCAAACTTTGATTGGGCTTACTAAACCAGGTAGACATTTTGGCTTGGGCGCCTCCCGCCATATGAAAAAACACCTGTCATTGCAGTTAAATAGTCGCCCAATACGTCCAGGATTCCGTCCGCCCTGCAATGGACAGTTTTCAGGAGCGCAAACACAAAAATTTTCAGGTTGAATCCGACCCTTTTTTTGGTCACCTTTGAAATCAAACTTTGATTGGGCTTACTAAACCAGGTAGACATTTTGGCTTGGGCGCCTCCCGCCATATGAAAAAACACCTGTCATTGCAGTTAAATAGTCGCCCAATACGTCCAGGATTCCGCTCCGCCCTGCAATGGACAGTTTTCAGGAGCGCAAACACAAAAATTTTCAGGTTGAATCCGACCCTTTTTTTGGTCACCTTTGAAATCAAACTTTGATTGGGCTTACTAAACCAGGTAGACATTTTGGCTTGGGCGCCTCCCGCCATATGAAAAAACACCTGTCATTGCAGTTAAATAGTCGCCCAATACGTCCAGGATTCCGCTCCGCCCTGCAATGGACAGTTTTCAGGAGCGCAAACACAAAAATTTTCAGGTTGAATCCGACCCTTTTTTTGGTCACCTTTGAAATCAAACTTTGATTGGGCTTACTAAACCAGGTAGACATTTTGGCTTGGGCGCCTCCCGCCATATGAAAAAACACCTGTCATTGCAGTTAAATAGTCGCCCAATACGTCCAGGATTCCGCTCCGCCCTGCAATGGACAGTTTTCAGGAGCGCAAACACAAAAATTTTCAGGTTGAATCCGACCCTTTTTTTGGTCACCTTTGAAATCAAACTTTGATTGGGCTTACTAAACCAGGTAGACATTTTGGCTTGGGCGCCTCCCGCCATATGAAAAAACACCTGTCATTGCAGTTAAATAGTCGCCCAATACGTCCAGGATTCCGCTCCGCCCTGCAATGGACAGTTTTCAGGAGCGCAAACACAAAAATTTTCAGGTTGAATCCGACCCTTTTTTTGGTCACCTTTGAAATCAAACTTTGATTGGGCTTACTAAACCAGGTAGACATTTTGGCTTGGGCGCCTCCCGCCATATGAAAAAACACCTGTCATTGCAGTTAAATAGTCGCCCAATACGTCCGGGATTACGCTCCGCCCTGCAATGGACAGTTTTCAGCAGCGCAAACGCAAAAATTTTCAGGTTGAATCCGACCCTTTTTTTGGTCACCTTTGAAATCAAACTTTGATTGGGCTTACTAAACCAGGTAGACATTTTGGCTTGGGCGCCTCCCGCCATATGAAAAAACACCTGTCATTGCAGTTAAATAGTCGCCCAATACGTCCAGGATTCCGCTCCCCCCTGCAATGGACAGTTTTCAGGAGCGCAAACACAAAAATTTTCAGGTTGAATCCGACCCTTTTTTTGGTCACCTTTGAAATCAAACTTTGATTGGGCTTACTAAACCAGGTAGACATTGTGGCTTGGGCGCCTCCCGCCATATGAAAAAACACCTGTCATTGCAGTTAAATAGTCGCCCAATACGTCCAGGATTCCGCTCCGCTCTGCAATGGACAGTTTTCAGGAGCGGAAACACAAAAATTTTCAGGTTGCATCCGACCCTTTTTTTGGTCACCTTTGAAATCAAACTTTGATTGGGCTTACTAAACCAGGTAGACATTTTGGCTTGGCCGCCTCCCGCCATATGAAAAAACACCTGTCATTGCAGTTAAATAGTCGCCCAATACGTCCAGGATTCCGCTCCGCCCTGCAATGGACAGTTTTCAGGAGCGCAAACACAAAAATTTTCAGGTTGAATCCGACCCTTTTTTTGGTCACCTTTGAAATCAAACTTTGATTGGGCTTACTAAACCAGGTAGACATTTTGGCTTGGGCGCCTCCCGCCATATGAAAAAACACCTGTCATTGCAGTTAAATAGTCGCCCAATACGTCCAGGATTACGCTCCGCCCTGCAATGGACAGTTTTCAGGAGCGCAAACGCAAAAATTTTCAGGTTGAATCCGACCCTTTTTTTGGTCACCTTTGAAATCAAACTTTGATTGGGCTTACTAAACCAGGTAGACATTTTGGCTTGGGCGCCTCCCGCCATATGAAAAAACACCTGTCATTGCAGTTAAATAGTCGCCCAATACGTCCAGGATTCCGCTCCGCCCTGCAATGGACAGTTTTCAGGAGCGCAAACACAAAAATTTTCAGGTTGAATCCGACCCTTTTTTTGGTCACCTTTGAAATCAAACTTCGATTGGGCTTACTAAACCAGGTAGACATTTTGGCTTGGGCGCCTCCCGCCATATGAAAAAACACCTGTCATTGCAGTTAAATAGTCGCCCAATACGTCCAGGATTCCGCTCCGCCCTGCAATGGACAGTTTTCAGGAGCGCGAACACAAAAATTTTCAGGTTGAATCCGACCCTTTTTTTGGTCACCTTTGAAATCAAACTTTGATTGGGCTTACTAAGCCAGGTAGACATTTTGGCTTGGGCGCCTCCCGCCATATGAAAAAACACCTGTCATTGCAGTTAAATAGTCGCCCAATACGTCCAGGATTCCGCTCCGCCCTGCAATGGACAGTTTTCAGGAGCGCAAACACAAAAATTTTCAGGTTGAATCCGACCCTTTTTTTGGTCACCTTTGAAATCAAACTTTGATTGGGCTTACTAAACCAGGTAGACATTTTGGCTTGGGCGCCTCCCGCCATATGAAAAAACACCTGTCATTGCAGTTAAATAGTCGCCCAATACGTCCAGGATTCTGCTCCGCCCTGCAATGGACAGTTTTCAGGAGCGCAAACACAAAAATTTTCAGGTTGAATCCGACCCTTTTTTTGGTCACCTTTGAAATCAAACTTTGATTGGGCTTACTAAACCAGGTAGACATTTTGGCTTGGGCGCCTCCCGCCATATGAAAAAACACCTGTCATTGCAGTTAAATAGTCGCCCAATACGTCCAGGATTCCGCTCCGCCCTGCAATGGACAGTTTTCAGGAGCGCAAACACAAAAATTTTCAGGTTGAATCCGACCCCTTTTTTGGTCACCTTTTAAATCAAACTTTGATTGGGCTTACTAAACCAGGTAGACATTTTGGCTTGGGCGCCTCCCGCCATATGAAAAAACACCTGTCATTGCAGTTAAATAGTCGCCCAATACGTCCAGGATTGCGCTCCGCCCTGCAATGGACAGTTTTCAGGAGCGCAAACACAAAAATTTTCAGGTTGAATCCGACCCTTTTTTTGGTCACCTTTGAAATCAAACTTTGATTGGGCTTACTAAACCAGGTAGACATTTTGGCTTGGGCGCCTCCCGCCATATGAAAAAACACCTGTCATTGCAGTTAAATAGTCGCCCAATACGTCCAGGATTCCGCTCCGCCCTGCAATGGACAGTTTCCAGGAGCGGAAACACAAAAATTTTCAGGTTGAATCCGACCCTTTTTTTGGTCACCTTTGAAATCAAACTTTGATTGGGCTTACTAAACCAGGTAGACATTTTGGCTTGGGCGCCTCCCGCCATATGAAAAAACACCTGTCATTGCAGTTAAATAGTCGCCCAATACGTCCAGGATTCCGCTCCGCCCTGCAATGGACAGTTTTCAGGAGCGCAAACACAAAAATTTTCAGGTTGAATCCGACCCTTTTTTTGGTCACCTTTGAAATCAAACTTTGATTGGGCTTACTAAACCAGGTAGACATTTTGGCTTGGGCGCCTCCCGCCATATGAAAAAACACCTGTCATTGCAGTTAAATAGTCGCCCAATACGTCCAGGATTCCGCTCCGCCCTGCAATGGACAGTTTTCAGGAGCGCAAACACAAAAATTTTCAGGTTGAATCCGACCCTTTTTTTGGTCACCTTTGAAATCAAACTTTGATTGGGCTTACTAAACCAGGTAGACATTTTGGCTTGGGCGCCTCCCGCCATATGAAAAAACACCTGTCATTGCAGTTAAATAGTCGCCCAATACGTCCAGGATTGCGCTCCGCCCTGCAATGGACAGTTTTCAGGAGCGGAAACAAAAATTTTCAGGTTGAATCCGACCCTTTTTTTGGTCACCTTTGAAATCAAACTTTGATTGGGCTTACTAAACCAGGTAGACATTTTGGCTTGGGCGCCTCCCGCCATATGAAAAAACACCTGTCATTGCAGTTAAATAGTCGCCCAATACGTCCAGGATTCCGCTCCGCCCTGCAATGGACAGTTTTCAGGAGCGCAAACACAAAAATTTTCAGGTTGAATCCGACCCTTTTTTTGGTCACCTTTGAAATCAAACTTTGATTGGGCTTACTAAACCAGGTAGACATTTTGGCTTGGGCGCCTCCCGCCATATGAAAAAACACCTGTCATTGCAGTTAAATAGTCGCCCAATACGTCCAGGATTCCGCTCCGCCCTGCAATGGACAGTTTTCAGGAGCGCAAACACAAAAATTTTCAGGTTGAATCCGACCCTTTTTTTGGTCACCTTTGAAATCAAACTTTGATTGGGCTTACTAAACCAGGTAGACATTTTGGCTTGGGCGCCTCCCGCCATATGAAAAAACACCTGTCATTGCAGTTAAATAGTGGCCCAATACGTCCAGGATTGCGCTCCGCCCTGCAATGGACAGTTTTCAGGAGCGGAAACAAAAATTTTCAGGTTGAATCCGACCCTTTTTTTGGTCACCTTTGAAATCAAACTTTGATTGGGCTTACTAAACCAGGTAGACATTTTGGCTTGGGCGCCTCCCGCCATATGAAAAAACACCTGTCATTGCAGTTAAATAGTCGCCCAATACGTCCAGGATTGCGCTCCGCCCTGCAATGGACAGTTTTCAGGAGCGCAAACACAAAAATTTTCAGGTTGAATCCGACCCTTTTTTTGGTCACCTTTGAAATCAAACTTTGATTGGGCTTACTAAACCAGGTAGACATTTTGGCTTGGGCGCCTCCCGCCATATGAAAAAACACCTGTCATTGCAGTTAAATAGTCGCCCAATACGTCCAGGATTCCGCTCCGCCCTGCAATGGACAGTTTTCAGGAGCGCAAACACAAAAATTTTCAGGTTGAATCCGACCCTTTTTTTGGTCACCTTTGAAATCAAACTTTGATTGGGCTTACTAAACCAGGTAGACATTTTTGCTTGGGCGCCTCCCGCCATATAAAAAAACACCTGTCATTGCAGTTAAACAGTCGCCCAATACGTCCAGGATTCCGCTCCGCCCTGCAATGGACAGTTTTCAGGAGCGCAAACACAAAAATTTTCTGGTTGAATCCGACCCTTTTTTTGGTCACCTTTGAAATCAAACTTTGATTGGGCTTACTAAACAAGGTAGACATTTTGGCTTGGGCGCCTCCCGCCATATGAAAAAACACCTGTCATTGCAAATAAATAGACGCCCAATACGTCCAGGATTCCGCTCCGCCCTGCAATGGACAGTTTTCAGGAGCGCAAACACAAAAATTTTCAGGTTGAATCCGACCCTTTTTTTGGTCACCTTTTAAATCAAACTTTGATTGGGCTTACTAAACCAGGTAGACATTTTGGCTTGGGCGCCTCCCGCCATATGAAAAAACACCTGTCATTGCAGTTAAATAGTCGCCCAATACGTCCAGGATTCCGCTCCGCCCTGCAATGGACAGTTTTCAGGAGCGCAAACACAAAAATTTTCAGGTTGAATCCGACCCTTTTTTTGGTCACCTTTGAAATCAAACTTTGATTGGGCTTACTAAACCAGGTAGACATTTTGGCTTGGGCGCCTCCCGCCATATGAAAAAACACCTGTCATTGCAGTTAAATAGTCGCCCAATACGTCCAGGATTCCGCTCCGCCCTGCAATGGACAGTTTTCAGGAGCGCAAACACAAAAATTTTCAGGTTGAATCCGACCCTTTTTTGGTCACCTTTGAAATCAAACTTTGATTGGGCTTACTAAACCAGGTAGACATTTTGGCTTGGGCGCCTCCCGCCATATGAAAAAACACCTGTCATTGCAGTTAAATAGTCGCCCAATACGTCCAGGATTCCGCTCCGCCCTGCAATGGACAGTTTTCAGGAGCGCAAACACAAAAATTTTCAGGTTGAATCCGACCCTTTTTTTGGTCACCTTTGAAATCAAACTTTGATTGGGCTTACTAAACCAGGTAGACATTTTGGCTTGGGCGCCTCCCGCCATATGAAAAAACACCTGTCATTGCAGTTAAATAGTCGCCCAATACGTCCAGGATTCCGCTCCGCCCTGCAATGGACAGTTTTCAGGAGCGCAAACACAAAAATTTTCAGGTTGAATCCGACCCTTTTTTTGGTCACCTTTGAAATCAAACTTTGATTGGGCTTACTAAACCAGGTAGACATTTTGGCTTGGGCGCCTCCCGCCATATGAAAAAACACCTGTCATTGCAGTTAAATAGTCGCCCAATACGTCCAGGATTCCGCTCCGCCCTGCAATGGACAGTTTTCAGGAGCGCAAACCCAAAAATTTTCAGGTTGAATCCGACCCTTTTTTTGGTCACCTTTGAAATCAAACTTTGATTGGGCTTACTAAACCAGGTAGACATTTTGGCTTGGGCGCCTCCCGCCATATGAAAAAACACCTGTCATTGCAGTTAAATAGTCGCCCAATACGTCCAGGATTCCGCTCCGCCCTGCAATGGACAGTTTTCAGGAGCGCAAACACAAAAATTTTCAGGTTGAATCCGACCCTTTTTTTGGTCACCTTTGAAATCAAACTTTGATTGGGCTTACTAAACCAGGTAGACATTTTGGCTTGGGCGCCTCCCGCCATATGAAAAAACACCTGTCATTGCAGTTAAATAGTCGCCCAATACGTCCAGGATTCCGCTCCGCCCTGCAATGGACAGTTTTCAGGAGCGGAAACACAAAAATTTTAAGGTTGAATCCGACCCTTTTTTTGGTCACCTTTGAAATCAAACTTTGATTGGGCTTACTAAACCAGGTAGACATTTTGGCTTGGGCGCCTCCCGCCATATGAAAAAACACCTGTCATTGCAGTTAAATAGTCGCCCAATACGTCCAGGATTCCGCTCCGCCCTGCAATGGACAGTTTTCAGAAGCGCAAACACAAAAATTTTCAGGTTGAATCCGACCCTTTTTTTGGTCACCTTTGAAATCAAACTTTGATTGGGCTTACTAAACCAGGTAGACATTTTGGCTTGGGCGCCTCCCGCCATATGAAAAAACACCTGTCATTGCAGTTAAATAGTCGCCCAATACGTCCAGGATTCCGCTCTGCCCTGCAATGGACAGTTTTCAGGAGCGCAAACACAAAAATTTTCAGGTTGAATCCGACCCTTTTTTTGGTCACCTTTGAAATCAAACTTTGATTGGGCTTACTAAACCAGGTAGACATTTTGGCTTGGGCGCCTCCCGCCATATGAAAAAACACCTGTCATTGCAGTTAAATAGTCGCCCAATACGTCCAGGATTCCGCTCCGCCCTGCAATGGACAGTTTTCAGGAGCGGAAACACAAAAATTTTCAGGTTGAATCCGACCCTTTTTTTGGTCACCTTTGAAATCAAACTTTGATTGGGCTTACTAAACCAGGTAGACATTTTGGCTTGGGCGCCTCCCGCCATATGAAAAAACACCTGTCATTGCAGTTAAATAGTCGCCCAATACGTCCAGGATTCCGCTCCGCCCTGCAATGGACAGTTTTCAGGAGCGCAAACACAAAAATTTTCAGGTTGAATCCGACCCTTTTTTTGGTCACCTTTGAAATCAAACTTTGATTGGGCTTACTAAACCAGGTAGACATTTTGGCTTGGGCGCCTCCCGCCATATGAAAAAACACCTGTCATTGCAGTTAAATAGACGCCCAATACGTCCAGGATTCCGCTCCGCCCTGCAATGGACAGTTTTCAGGAGCGCAAACACAAAAATTTTCAGGTTGAATCCGACCCTTTTTTTGGTCACCTTTGAAATCAAACTTTGATTGGGCTTACTAAACCAGGTAGACATTTTGGCTTGGGCGCCTCCCGCCATATGAAAAAAAAACCTGTCATTGGAGTTAAATAGTCGCCCAATACGTCCAGGATTCCGCTCCGCCCTGCAATGGACAGTTTTCAGGAGCGCAAACACAAAAATTTTCAGGTTGAATCCGACCCTTTTTTTGGTCACCTTTGAAATCAAACTTTGATTGGGCTTACTAAACCAGGTAGACATTTTGGCTTGGGCGCCTCCCGCCATATGAAAAAACACCTGTCATTGCAGTTAAATAGTCGCCCAATACGTCCAGGATTCCGCTCCGCCCTGCAATGGACAGTTTTCAGGAGCGCAAACACAAAAATTTTCAGGTTGAATCCGACCCTTTTTTTGGTCACCTTTGAAATCAAACTTTGATTGGGCTTACTAAACCAGGTAGACATTTTGGCTTGGGCGCCTCCCGCCATATGAAAAAAAACCTGTCATTGCAGTTAAATAGTCGCCCAATACGTCCAGGATTCCGCTCCGCCCTGCAATGGACAGTTTTCAGGAGCGCAAACACAAAAAATTTCAGGTTGAATCCGACCCTTTTTTTGGTCACCTTTGAAATCAAACTTTGATTGGGCTTACTAAACCAGGTAGACATTTTGACTTGGGCGCCTCCCGCCATATGAAAAAACACCTGTCATTGCAGTTAAATAGTCGCCCAATACGTCCAGGATTCCGCTCCGCCCTGCAATGGACAGTTTTCAGGAGCGCAAACACAAAAATTTTTAGGTTGAATCCGACCCTTTTTTTGGTCACCTTTGAAATCAAACTTTGATTGGGCTTACTAAACCAGGTAGACATTTTGGCTTGGGCGCCTCCCGTCATATGAAAAAACACCTGTCATTGCAGTTAAATAGTCGCCCAATACGTCCAGGATTCCGCTCCGCCCTGCAATGGACAGTTTTCAGGAGCGCAAACACAAAAATTTTCAGGTTGAATCCGACCCTTTTTTTGGTCACCTTTGAAATCAAACTTTGATTGGGCTTACTAAACCAGGTAGACATTTTGGCTTGGGCGCCTCCCGCCATATGAAAAAACACCTGTCATTGCAGTTAAATAGTCGCCCAATACGTCCAGGATTCCGCTCCGCCCTGCAATGGACAGTTTTCAGGAGCGCAAACACAAAAATTTTCAGGTTGAATGCGACCCTTTTTTTGGTCACCTTTGAAATCAAACTTTGATTGGGCTTACTAAACCAGGTAGACATTTTGGCTTGGGCGCCTCCCGCCATATGAAAAAACACCTGTCATTGCAGTTAAATAGTCGCCCAATACGTCCAGGATTCCGCTCCGCCCTGCAATGGACAGTTTTCAGGAGCGCAAACACAAAAATTTTCAGGTTGAATCCGACCCTTTTTTTGGTCACCTTTGAAATCAAACTTTGATTGGGCTTACTAAACCAGGTAGACATTTTGGCTTGGGCGCCTCCCGCCATATGAAAAAACACCTGTCATTGCAGTTAAATAGTCGCCCAATACGTCCAGGATTCCGCTCCGCCCTGCAATGGACAGTTTTCAGGAGCGCAAACACAAAAATTTTCAGGTTGAATCCGACCCTTTTTTTGGTCACCTTTGAAATCAAACTTTGATTGGGCTTACTAAACCAGGTAGACATTTTGGCTTGGGCGCCTCCCGCCATATGAAAAAACACCTGTCATTGCAGTTAAATAGTCGCCCAATACGTCCAGGATTCCGCTCCGCCCTGCAATGGACAGTTTTCAGGAGCGCAACCAAAAAAATTTTCAGGTTGAATCCGACCCTTTTTTTGGTCACCTTTGAAATCAAACTTTGATTGGGCTTACTAAACCAGGTAGACATTTTGGCTTGGGCGCCTCCCGCCATATGAAAAAACACCTGTCATTGCAGTTAAATAGTCGCCCAATACGTCCAGGATTCCACTCCGCCCTGCAATGGACAGTTTTCAGGAGCGCAAACACAAAAATTTTCACGTTGAATCCGACCCTTTTTTTGGTCACCTTTGAAATCAAACTTTGATTGGGCTTACTAAACCAGGTAGAGATTTTGGCTTGGGCGCCTCCCGCCATATGAAAAAACACCTGTCATTGCAGTTAAATAGTCGCCCAATACGTCCAGGATTCCGCTCCGCCCTGCAATGGACAGTTTTCAGGAGCGGAAACACAAAAATTTTTAAGTTGAATCCGACTTTTTTTTTGGTCACCTTTGAAATCAAACTTTGATTGGGCTTACTAAACCAGGTAGACATTTTGGCTTGGGCGCCTCCCGCCATATGAAAAAACACCTGTCATTGCAGTTAAATAGTCGCCCAATACGTCCAGGATTCCGCTCCGCCCTGCAATGGACAGTTTTCAGGAGCGCAAACACAAAAATTTTCAGGTTGAATCCGACCCTTTTTTTGGTCACCTTTGAAATCAAACTTTGATTGGGCTTACTAAACCAGGTAGACATTTTGGCTTGGGCGCCTCCCGCCATATGAAAAAACACCTGTCATTGCAGTTAAATAGTCGCCCAATACGTCCAGGATTCCGCTCCGCCCTGCAATGGACAGTTTTCAGGAGCGCAAACACAAAAATGTTCAGGTTGAATCCGACCCTTTTTTTGGTCACCTTTGAAATCAAACTTTGATTGGGCTTACTAAACCAGGTAGACATTTTGGCTTGGGCGCCTCCCGCCATATGAAAAAACACCTGTCATTGCAGTTAAATAGTCGCCCAATACGTCCAGGATTCCGCTCCGCCCTGCAATGGACAGTTTTCTGGAGCGCAAACACAAAAATTTTCAGGTTGAATCCGACCCTTTTTTTGGTCACCTTTGAAATCAAACTTTGATTGGGCTTACTAAACCAGGTAGACATTTTGGCTTGGGCGCCTCCCGCCATATGAAAAAACACCTGTCATTGCAGTTAAATAGTCGCCCAATACGTCCAGGATTCCGCTCCGCCCTGCAATGGACAGTTTTCAGGAGCGGAAACACAAAAATTTTCAAGTTGAATCCGACCCTTTTTTTGGTCACCTTTGAAATCAAACTTTGATTGGGCTTACTAAACCAGGTAGACATTTTGGCTTGGGCGCCTCCCGCCATATGAAAAAACACCTGTCATTGCAGTTAAATAGTCGCCCAATACGTCCAGGATTCCGCTCCGCCCTGCAATGGACAGTTTTCAGGAGCGCAAACACAAAAATTTTCAGGTTGAATCCGACCCTTTTTTTGGTCACCTTTGAAATCAAACTTTGATTGGGCTTACTAAACCAGGTAGACATTTTGGCTTGGGCGCCTCCCGCCATATGAAAAAACACCTGTCATTGCAGTTAAATAGTCGCCCAATACGTCCAGGATTCCGCTCCGCCCTGCAATGGACAGTTTTCAGGAGCGCAAACAAAAAAATGTTCAGGTTGAATCCGACCCTTTTTTTGGTCACCTTTGAAATCAAACTTTGATTGGGCTTACTAAACCAGGTAGACATTTTGGCTTGGGCGCCTCCCGCCATATGAAAAAACACCTGTCATTGCAGTTAAATAGTCGCCCAATACGTCCAGGATTCCGCTCCGCCCTGCAATGGACAGTTTTCTGGAGCGCAAACACAAAAATTTTCAGGTTGAATCCGACCCTTTTTTTGGTCACCTTTGAAATCAAACTTTGATTGGGTTTACTAAACCAGGTAGACATTTTGGCTTGGGCGCCTCCCGCCATATGAAAAAACACCTGTCATTGCAGTTAAATAGTCGCCCAATACGTCCAGGATTCCGCTCCGCCCTGCAATGGACAGTTTTCAGGAGCGGAAACACAAAAATTTTCAAGTTGAATCCGACCCTTTTTTTGGTCACCTTTGAAATCAAACTTTGATTGGGCTTACTAAACCAGGTAGACATTTTGGCTTGGGCGCCTCCCGCCATATGAAAAAACACCTGTCATTGCAGTTAAATAGTCGCCCAATACGTCCAGGATTCCGCTCCGCCCTGCAATGGACAGTTTTCAGGAGCGCAAACACAAAAATTTTCAGGTTGAATCCGACCCTTTTTTTGGTCACCTTTGAAATCAAACTTTGATTGGGCTTACTAAACCAGGTAGACATTTTGGCTTGGGCGCCTCCCGCCATATGAAAAAACACCTGTCATTGCAGTTAAATAGTCGCCCAATACGTCCAGGATTCCGCTCCGCCCTGCAATGGACAGTTTTCAGGAGCGCAAACACAAAAATGTTCAGGTTGAATCCGACCCTTTTTTTGGTCACCTTTGAAATCAAACTTTGATTGGGCTTACTAAACCAGGTAGACATTTTGGCTTGGGCGCCTCCCGCCATATGAAAAACCACCTGTCATTGCAGTTAAATAGTCGCCCAATACGTCCAGGATTCCGCTCCGCCCTGCAATGGACAGTTTTCTGGAGCGCAAACACAAAAATTTTCAGGTTGAATCCGACCCTTTTTTTGGTCACCTTTGAAATCAAACTTTGATTGGGCTTACTAAACCAGGTAGACATTTTGGCTTGGGAGCCTCCCGCCATATGAAAAAACACCTGTCATTGCAGTTAAATAGTCGCCCAATACGTCCAGGATTCCGCTCCGCCCTGCAATGGACAGTTTTCAGGAGCGGAAACACAAAAATTTTCAAGTTGAATCCGACCCTTTTTTTGGTCACCTTTGAAATCAAACTTTGATTGGGCTTACTTAACCAGGTAGACATTTTGGCTTGCGCGCCTCCCGCCATATGAAAAAACACCTGTCATTGCAGTTAAATAGTCGCCCAATACGTCCAGGATTCCGCTCCGCCCTGCAATGGACAGTTTTCAGGAGCGCAAACACAAAAATTTTCAGGTTGAATCCGACCCTTTTTTTGGTCACCTTTGAAATCAAACTTTGATTGGGCTTACTAAACCAGGTAGACATTTTGGCTTGGGCGCCTCCCGCCATATGAAAAAACACCTGTCATTGCAGTTAAATAGTCGCCCAATACGTCCAGGATTCCGCTCCGCCCTGCAATGGACAGTTTTCAGGAGCGCAAACACAAAAATTTTCAGGTTGAATCCGACCCTTTTTTTGGTCACCTTTGAAATCAAACTTTGATTGGGCTTACTAAACCAGGTAGACATTTTGGCTTGGGCGCCTCCCGCCATATGAAAAAACACCTGTCATTGCAGTTAAATAGTCGCCCAATACGTCCAGGATTCCGCTCCGCCCTGCAATGGACAGTTTTCAGGAGCGCAAACACAAAAATTTTCAGGTTGAATCCGACCCTTTTTTTGGTCACCTTTGAAATCAAATTTGATTGGGCTTACTAAACCAGGTAGACATTTTGGCTTGGGCACCTCCCGCCATATGAAAAAACACCTGTCATTGCAGTTAAATAGTCGCCCAATACGTCCAGGATTCCGCTCCGCTCTGCAATGGGCAGTTTTCGGGAGCGCAAACACAAAAATTTTCAGGTTGAATCCGATTCTTTTTTTGGTCACCTTTGAAATCAAACTTTGATTGGGCTTACTAAACCAGGTAGACATTTTGGCTTGGGCGCCTCCCGCCATATGAAAAAACACCTGTCATTGCAGTTAAATAGTCGCCCAATACGTCCAGGATTCCGCTCCGCCCTGCAATGGACAGTTTTCAGGAGCGCAAACACAAAAATTTTCAGGTTGAATCCGACCCTTTTTTTGGTCACCTTTGAAATCAAACTTTGATTGGGCTTACTAAACCAGGTAGACATTTTGGCTTGGGCGCCTCCCGCCATATGAAAAAACACCTGTCATTGCAGTTAAATAGTCGCCCAATACGTCCAGGATTCCGCTTCGCCCTGCAATGGACAGTTTTCAGGAGCGCAAACACAAAAATTTTCAGGTTGAATCCGACCCTTTTTTTGGTCACCTTTGAAATCAAACTTTGATTGGGCTTACTAAACCAGGTAGACATTTTGGCTTGGGCGCCTCCCGCCATATGAAAAAACACCTGTCATTGCAGTTAAATAGTCGCCCAATACGTCCAGGATTCCGCTCCGCCATGCAATGGACAGTTTTCAGGAGCGCAAACACAAAAATTTTCAGGTTGAATGCGACCCTTTTTTTGGTCACCTTTGAAATCAAACTTTGATTGGGCTTACTAAACCAGGTAGACATTTTGGCTTGGGCGCCTCCCGCCATATGAAAAAACACCTGTCATTGCAGTTAAATAGTCGCCCAATACGTCCAGGATTCCGCTCCGCCCTGCAATGGACAGTTTTCAGGAGCGCAAACACAAAAATTTTCAGGTTGAATCCGACCCTTTTTTTGGTCACCTTTGAAATCAAACTTTGATTGGGCTTACTAAACCAGGTAGACATTTTGGCTTGGGCGCCTCCCGCCATATGAAAAAACACCTGTCATTGCAGTTAAATAGTCGCCCAATACGTCCAGGATTCCGCTCCGCCCTGCAATGGACAGTGTTCAGGAGCGCAAACACAAAAATGTTCAGGTTGAATCCGACCCTTTTTTTGGTCACCTTTGAAATCAAACTTTGATTGGGCTTACTAAAGCAGCTAGACATTTTGGCTTGGGCGCCTCCCGCCATATGAAAAAACACCTGTCATTGCAGTTAAATAGTTGCCCATTACGTCCAGGATTCCGCTCCGCCCTGCAATGGACAGTTTTCAGGAGCGCAAACACAAAAATTTTCAGGTTGAATGCGACCCTTTTTTTGGTCACCTTTGAAATCAAACTTTGATTGGGCTTACTAAACCAGGTAGACATTTTGGCTTGGGCGCCTCCCGCCATATGAAAAAACACCTGTCATTGCAGTTAAATAGTCGCCCAATACGTCCAGGATTCCGCTCCGCCCTGCAATGGACAGTTTTCAGGAGCGCAAACACAAAAATTTTCAGGTTGAATCCGACCCTTTTTTTGGTCACCTTTGAAATCAAACTTTGATTGGGCTTACTAAACCAGGTAGACATTTTGGCTTGGGCGCCTCCCGCCATATGAAAAAACACCTGTCATTGCAGTTAAATAGTCGCCCAATACGTCCAGGATTCCGCTCCGCCCTGCAATGGACAGTTTTCAGGAGCGCAAACAAAAAAATTTTCAGGTTGAATCCGACCCTTTTTTTGGTCACCTTTGAAATCAAACTTTGATTGGGCTTACTAAACCAGGTAGACATTTTGGCTTGGGCGCCTCCCGCCATATGAAAAAACACCTGTCATTGCAGTTAAATAGTCGCCCAATACGTCCAGGATTCCGCTCCGCCCTGCAATGGACAGTTTTCAGGAGCGCAAACACAAAAATTTTCACGTTGAATCCGACCCTTTTTTTGGTCACCTTTGAAATCAAACTTTGATTGGGCTTACTAAACCAGGTAGACATTTTGGCTTGGGCGCCTCCCCCCATATGAAAAAACACCTGTCATTGCAGTTAAATAGTCGCCCAATACGTCCAGGATTCCGCTCCGCCCTGCAATGGACAGTTTTCAGGAGCGGAAACACAAAAATTTTCAAGTTGAATCCGACCCTTTTTTTGGTCACCTTTGAAATCAAACTTTGATTGGGCTTACTAAACCAGGTAGACATTTTGGCTTGGGCGCCTCCCGCCATATAAAAAAACACCTGTCATTGCAGTTAAATAGTCGCCCAATACGTCCAGGATTCCGCTCCGCCCTGCAATGGACAGTTTTCAGGAGCGCAAACACAAAAATTTTCAGGTTGAATCCGACCCTTTTTTTGGTCACCTTTGAAATCAAACTTTGATTGGGCTTACTAAACCAGGTAGACATTTTGGCTTGGGCGCCTCCCGCCATATGTAAAAACACCTGTCATTGCAGTTAAATAGTCGCCCAATACGTCCAGGATTCCGCTCCGCCCTGCAATGGACAGTTTTCAGGAGCGCAAACACAAAAATGTTCAGGTTGAATCCGACCCTTTTTTTGGTCACCTTTGAAATCAAACTTTGATTGGGCTTACTAAACCAGGTAGACATTTTGGCTTGGGCGCCTCCCGCCATATGAAAAAACACCTGTCATTGCAGTTAAATAGTCGCCCAATACGTCCAGGATTCCGCTCCGCCCTGCAATGGACAGTTTTCTGGAGCGCAAACACAAAAATTTTCAGGTTGAATCCGACCCTTTTTTTGGTCACCTTTGAAATCAAACTTTGATTGGGCTTACTAAACCAGGTAGACATTTTGGCTTGGGCGCCTCCCGCCATATGAAAAAACACCTGTCATTGCAGTTAAATAGTCGCCCAATACGTCCAGGATTCCGCTCCGCCCTGCAATGGACAGTTTTCAGGAGCGGAAACACAAAAATTTTCAAGTTGAATCCGACCCTTTTTTTGGTCACCTTTGAAATCAAACTTTGATTGGGCTTACTAAACCAGGTAGACATTTTGGCTTGGGCGCCTCCCGCCATATGAAAAAACACCTGTCATTGCAGTTAAATAGTCGCCCAATACGTCCAGGATTCCGCTCCGCCCTGCAATGGACAGTTTTCAGGAGCGCAAACACAAAAATGTTCAGGTTGAATCCGACCCTTTTTTTGGTCACCTTTGAAATCAAACTTTGATTGGGCTTACTAAACCAGGTAGACATTTTGGCTTGGGCGCCTCCCGCCATATGAAAAAACACCTGTCATTGCAGTTAAATAGTCGCCCAATACGTCCAGGATTCCGCTCCGCCCTGCAATGGACAGTTTTCAGGAGCGCAAACACAAAAATGTTCAGGTTGAATCCGACCCTTTTTTTGGTCACCTTTGAAATCAAACTTTGATTGGGCTTACTAAACCAGGTAGACATTTTGGCTTGGGCGCCTCCCGCCATATGAAAAAACACCTGTCATTGCAGTTAAATAGTCGCCCAATACGTCCAGGATTCCGCTCCGCCCTGCAATGGACAGTTTTCTGGAGCGCAAACACAAAAATTTTCAGGTTGAATCCGACCCTTTTTTTGGTCACCTTTGAAATCAAACTTTGATTGGGCTTACTAAACCAGGTAGACATTTTGGCTTGGGCGCCTCCCGCCATATGAAAAAACACCTGTCATTGCAGTTAAATAGTCGCCCAATACGTCCAGGATTCCGCTCCGCCCTGCAATGGACAGTTTTCAGGAGCGCAAACACAAAAATTTTCAAGTTGAATCCGACCCTTTTTTTGGTCACCTTTGAAATCAAACTTTGATTGGGCTTACTAAACCAGGTAGACATTTTGGCTTGGGCGCCTCCCGCCATATGAAAAAACACCTGTCATTGCAGTTAAATAGT
>CAXIUU010000092.1:0-84106 GCA_964035525.1 Porites cylindrica
GGACGTATTGGGCGACTATTTAACTGCAATGAGAGATGTTTTTTCATATGGCGGGAGGCGCCCAAGCCAAAATGTCTACCTGGTTTAGTAAGCCCAATCAAAGTTTGATTTCAAAGGTGACCAAAAAAAGGGTCGGATTCAACCTGAAAATTTTTGTGTTTGCGCTCCTGAAAACTGTCCATTGCAGGGCGGAGCGGAATCCTGGACGTATTGGGCGACTATTTAACTGCAATGACAGTTGTTTTTTCATATGGCGGGAGGCGCCCAAGCCAAAATGTCTACCTGGTTTAGTAAGCCCAATCAAAGTTTGATTTCAAAGGTGACCAAAAAAAGGCTCGGATTCAACCTGAAAATTTTTGTGTTTGCGCTCCTGAAAACTGTCCATTGCAGGGCGGAGCGGAATCCTGGACGTATTGGGCGACTATTTAACTGCAATGACAGGTGTTTTTTCATATGGCGGGAGGCGCCCAAGCCAAAATGTCTACCTGGTTTAGTAAGCCCAATCAAAGTTTGATTTCAAAGGTGACCAAAAAAAGGGTCGGATTCAACCTGAAAATTTTTGTGTTTGCGCTCCTGAAAACTGTCCATTGCAGGGCGGAGCGGAATCCTGGACGTATTGGGCGACTATTTAACTGCAATGACAGGTGTTTTTTCATATGGCGGGAGGCGCCCAAGCCAAAATGTCTACCTGGTTTAGTAAGCCCAATCAAAGTTTGATTTCAAAGGTGACCAAAAAAAGGGTCGGATTCAACCTGAAAATTTTTGTTTGCGCTCCTGAAAAGTGTCCATTGCAAGGCGGAGCGGAATCCTGGACGTATTGGGCGACTATTTAAGTGGAATGACAGGTGTTTTTTCATATGGCGGGAGGCGCCCAAGCCAAAATGTCTACCTGGGTTAGTACGCCCAATCAAAGTTTGATTTCAAAGGTGACCAAAAAAAGGGTGGGATTCAACCTGAGAATTTTTGTGTTTGCGCTCCTGAAAACTGTCCATTGCAGGGCGGAGCGGAATCCTGGACGTATTGGGCGACTATTTAACTGCAATGACAGGTGTTTTTTCATATGGCGGGAGGCGCCCAAGCCAAAATGTCTACCTGGGTTAGTACGCCCAATCAAAGTTTGATTTCAAAGGTGACCAAAAAAAGGCTCGGATTCAACCTGAAAATTTTTGTGTTTCCGCTCCTGAAAACTGTCCATTGCAGGGCGGAGCGGAATCCTGGACGTATTGGGCGACTATTTAACTGCAATGACAGGTGTTTTTTCATATGGCGGGAGGCGCCCACGCCAAAATGTCTACCTGGGTTAGTACGCCCAATCAAAGTTTGATTTCAAAGGTGACCAAAAAAAGGGTCGGATTCAACTTGAAAATTTTTGTGTTTGCGCTCCTGAAAACTGTCCATTGCAGGGCGGAGCGGAATCCTGGACGTATTGGGCGACTATTTAACTGCAATGACAGGTGTTTTTTCATATGGCGGGAGGCGCCCAAGCCAAAATGTCTACCTGGTTTAGTAAGCCCAATCAAAGTTTGATTTCAAAGGTGACCAAAAAAGGGGTCGGATTCAACCTGAAAATTTTTGTGTTTGCGCTCCTAAAAACTGTCCATTGCAGGGCGGAGCGGAATCCTGGACGTATTGCGCGACTATTTAACTGCAATGACAGGTGTTTTTTGATATGGCGGGAGGCGCCCAAGCCAAAATGTCTACCTGGGTTAGTACGCCCAATCAAAGTTTGATTTCAAAGGTGACCAAAAAAAGGGTCGGATTCAACCTGAAAATTTTTGTGTTTGCGCTCCTGAAAACTGTCCATTTCAGGGCGGAGCGGAATCCTGGACGTATTGGGCGACTATTTAACTGCAATGACAGGTGTTTTTTCATATGGCGGAAGGCGCCCAAGCCAAAATGTCTACCTGGGTTAGTACGCCCAATCAAAGTTTGATTTCAAAGGTGACCAAAAAAAGGGTCGGATTCAACCTGAAACTTTTTGTGTTTGCGCTCCTGAAAACTGTCCATTGCAGGGCGGAGCGGAATCCTGGACGTATTGGGCGACTATTTAACTGCAAGGACAGGTGTTTTTTTATATGGCGGGAGGCGCCCAAGCCAAAATGTCTACCTGGGTTAGTACGCCCAATCAAAGTTTGATTTCAAAGGTGACGAAAAAAAGGGTCGGATTCAACCTGAAAATTTTTGTGTTTGCGCTCCTGAAAACTGTCCATTGCAGGGCGGAGCGGAATCCTGGACGTATTGGGCGACTATTTAACTGCAATGACAGGTGTTTTTTCATATGGCGGGAGGCGCCCAAGCCAAAATGTCTACCTGGTTTAGTAAGCCCAATCAAAGTTTGATTTCAAAGGTGACCAAAAAAAGGGTCGGATTCAACCTGAAAATTTTTGTGTTTCCGCTCCTGAAAACTGTCCATTGCAGGGCGGAGCGGAATCCTGGACGTATTGGGCGACTATTTAACTGCAATGACAGGTGTTTTTTCATATGGCGGGAGGCGCCCAAGCCAAAATGTCTACCTGGTTTAGTAAGCCCAATCAAAGTTTGATTTCAAAGGTGACCAAAAAAAGGTTCGGATTCAACCTGAAAATTTTTGTGTTTGCGCTCCTGAAAACTGTCCATTGCAGGGCGGAGCGGAATCCTGGACGTATTGGGCGACTATTTAACTGCAATGACAGGTGTTTTTTCATATGGCGGGAGGCGCCCAAGCCAAAATGTCTACCTGGGTTAGTACGCCCAATCAAAGTTTGATTTCAAAGGTGACCAAAAAAAGGGTGGGATTCAACCTGAGAATTTTTGTGTTTGCGCTCCTGAAAAGTGTCCATTGCAGGGCGGAGCGGAATCCTGGACGTATTGGGCGACTATTTAACTGCAATGACAGGTGTTTTTTCATATGGCGGGAGGCGCCCAAGCCAAAATGTCTACCTGGGTTAGTACGCCCAATCAAAGTTTGATTTCAAAGGTGACCAAAAAAAGGCTCGGATTCAACCTGAAAATTTTTGTGTTTGCGCTCCTGAAAACTGTCCATTGCAGGGCGGAGCGGAATCCTGGACGTATTGGGCGACTATTTAACTGCAATGACAGGTGTTTTTTCATATGGCGGGAGGCGCCCAAGCCAAAATGTCTACCTGGTTTAGTACGCCCAATCAAAGTTTGATTTCAAAGGTGACCAAAAAAAGGGTCGGATTCAACCTGAAACTTTTTGTGTTTGCGCTCCTGAAAACTGTCCATTGCAGGGCGGAGCGGAATCCTGGACGTATTGGGCGACTATTTAACTGCAATGACAGGTGTTTTTTCATATGGCGGGAGGCGCCCAAGCCAAAATGTCTACCTGGGTTAGTACGCCCAATCAAAGTTTGATTTCAAAGGTGACCAAAAAAAGGGTCGGATTCAACCTGAAAATTTTTGTGTTTGCGCTCCTGAAAACTGTCCATTGCAGGGCGGAGCGGAATCCTGGACGTATTGGGCGACTATTTAACTGCAATGACAGGTGTTTTTTCATATGGCGGGAGGCGCCCAAGCCAAAATGTCTGCCTGGGTTAGTACGCCCAATCAAAGTTTGATTTCAAAGGTGACCAAAAAAAGGGTCGGATTCAACCTGAAAATTTTTGTGTTTGCGCTCCTGAAAACTGTCCATTGCAGGGCGGAGCGGAATCCTGGACGTATTGGGCGACTATTTAACTGCAATGACAGGTGTTTTTTCATATGGCGGGAGGCGCCCAAGCCAAAATGTCTACCTGGTTTAGTAAGCCCAATCAAAGTTTGATTTCAAAGGTGACCAAAAAAGGAATGGATTCAACCTCAAAATTTTTGTGTTTGCGCTCCTAAAAACTGTCCATTGCAGGGCGGAGCGGAATCCTGGACGTATTGGGCGACTATTTAACTGCAATGACAGGTGTTTTTTCATATGGCGGGAGGCGCCCAAGCCAAAATGTCTACCTGGGTTAGTACGCCCAATCAAAGTTTGATTTCAAAGGTGACCAAAAAAAGGGTCGGATTCAACCTGAAAATTTTTGTGTTTGCGCTCCTGAAAACTGTCCATTTCAGGGCGGAGCGGAATCCTGGACGTATTGGGCGACTATTTAACTGCAATGACAGGTGTTTTTTCATATGGCGGAAGGCGCCCAAGCCAAAATGTCTACCTGGGTTAGTACGCCCAATCAAAGTTTGATTTCAAAGGTGACCAAAAAAAGGGTCGGATTCAACCTGAAACTTTTTGTGTTTGCGCTCCTGAAAACTGTCCATTGCAGGGCGGAGCGGAATCCTGGACGTATTGGGCGACTATTTAACTGCAATGACAGGTGTTTTTTTATATGGCGGGAGGCGCCCAAGCCAAAATGTCTACCTGGGTTAGTACGCCCAATCAAAGTTTGATTTCAAAGGTGACCAAAAAAAGGGTCGGATTCAACCTGAAAATTTTTGTGTTTGCGCTCCTGAAAACTGTCCATTGCAGGGCGGAGCGGAATCCTGGACGTATTGGGCGACTATTTAACTGCAATGACAGGTGTTTTTTCATATGGCGGGAGGCGCCCAAGCCAAAATGTCTACCTGGGTTAGTACGCCCAATCAAAGTTTGATTTCAAAGGTGCAAAAAAAAGGGTCGGATTCAACCTGAAAATTTTTGTGTTTGCGCTCCTGAAAACTGTCCATTGCAGGGCGGAGCGGAATCCTGGACGTATTGGGCGACTATTTAACTGCAATGACAGGTGTTTTTTCATATGGCGGGAGGCGCCCAAGCCAAAATGTCTACCTGGGTTAGTAAGCCCAATCAAAGTTTGATTTCAAAGGTGACCAAAAAAAGGGTCGGATTCAACCTGAAAATTTTTGTGTTTGCGCTCCTGAAAACTGTCCATTGCAGGGCGGAGCGGAATCCTGGACGTATTGGGCGACTATTTAACTGCCTTGACAGGTGTTTTTTCATATGGCGGGAGGCGCCCAAGCCAAAATGTCTACCTGGGTTAGTACGCCCAATCAAAGTTTGATTTCAAAGGTGACCAAAAAAAGGGTCGGATTCAACCTGAAAATTTTTGTGTTTGCGCTCCTGAAAACTGTCCATTGCAGGGCGGAGCGGAATCCTGGACGTATTGGGCGACTATTTAACTGCAATTACAGGTGTTTTGTCATATGGCGGAAGGCGCCCAAGCCAAAATGTCTACCTGGGTTAGTACGCCCAATCAAAGTTTGATTTCAAAGGTGACCAAAAAAAGGGTCGGATTCAACCTGAAAATTTTTGTGTTTGCGCTCCTGAAAACTGTCCATTGCAGGGCGGAGCGGAATCCTGGACGTATTGGGCGACTATTTAACTGCAATGACAGGTGTTTTTTCATATGGCGGGAGGCGCCCAAGCCAAAATGTCTACCTGGGTTAGTACGCCCAATCAAAGTTTGATTTCAAAGGTGACCAAAAAAAGGGTCGGATTCAACCTGAAAATTTTTGTGTTTGCGCTCCTGAAAACTGTCCATTGCAGGGCGGAGCGGAATCCTGGACGTATTGGGCGACTATTTAACTGCAATGACAGGTGTTTTTTCATATGGCGGGAGGCGCCCAAGCCAAAATGTCTACCTGGGTTAGTACGCCCAATCAAAGTTTGATTTCAAAGGTGACCAAAAAAAGGGTCGGATTCAACCTGAACATTTTTGTGTTTGCGCTCCTGAAAACTGTCCATTGCAGGGCGGAGCGGAATCCTGGACGTATTGGGCGACTATTTAACTGCAATGAGAGGTGTTTTTTCATATGGCGGGAGGCGCCCAAGCCAAAATGTCTACCTGGTTTAGTAAGCCTAATCAAAGTTTGATTTCAAAGGTGACCAAAAAAAGGGTCGGATTCAACCTCAAAATTTTTGTGTTTGCGCTCCTGAAAACTGTCCATTGCAGGGCGGAGCGGAATCCTGGAGGTATTGGGCGAGTATTTAACTGCAATGACAGGTGTTTTTTCATATGGCGGGAGGCGCCCAAGCCAAAATGTCTACCTGGTTTAGTAAGCCCAATAAAAGTTTGATTTCAAAGGTGACCAAAAAAAGGGTCGGATTCAACCTGAAAATTTTTGTGTTTCCGCTCCTGAAAACTGTCCATTGCAGGGCGGAGCGGAATCCTGGACGTATTGGGCGACTATTTAACTGCAATGACAGGTGTTTTTTCATATGGCGGGAGGCGCCCAAGCCAAAATGTCTATGTGGTTTAGTAAGCCCAATCAAAGTTTGATTTCAAAGGTGACCAAAAAAAGGGTCGGATTCAACCTGAAAATTTTTGTGTTTGCGCTCCTGAAAACTGTCCATTGCAGGGCGGAGCGGAATCCTGGACGTATTGGGCGACTATTTAACTGCAATGACAGGTGTTTTTTCATATGGCGGGAGGCGCCCAAGCCAAAATGTCTACCTGGTTTAGTAAGCCCAATCAAGGTTTGATTTCAAAGGTGACCAAAAAAAGGGTCGGATTCAACCTGAAAATTTTTGTGTTTGCGCTCCTGAAAACTGTCCATTGCAGGGCGGAGCGGAATCCTGGACGTATTGGGCGACTATTTAACTGCAATGACAGTTGTTTTTTCATATGGCGGGAGGCGCCCAAGCCAAAATGTCTACCTGGTTTAGTAAGCCCAATCAAAGTTCGATTTCAAAGGTGACCAAAAAAAGGGTCGGATTCAACCTGAAAATTTTTGTGTTTGCGCTCCTGAAAACTGTCCATTGCAGGGCGGAGCGGAATCCTGGACGTATTGGGCGACTATTTAACTGCAATGACAGGTGTTTTTTCATATGGCGGGAGGCGCCCAAGCCAAAATGTCTACCTGGGTTAGTACGCCCAATCAAAGTTTGATTTCAAAGGTGACCAAAAAAAGGGTCGGATTCAACCTGAAAATTTTTGTGTTTGCGCTCCTGAAAACTGTCCATTTCAGGGCGGAGCGGAATCCTGGACGTATTGGGCGACTATTTAACTGCAATGACAGGTGTTTTTTCATATGGCGGAAGGCGCCCAAGCCAAAATGTCTACCTGGGTTAGTACGCCCAATCAAAGTTTGATTTCAAAGGTGACCAAAAAAAGGGTCGGATTCAACCTGAAACTTTTTGTGTTTGCGCTCCTGAAAACTGTCCATTGCAGGGCGGAGCGGAATCCTGGACGTATTGGGCGACTATTTAACTGCAAGGACAGGTGTTTTTTTATATGGCGGGAGGCGCCCAAGCCAAAATGTCTACCTGGGTTAGTACGCCCAATCAAAGTTTGATTTCAAAGGTGACGAAAAAAAGGGTCGGATTTAACCTGAAAATTTTTGTGTTTGCGCTCCTGAAAACTGTCCATTGCAGGGCGGAGCGGAATCCTGGACGTATTGGGCGACTATTTAACTGCAATGACAGGTGTTTTTTCATATGGCGGGAGGCGCCCAAGCCAAAATGTCTACCTGGTTTAGTAAGCCCAATCAAAGTTTGATTTCAAAGGTGACCAAAAAAAGGGTCGGATTCAACCTGAAAATTTTTGTGTTTCCGCTCCTGAAAACTGTCCATTGCAGGGCGGAGCGGAATCCTGGACGTATTGGGCGACTATTTAACTGCAATGACAGGTGTTTTTTCATATGGCGGGAGGCGCCCAAGCCAAAATGTCTACCTGGTTTAGTAAGCCCAATCAAAGTTTGATTTCAAAGGTGACCAAAAAAAGGGTCGGATTCAACCTGAAAATTTTTGTGTTTGCGCTCCTGAAAACTGTCCATTGCAGGGCGGAGCGGAATCCTGGACGTATTGGGCGACTATTTAACTGCAATGACAGGTGTTTTTTCATATGGCGGGAGGCGCCCAAGCCAAAATGTCTACCTGGGTTAGTACGCCCAATCAAAGTTTGATTTCAAAGGTGACCAAAAAAAGGGTGGGATTCAACCTGAGAATTTTTGTGTTTGCGCTCCTGAAAAGTGTCCATTGCAGGGCGGAGCGGAATCCTGGACGTATTGGGCGACTATTTAACTGCAATGACAGGTGTTTTTTCATATGGCGGGAGGCGCCCAAGCCAAAATGTCTACCTGGGTTAGTACGCCCAATCAAAGTTTGATTTCAAAGGTGACCAAAAAAAGGCTCGGATTCAACCTGAAAATTTTTGTGTTTGCGCTCCTGACAACTGTCCATTGCAGGGCGGCGCGGAATCCTGGACGTATTGGGCGACTATTTAACTGCAATGACAGGTGTTTTTTCATATGGCGGGAGGCGCCCAAGCCAAAATGTCTACCTGGGTTAGTACGCCCAATCAAAGTTTGATTTCAAAGGTGACCAAAAAAAGGGTCGGATTCAACCCTAAAATTTTTGTGTTTGCGCTCCTGAAAACTGTCCATTGCAGGGCGGAGCGGAATCCTGGACGTATTGGGCGACTATTTAACTGCAATGACAGGTGTTTTTTCATATGGCGGGAGGCGCCCAAGCCAAAATGTCTACCTGGGTTAGTACGCCCAATCAAAGTTTGATTTCAAAGGTGACCAAAAAAAGGGTCGGATTCAACCTGAAAATTTTTGTGTTTGCGCTCCTGAAAACTGTCCATTGCAGGGCGGAGCGGAATCCTGGACGTATTGGGCGACTATTTAACTGCAATGACAGGTGTTTTTTCATATGGCGGGAGGCGCCCAAGCCAAAATGTCTACCTGGGTTAGTACGCCCAATCAAAGTTTGATTTCAAAGGTGACCAAAAAAAGGGTCGGATTCAACCTGAAAATTTTTGTGTTTGCGCTCCTGAAAACTGTCCATTGCAGGGCGGAGCGGAATCCTGGACGTATTGGGCGACTATTTAACTGCAATGACAGGTGTTTTTTCATATGGCGGGAGGCGCCCAAGCCAAAATGTCTACCTGGGTTAGTACGCCCAATCAAAGTTTGATTTCAAAGGTGACCAAAAAAGGGGTCGGATTCAACCTCAAAATTTTTGTGTTTGCGCTCCTAAAAACTGTCCATTGCAGGGCGGAGCGGAATCCTGGACGTATTGGGCGACTATTTAACTGCAATGACAGGTGTTTTTTGATATGGCGGGAGGCGCCCAAGCCGAAATGTCTACCTGGGTTAGTACGCCCAATCAAAGTTTGATTTCAAAGGTGACCAAAAAAAGGGTCGGATTCAACCTGAAAATTTTTGTGTTTGCGCTCCTGAAAACTGTCCATTTCAGGGCGGAGCGGAATCCTGGACGTATTGGGCGACTATTTAACTGCAATGACAGGTGTTTTTTCATATGGCGGAAGGCGCCCAAGCCAAAATGTCTACCTGGGTTAGTACGCCCAATCAAAGTTTGATTTCAAAGGTGACCAAAAAAAAGGGTCGGATTCAACCTGAAACTTTTTGTGTTTGCGCTCCTGAAAACTGTCCATTGCAGGGCGGAGCGGAATCCTGGACGTATTGGGCGACTATTTAACTGCAAGGACAGGTGTTTTTTTATATGGCGGGAGGCGCCCAAGCCAAAATGTCTACCTGGGTTAGTACGCCCAATCAAAGTTTGATTTCAAAGGTGACCAAAAAAAGGGTCGGATTCAACCTGAAAATTTTTGTGTTTGCGCTCCTGAAAACTGTCCATTGCAGGGCGGAGCGGAATCCTGGACGTATTGGGCGACTATTTAACTGCAATGACAGGTGTTTTTTCATATGGCGGGAGGCGCCCAAGCCAAAATGTCTACCTGGTTTAGTAAGCCCAATCAAAGTTTGATTTCAAAGGTGACCAAAAAAAGGGTCGGATTCAACCTGAAAATTTTTGTGTTTGCGCTCCTGAAAACTGTCCATTGCAGGGCTGAGCGGAATCCTGGACGTATTGGGCGATTATTTAACTGCAATGACAGGTGTTTTTTCATATGGCGGGAGGCGCCCAAGCCAAAATGTCTACCTGGTTTAGTAAGCCCAATCAAAGTTTGATTTCAAAGGTGACCAAAAAAAGGGTCGGATTCAACCTGAAACTTTTTGTGTTTGCGCTCCTGAAAACTGTCCATTGCAGGGCGGAGCGGAATCCTGGACGTATTGGGCGACTATTTAACTGCAATGACAGGTGTTTTTTCATATGGCGGGAGGCGCCCAAGCCAAAATGTCTACCTGGTTTAGTAAGCCCAATCAAAGTTTGATTTCAAAGGTGACCAAAAAAAGGGTCGGATTCAACCTGAAAATTTTTGTGTTTCCGCTCCTGAAAAGTTTCCATTGCAGGGCGGAGCGGAATCCTGGACGTATTGGGCGACTATTTAACTGCAATGACAGGTGTTTTTTCATATGGCGGGAGGCGCCCAAGCCAAAATGTCTACCTGGGTTAGTACGCCCAATCAAAGTTTGATTTCAAAGGTGACAAAAAAAAGGGTCGGATTCAACCTGAAAATTTTTGTGTTTGCGCTCCTGAAAACTGTCCATTGCAGGGCGGAGCGGAATCCTGGACGTATTGGGCGACTATTTAACTGCAATGAGAGGTGTTTTTTCATATGGCGGGAGGCGCCCAAGCCAAAATGTCTACCTGGTTTAGTAAGCCCAATCAAAGTTTGATTTCAAAGGTGACAAAAAAAAGGGTCGGATTTAACCTGAAAATTTTTGTGTTTGCGCTCCTGAAAACTGTCCATTGCAGGGCGGAGCGGAATCCTGGACGTATTGGGCGACTATTTAACTGCAATGACAGGTGTTTTTTCATATGGCGGGAGGCGCCCAAGCCAAAATGTCTACCTGGTTTAGTAAGCCCAATCAAAGTTTGATTTCAAAGGTGACCAAAAAAAGGGTCGGATTCAACCTGAAACTTTTTGTGTTTGCGCTCCTGAAAACTGTCCATTGCAGGGCGGAGCGGAATCCTGGACGTATTGGGCGACTATTTAACTGCAATGACAGGTGTTTTTTCATATGGCGGGAGGCGCCCAAGCCAAAATGTCTACCTGGTTTAGTAAGCCCAATCAAAGTTTGATTTCAAAGGTGACCAAAAAAAGGGTCGGATTCAACCTGAAACTTTTTGTGTTTGCGCTCCTGAAAACTGTCCATTGCAGGGCGGAGCGGAATCCTGGACGTATTGGGCGACTATTTAACTGCAATGACAGGTGTTTTTTCATATGGCGGGAGGCGCCCAAGCCAAAATGTCTACCTGGTTTAGTAAGCCCAATCAAAGTTTGATTTCAAAGGTGACCAAAAAAAGGGTCGGATTCAACCTGAAAATTTTTGTGTTTCCGCTCCTGAAAAGTGTCCATTGCAGGGCGGAGCGGAATCCTGGACGTATTGGGCGACTATTTAACTGCAATGACAGGTGTTTTTTCATATGGCGGGAGGCGCCCAAGCCAAAATGTCTACCTGGGTTAGTACGCCCAATCAAAGTTTGATTTCAAAGGTGACAAAAAAAAGGGTCGGATTCAACCTGAAAATTTTTGTGTTTGCGCTCCTGAAAACTGTCCATTGCAGGGCGGAGCGGAATCCTGGACGTATTGGGCGACTATTTAACTGCAATGAGAGGTGTTTTTTCATATGGCGGGAGGCGCCCAAGCCAAAATGTCTACCTGGTTTAGTAAGCCCAATCAAAGTTTGATTTCAAAGGTGACAAAAAAAAGGGTCGGATTTAACCTGAAAATTTTTGTGTTTGCGCTCCTGAAAACTGTCCATTGCAGGGCGGAGCGGAATCCTGGACGTATTGGGCGACTATTTAACTGCAATGACAGGTGTTTTTTCATATGGCGGGAGGCGCCCAAGCCAAAATGTCTACCTGGTTTAGTAAGCCCAATCAAAGTTTGATTTCAAAGGTGACCAAAAAAGGGGTCGGATTCCACCTGAAAATTTTTGTGTTTCCGCTCCTAAAAACTGTCCATTGCAGGGCGGAGCGGAATCCTGGACGTATTGGGCGACTATTTAACTGCAATGACAGGTGTTTTTTCATATGGCGGGAGGCGCCCAAGCCAAAATGTCTACCTGGGTTAGTACGCCCAATCAAAGTTTGATTTCAAAGGTGACCAAAAAAAGGGTGGGATTCAACCTGAAAATTTTTGTGTTTGCGCTCCTGAAAACTGTCCATTTCAGGGCGGAGCGGAATCCTGGACGTATTGGGCGACTATTTAACTGCAATGACAGGTGTTTTTTCATATGGCGGAAGGCGCCCAAGCCAAAATGTCTACCTGGGTTAGTACGCCCAATCAAAGTTTGATTTCAAAGGTGACCAAAAAAAGGGTCGGATTCAACCTGAAACTTTTTGTGTTTGCGCTCCTGAAAACTGTCCATTGCAGGGCGGAGCGGAATCCTGGACGTATTGGGCGACTATTTAACTGCAAGGACAGGTGTTTTTTTATATGGCGGGAGGCGCCCAAGCCAAAATGTCTACCTGGTTTAGTACGCCCAATCAAAGTTTGATTTCAAAGGTGACCAAAAAAAGGGTGGGATTCAAGCTGAGAATTTTTGTGTTTGCGCTCCTGAAAAGTGTCCATTGCAGGGCGGAGCGGAATCCTGGACGTATTGGGCGACTATTTAACTGCAATGACAGGTGTTTTTTCATATGGCGGGAGGCGCCCAAGCCAAAATGTCTACCTGGGTTAGTACGCCCAATCAAAGTTTGATTTCGAAGGTGACCAAAAAAAGGGTCGGATTCAACCTGAAAATTTTTGTGTTTGCGCTCCTGAAAACTGTCCATTGCAGGGCGGAGCGGAATCCTGGACGTATTCGGCGACTATTTAACTGCAATGACAGGTGTTTTTTCATATGGCGGGAGGCGCCCAAGCCAAAATGTCTACCTGGTTTAGTAACCCCAATCAAAGTTTGATTTCAAAGGTGACCAAAAAAAGGGTCGGATTCTACCTGAAAATTTTTGTGTTTGCGCTCCTGAAAACTGTCCATTGCAGGGCGGAGCGGAATCCTGGACGTATTGGGCGACTATTTAACTGCAATGACAGGTGTTTTTTCATATGGCGGGAGGCGCCCAAGCCAAAATGTCTACCTGGTTTAGTAAGCCCAATCAAAGTTTGACTTGAAAGGTGACCAAAAAAAGGGTCGGATTCAACCTGAAAATTTTTGTGTTTGCGCTCCTGAAAACTGTCCATTGCAGGGCGGAGCGGAATCCTGGACGTATTGGGCGACTATTTAACTGCAATGACAGGTGTTTTTTCATATGGCGGGAGGCGCCCAAGCCAAAATGTCTACCTGGGTTAGTAAGCCCAATCAAAGTTTGATTTCAAAGGTGACCAAAAAAAGGGTCGGATTCAACCTGAAAATTTTTCTGTTTCCGCTCCTGAAAACTGTCCATTGCAGGGCGGAGCGGAATCCTGGACGTATTGGGCGACTATTTAACTGCAATGACAGGTGTTTTTTCATATGGCGGGAGGCGCCCAAGCCAAAATGTCTACCTGGGTTAGTACGCCCAATCAAAGTTTGATTTCGAAGGTGACCAAAAAAAGGGTCGGATTCAACCTGAAAATTTTTGTGTTTGCGCTCCTGAAAACTGTCCATTGCAGGGCGGAGCGGAATCCTGGACGTATTGGGCGACTATTTAACTGCAATGACAGGTGTTTTTTCATATGGCGGGAGGCGCCCAAGCCAAAATGTCTACCTGGGTTAGTACGCCCAATCAAAGTTTGATTTCAAAGGTGACCAAAAAAAGGGTCGGATTCAACAAGAAACTTTTTGTGTTTGCGCTCCTGAAAACTGTCCATTGCAGGGCGGAGCGGAATCCTGGACGTATTGGGCGACTATTTAACTGCAAGGACAGGTGTTTTTTTATATGGCGGGAGGCGCCCAGGCCAAAATGTCTACCTGGGTTAGTACGCCCAATCAAAGTTTGATTTCAAAGGTGACGAAAAAAAGGGTCGGATTCAACCTGAAAATTTTTGTGTTTGCGCTCCTGAAAACTGTCCATTGCAGGGCGGAGCGGAATCCTGGACGTATTGGGCGACTATTTAACTGCAATGACAGGTGTTTTTTCATATGGCGGGAGGCGCCCAAGCCAAAATGTCTACCTGGTTTAGTAAGCCCAATCAAAGTTTGATTTCAAAGGTGACCAAAAAAAGGGTCGGATTCAACCTGAAAATTTTTGTGTTTGCGCTCCTGAAAACTGTCCATTGCAGGGCGGAGCGCAATCCTGGACGTATTGGGCGACTATTTAACTGCAATGACAGGTGTTTTTTCATATGGCGGGAGGCGCCCAAGCCAAAATGTCTACCTGGTTTAGTAAGCCCAATCAAAGTTTGATTTCAAAGGTGACCAAAAAAAGGGTCGGATTCAACCTGAAAATTTTTGTGTTTGCGCTCCTGAAAACTGTCCATTGCAGGGCGGAGCGCAATCCTGGACGTATTGGGCGACTATTTAACTGCAATGACAGGTGTTTTTTCATATGGCGGGAGGCGCCCAAGCCAAAATGTCTACCTGGTTTAGTAAGCCCAATCAAAGTTTGACTTGAAAGGTGACCAAAAAAAGGGTCGGATTCAACCTGAAAATTTTTGTGTTTGCGCTCCTGAAAACTGTCCATTGCAGGGCGGAGCGGAATCCTGGACGTATTGGGCGACTATTTAACTGCAATGACAGGTGTTTTTTCATATGGCGGGAGGCGCCCAAGCCAAAATGTCTACCTGGTTTACTAAGCCCAATCAAAGTTTGATTTCAAAGGTGATCAAAAAAAGGGTCGGATTCAACCTGAAAAGTTTTGTGTTTGCGCTCCTGAAAACTGTCCATTGCAGGGCGGAGCGGAATCCTGGACGTATTGGGCGACTATTTAACTGCAATGACAGGTGTTTTTTCATATGGCGGGAGGCGCCCAAGCCAAAATGTCTACCTGGTTTAGTAAGCCCAATCAAAGTTTGATTTCAAAGGTGACCAAAAAAAGGGTCGGATTCAACCTGAAAATTTTTGTGTTTGCGCTCCTGAAAACTGTCCATTGCAGGGCGGAGCGGAATCCTGGACGTATTGGGCGACTATTTAACTGCAATGACAGGTGTTTTTTCATATGGCGGGGGGCGCCCAAGCCAAAATGTCTACCTGGTTTAGTAAGCCCAATCAAAGTTTGATTTCAAAGGTGACCAAAAAAAGGGTCGGATTCAACCTGAAAATTTTTGTGTTTCCGCTCCTGAAAACTGTCCATTGCAGGGCGGAGCGGAATCCTGGACGTATTGGGCGACTATTTAACTGCAATGACAGGTGTTTTTTCATATGGCGGGAGGCGCCCAAGCCAAAATGTCTACCTGGTTTAGTAAGCCCAATCAAAGTTTGATTTCAAAGGTGACCAAAAAAAGGGTCGGATTCAACCTGAAAATTTTTGTTTGCGCTCCTGAAAACTGTCCATTGCAGGGCGGAGCGGAATCCTGGACGTATTGGGCGACTATTTAACTGCAATGACAGGTGTTTTTTCATATGGCGGGAGGCGCCCAAGCCAAAATGTCTACCTGGGTTAGTACGCCCAATCAAAGTTTCATTTCAAAGGTGACCAAAAAAAGGGTCGGATTCAACCTGAAAATTTTTGTGTTTCCGCTCCTGAAAACTGTCCATTGCAGGGCGGAGCGGAATCCTGGACGTATTGGGCGACTATTTAACTGCAATGACAGGTGTTTTTTTATATGGCGGGAGGCGCCCAAGCCAAAATGTCTACCTGGGTTAGTACGCCCAATCAAAGTTTGATTTCAAAGGTGACCAAAAAAAGGGTCGGATTCAACCTGAAAATTTTTGTGTTTGCGCTCCTCAAAACTGTCCATTGCAGGGCGGAGCGGAATCCTGGACGTATTGGGCGACTATTTAACTGCAATGACGGGTGTTTTTTCATATGGCGGGAGGCGCCCAAGCCAAAATGTCTACCTGGGTTAGTACGCCCAATCAAAGTTTGATTTCAAAGGTGACCAAAAAAAGGGTCGGATTCAACCTGAAAATTTTTCTGTTTCCGCTCCTGAAAACTGTCCATTGCAGGGCGGAGCGGAATCCTGGACGTATTGGGCGACTATTTAACTGCAATGACAGGTGTTTTTTCATATGGCGGGAGGCGCCCAAGCCAAAATGTCTACCTGGGTTAGTACGCCCAATCAAAGTTTGATTTCAAAGGTGACCAAAAAAAGGGTCGGATTCAACCTGAAAATTTTTGTGTTTGCGCTCCTGAAAAGTGTCCATTGCAGGGCGGAGCGGAATCCTGGACGTATTGGGCGACTATTTAACTGCAATGACAGGTGTTTTTTCATATGGCGGGAGGCGCCCAAGCCAAAATGTCTACCTGGGTTAGTACGCCCAATCAAAGTTTGATTTCAAAGGTGACCAAAAAAAGGGTCGGATTCAACCTGAAAATTTTTGTGTTTGCGCTCCTGAAAACTGTCCATTGCAGGGCGGAGCGGAATTCGGGACGTATTGGGCGACTATTTAACTGCAATGACAGGTGTTTTTTCATATGGCGGGAGGCGCCCAAGCCAAAATGTCTACCTGGGTTAGTACGCCCAATCAAAGTTTGATTTCAAAGGTGACCAAAAAAAGGGTCGGATTCAACCTGAAAATTTTTGTGTTTGCGCTCCTGAAAAGTGTCCATTGCAGGGCGGAGCGGAATTCTGGACGTATTGGGCGACTATTTAACTGCAATGACAGGTGTTTTTTCATATGGCGGGAGGCGCCCAAGCCAAAATGTCTACCTGGGTTAGTACGCCCAATCAAAGTTTGATTTCAAAGGTGACCAAAAAAAGGGTCGGATTCAACCTGACAATTTTTGTGTTTGCGCTCCTGAAAACTGTCCATTGCAGGGCGGAGCGGAATCCTGGCCGTATTGGGCGACTATTTAACTGCAATGACAGGTGTTTTTTCATATGGCGGGAGGGCCCCAAGCCAAAATGTCTACCTGGGTAAGTACGCCCAATCAAAGTTTGATTTCAAAGGTGACCAAAAAAAGGGTCGGATTCAACCTGAAAATTTTTGTGTTTGCGCTCCTGAAAACTGTCCATTGCAGGGCGGAGCGGAATCGTGGACGTATTGGGCGACTATTTAACCGCAATGACAGGTGTTTTTTCATATGGCGGGAGGCGCCTAAGCCAAAATGTCTACCTGGGTTAGTACGCCCAATCAAAGTTTGATTTCAAAGGTGACCAAAAAAAGGGTCGGATTCAACCTGAAAATTTTTGTGTTTGCGCTCCTGAAAACTTTCCATTGCAGGGCGGAGCAGAATCCTGGACGTATTGGGCGACTATTTAACCGCAATGACAGGTGTTTTTTCATATGGCGGGAGGCGCCCAAGCCAAAATGTCTACCTGGGTTAGTACGCCCAATCAAAGTTTGATTTCAAAGGTGACCAAAAAAAGGGTCGGATTCAACCTGAAAATTTTTGTGTTTGCGCTCCTGAAAACTGTCCATTGCAGGGCGGAGCGGAATCCTGGACGTATTGGGCGACTATTTAACTGCAATGACAGGTGTTTTTTCATATGGCGGGAGGCGCCCAAGCCAAAATGTCTACCTGGGTTAGTACGCCCAATCAAAGTTTGATTTCAAAGGTGACCAAAAAAAGGGTCGGATTCAACCTGAAAATTTTTGTGTTTGCGCTCCTGAAAACTGTCCATTGCAGGGCTGAGCGGAATCCTGGACGTATTGGGCGACTATTTAACTGCAATGACAGGTGTTTTTTCATATGGCGGGAGGCGCCCAAGCCAAAATGTCTACCTGGGTTAGTACGCCCTATCAAAGTTTGATTTCAAAGGTGACCAAAAAAAGGGTCGGATTCAACCTGAAAATTTTTGTGTTTGCGCTCCTGAAAACTGTCCAATGCAGGGCGGAGCGGAATCCTGGACGTATTGGGCGACTATTTAACTGCAATGACAGGTGTTTTTTCATATGGCGGGAGGCGCCCAAGCCAAAATGTCTACCTGGGTTAGTACGCCCAATCAAAGTTTGATTTCAAAGGTGACCAAAAAAAGGGTCGGATTCAACCTGAAAATTTTTGTGTTTGCGCTCCTGAAAACTGTCCATTGCAGGGCGGAGCGGAATCCTGGACGTATTGGGCGACTATTTAACTGCAATGACAGGTGTTTTTTCATATGGTGGGAGGCGCCCAAGCCAAAATGTCTACCTGGTTTAGTAAGCCCAATCAAAGTTTGATTTCAAAGGTGACCAAAAAAAGGGTCGGATTCAACCTGAAAATTTTTGTGTTTGCGCTCCTGAAAACTGTCCATTGCAGGGCTGAGCGGAATCCTGGACGTATTGGGCGACTATTTAGCTCCAATGACAGGTGTTTTTTCATATGGCGGGAGGCGCCCAAGCCAAAATATCTACCTGGCTTAGTAAGCCCAATCAAAGTTTGATTTCAAAGGTGACCATAAAAAGGGTCGGATTCAACCTGAAAATTTTGGTGTTTGCGCTCCTGAAAACTGTCCATTGCAGGGCGGATTCAACCTGAAAATTTTTGTGTTTGCGCTCCTCAAAACTGTCCATTGAAGGGCTGAGCGGAATCCTGGACGAATTGGGCGACTATTTAACTGCAATGACAGGTGTTTTTTCATATGGCGGGAGGCGTCCAAGCCAAAATGTCTACCTGGGTTAATACGCCCAATCAAAGTTTGATTTCAAAGGTGACCAAAAAAAGGGTCGGATTCAACCTGAAAATTTTTGTGTTTGCGCTCCTGAAAACTGTCCATTGCAGGGCGGAGCGGAATCCTGGACGTATTGGGCGACTATTTAACTGCAATGACAGGTGTTTTTTCATATGGCGGGAGGCGCCCAAGCCAAAATGTCTACCTGGGTTAGTACGCCCAATCAAAGTTTGATTTCAAAGGTGACCAAAAAAAGGGTCGGATTCAACCTGAAAATTTTTGTGTTTGCGCTCCTGAAAACTGTCCATTGCAGGGCGGAGCGGAATCCTGGACGTATTGGGCGACTATTTAACTGCAATGACAGGTGTTTTTTCATATGGCGGGAGGCGCCCAAGGCAAAATGTCTACCTGGGTTACTACGCCCAATCAAAGTTTGATTTCAAAGGTGACCAAAAAAAGGGTCGGATTCAACCTGAAAATTTTTGTGTTTGCGCTCCTGAAAACTGTCCATTGCAGGGCGGAGCGGAATCCTGGACGTATTGGGCGACTATTTAACTGCAATGACAGGTGTTTTTTCATATGGCGGGAGGCGCCCAAGCCAAAATGTCTAACCGGTTTAGTAAGCCCAATCAAAGTTTGATTTCAAAGGTGACCAAAAAAAGGGTCGGATTCAACCACAAAATTTTTGTGTTTGCACTCCTGAAAACTGTCCATTGCAGGGCTGAGCGGAATCCTGGACGTATTGGGCGACTATTTAACTGCAATGACAGGTGTTTTTTCATATGGCAAGAGGCGCCCAAGCCAAAACGTCTACCTGGTTTAGTAAGCCCAATCAAAGTTTGATTTCAAAGTTGACCAAAAAAAAGGGTCGGATCCAACCTGAAAATTTTTTTGTTTACACTCCTGAAAACTGTCCATTGCAGGGCTGAGCGGAATCGTGGACGTATTGGGCGACTATTTAACTGCAATGACAGGTGTTTTTTCATATGGCGGGAGGCGATTAAGCCAAAATGTCTACCTGGTTTAGTAAGCCCAATCAAAGTTTGATTTCAAAGGTGACCAAAAAAAGGGTCGGATTCAACCACAAAATTTTTGTGTTTGCGCTCCTGAAAACTGTCCATTGCAGGGCGGAGCGGAATCCTGGACGTATTGGGCGACTATTTAACTGCAATGACAGGTGTTTTTTCATATGGCGAAAGGCGCCCAAGCCAAAATGTCTACCTGGTTTAGTAAGCCCAATCAAAGTTTGATTTCAAAGGTGACCAAAAAAAGGGTCGGATTCAACCTGAAAATTTTTGTCTTTGCGCTCCTGAAAACTGTCCATTGCAGGGCTGAGCGGAATCCTGGATGTATTGGGCGACTATTTAACTGCAATGACAGGTGTTTTTTGATATGGCGGAAGGTGCCCAAGCCAAAATGTCTACCTGGTTTAGTAAGCCCAATCAAAGTTTAATTTCAAAGGTGACCAAAAAAAGGGTCGGATTCAACCTGAAAATTTTTGTGTTTCCGCTCCTGAAAACTGTCCATTGCAGGGCGGAGCGGAATCCTGGACGTATTGGGCGACTATTTAACTGCAATGACAGGTGTTTTTTCATATGGCGGGAGGCGCCCAAGCCAAAATGTCTACCTGGGTTAATACGCCCAATCAAAGTTTGATTTCAAAGGTGACCAAAAAAAGAGTCGGATTCAACCTGAAAATTTTTGTGTTTGCGCTCCTGAAAACTGTCCATTGCAGGGCGGAGCGGAATCCTGGACGTATTGGGCGACTATTTAACTGCAATGACAGGTGTGTTTTCATATGGCGGGAGGCGCCCAAGCCAAAATGTCTACCTGGGTTAGTACGCCCAATCAAAGTTTGATTTCAAAGGTGACCAAAAAAAGGGTCGGATTCAACCTGAAAATTTTTCTGTTTGCGCTCCTGAAAACTGTCCATTGCAGGGCGGAGCGGAATCCTGGACGTATTGGGCGACTATTTAACTGCAATGACAGGTGTTTTTTCATATGGCGGGAGGCGCCCAAGCCAAAATGTCTACCTGGGTTAGTACGCCCAATCAAAGTTTGATTTCAAAGGTGACCAAAAAAAGGGTCGGATTCAACCTGAAAATTTTTGTGTTTGCGCTCCTGAAAACTGTCCATTGCAGAGCGGAGCGGAATCCTGGACGTATTGGGCGACTATTTAACTGCAATGACAGGTGTTTTTTCATATGGCGGGAGGCGCCCAAGCCAAAATGTCTACCTGGGTTAGTACGCCCAATCAAAGTTTGATTTCAAAGTTGACCAAAAAAAGGGTCGGATTCAACCTGAAAATTTTTGTGTTTGCGCTCCTGAAAACTGTCCATTGCAGGGCGGAGCGGAATCCTGGACGTATTGGGCGACTGTTTAGCTGCAATGACAGGTGTTTTTTCATATGGCGGGAGGCGCCCAAGCCAAAATATCTACCTGGCTTAGCAAGCCCAATTAAAGTTTCATTTCAAAGGTGACCAAAAAAAGGGTCGGATTCAACCTGAAAATTTTGGTGTTTGCGCTCCTGAAAACTGTCCATTGCAGGGCTGAGCGGAATCCTGGACGTATTGGGCGACTATTTAACTGCAATGACAGGTGTTTTTTCATATGGCGGGAGGCGCCCAAGCCAAAATGTCTACCTGGTTTAGTAAGCCCAATCAAAGTCTGATTTCAAAGGTGACCAAAAAAAGGGTCGGATTCAACCTGAAAATTTTTGTGTTTGCGCTCCTGAAAACTCTCCATTGCAGGGCTGAGCGGAATCCTGGACGTATTAGGCGACTATTTAACTGCAATGACAGGTGTTTTTTCATAAGGCGGGAGGCGCCCAAGCCAAATGTCTACCTGGTTTAGTAAGCCCAATCAAAGTTTGATTTCAAAGGTGACCAAAAAAAGGGTCGGATTCAACGTGGAAATTTTTGTGTTTGCGCTCCTGAAAACTGTCCATTGCAGGGCTGAGCGGAATCCTGGACGTATTGGGCGACTATTTAACTGCAATGACAGGTGTTTTTTCATATGGCAAGAGGCGCCCAAGCCAAAATGTCTACCTGGTTTAGTAAGCCCAATCAAAGTTTGATTTCAAAGTTGACCAAAAAAAGGGTCGGATCCAACCTGAAAATTTTTTTGTTTCCACTCCTGTAAACTGTCCATTGCAGGGCTGAGCGGAATCCTGGACGTATTGGGCGACTATTTAACTGCAATGACAGGTGTTTTTTCATATGGCAAGAGGCGCCCAAGCCAAAATGTCTACCTGGTTTAGTAAGCCCAATCAAAGTTTGATTTCAAAGGTGACCAAAAAAAGGGTCGGATTCAACCTGAAAATTTTTGTGTTTGCGCTCCTGAAAACTGTCCATTGCAGGGCTGAGCGGAATCCTGGACGTATTGGGCGACTATTTAACTGCAATGACAGGTGTTTTTTGATATGGCGGGAGGCGCCCAAGCCAAAATGTCTACCTGGTTTAGTAAGCCCAATCAAAGTTTGATTTCAAAGGTGACCAAAAAAAGGGTCGGATTCAACCTGAAAATTTTTGTGTTTGCGCTCCTGAAAACTGTCCATTGCAGGGCTGAGCGGAATCCTGGACGTATTAGGCGACTATTTAACTGCAATGACAGGTGTTTTTTCATAAGGCGGGAGGCGCCCAAGCCAAATGTCTACCTGGTTTAGTAAGCCCAATCAAAGTTTGATTTTAAAGGTGACCAAAAAAAGGGTCGGATTCAACCTGAAAATTTTTGTGTTTGCGCTCCTGAAAACTGTCCATTGCAGGGCTGAGCGGAATCCTGGACGTATTGGGCGACTATTTAACTGCAATGGCAGGTGTTTTTTCATATGGCGGGAGGCGCCCAAGCCAAAATGTCTACCTGGTTTAGTAAGCCCAATCAAAGTTTGATTTCAAAGGTGACCAAAAAAAGAGTCGGATTCAACGTGAAAATTTTTGTGTTTGCGCTCCTGAAAACTGTCCATTGCAGGGCTGAGCGGAATCCTGGACGTATTGGGCGACTATTTAACTGCAATGACAGGTGTTGTTTCATATGGCAAGAGGCGCCCAAGCCAAAATGTCTACCTGGTTTAGTAAGCCCAATCAAAGTTTGATTTCAAAGTTGACCAAAAAAAGGGTCGGATCCAACCTGAAAATTTTTTTGTTTGCACTCCTGAAAACTGTCCATTGCAGGGCTGAGCGGAATCCTGTACGTATTAGGCGACTATTTAACTGCAATGACAGGTGTTTTTTCATATGGCAAGAGGCGCCCAAGCCAAAATGTCTACCTGGTTTAGTAAGCCCAATCAAAGTTTGATTTCAAAGTTGACCAAAAAAAGGGTCGGATCCAACCTGAAAATTTTTTTGTTTGCACTCCTGAAAACTGTCCATTGCAGGGCTGAGCGGAATCCTGGACGTATTGGGCGACTATTTAACTGCAATGACAGGTGTTTTTTTATACGGCGAAAGGCGCCCAAGCCAAAATGTCTACCTGGTTTAGTAAGCCCAATCAAAGTTTGATTTCAAAGGTGACCAAAAAAAGGGTCGGATTCAACCTGAAAATTTTTGTGTTTGCGCTCCTGAAAACTGTCCATTGCAGGGCTGAGCGGAATCCTGGATGTATTGGGCGACTATTTAAGTGCAATGACAGGTGTTTTTCGATATGGCGGAAGGCGCCCAAGCCAAAATGTCTACCTGGTTTAGTAAGCCCAATCAAAGTTTGATTTCAAAGGTGACCAAAAAAAGGGTCGGATTTAACCTGAAAATTTTTGTGTTTGCGCTCCTGAAAACTGTCCATTGCAGGGCGGAGCGGAATCCTGGACGTATTGGGCGACTATTTAACTGCAATGACAGGTGTTTTTTCATATGGCGGGAGGCGCCCAAGCCAAAATGTCTACCTGGTTTAGTAAGCCCAATCAAAGTCTGATTTCAAAGGTGACCAAAAAAAGGGTCGGATTCAACCTGAAAATTTTTGTGTTTGCGCTCCTGAAAACTGTCCATTGCAGGGCTGAGCGGAATCCTGGACGTATTAGGCGACTATTTAACTGCAATGACAGGTGTTTTTTCATAAGGCGGGAGGCGCCCAAGCCAAATGTCTACCTGGTTTAGTAAGCCCAATCAAAGTTTGATTTTAAAGGTGACCAAAAAAAGGGTCGGATTCAACCTGAAAATTTTTGTGTTTGCGCTCCTGAAAACTGTCCATTGCAGGGCTGAGCGGAATCCTGGACGTATTGGGCGACTATTTAACTGCAATGACAGGTGTTTTTTCATATGGCGAAAGGCGCCCAAGCCAAAATGTCTACCTGGTTTAGTAAGCCCAATCAAAGTTTGATTTCAAAGGTGACCAAAAAAAGGGTCGGATTCAACCTGAAAATTTTTGTGTTTGCGCTCCTGAAAACTGTCCATTGCAGGGCTGAGCGGAATCCTGGATGTATTGGGCGACTATTTAACTGCAATGAGAGGTTTTTTTTGATATGGCGGAAGGCGCCCAAGCCAAAATGTCTACCTGGTTTAGTAAGCCCAATCAAAGTTTTATTTCAAAGGTGACCAAAAAAAGGGTCGGATTCAACCTGAAAATTTTTGTGTTTGCGCTCCTGAAAACTGTCGATTGCAGGGCGGAGCGGAATCCTGGACGTATTGGGCGACTATTTAACTGCAATGACAGGTGTTTTTTCATATGGCGGGAGGCGCCCAAGCCAAAATGTCTACCTGGGTTAGTACGCCCAATCAAAGTTTGATTTCAAAGGTGACCAAAAAAAGGGTCGGATTCAACCTGAAAATTTTTGTGTTTGCGCTCCTGAAAACTGTCCATTGCAGGGCTGAGCGGAATCCTGGATGTATTGGGCGACTATTTAACTGCAATGACAGGTGTTTTTTGATATGGCGGAAGGCGCCCAAGCCAAAATGTCTACCTGGTTTAGTAAGCCCAATCAAAGTTTTATTTCAAAGGTGACCAAAAAAAGGGTCGGATTCAACCTGAAAATTTTTGTGTTTGCGCTCCTGAAAACTGTCCATTGCAGGGCGGAGCGGAATCCTGGACGTATTGGGCGACTATTTAACTGCAATGACAGGTGTTTTTTCATATGGCGGGAGGCGCCCAACCCAAAATGTCTACCTGGATTAGTACGCCCAATCAAAGTTTGATTTCAAAGGTGACCAAAAAAAGGGTCGGATTCAACCTGAAAATTTTTGTGTTTGCGCTCCTGAAAACTGTCCATTGCAGGGCGGATCGGAATCCTGGACGTATTGGGCGACTATTTAATTGCAATGACAGGTGTTTTTTCATATGACGGGAGGCGCCCAAGCCAAAATGTCTACCTGGGTTAGTACGCCCAATCAAAGTTTAATTTCAAAGGTGACCAAAAAAAGGGTCGGATTCAACCTGGAAATTTTTGTGTTTGCGCTCCTGAAAACTGTCCATTGCAGGGCGGAGCGGAATCCTGGACGTATTGGGCGACTATTTAACTGCAATGACAGGTGTTTTTTCATATGGCGGGAGGCGCCCAAGCCAAAATGTCTACCTGGGTTAGTACGCCCAATCAAAGTTTGATTTCAAAGGTGACCAAAAAAAGGGTCGGATTCAACCTGAAAATTTTTGTGTTTGCGCTCCTGAAAACTGTCCATTGCAGGGCGGAGCGGAATCCTGGACGTATTGGGCGACTATTTAACTGCAATGACAGGCGTTTTTTCATATGGCGGGAGGCGCCCAAGCCAAAATGTCTACCTTGTTTAGTACGCCCAATCAAAGTTTGATTTCAAAGATGACCAAAAAAAGGGTCGGATTCAACCTGAAAATTTTTGTGTTTGCGCTCCTGAAAACTGTCCATTGCAGGGCGGAGCGGAATCCTGGACGTATTGGGCGACTATTTAACTGCAATGACAGGTGTTTTTTCATATGGCGGGAGGCGCCCAAGCCAAAATGTCTACCTGGGTTAGTACGCCCAATCAAAGTTTGATTTCAAAGGTGACCAAAAAAAGGGTCGGATTAGAACCTGAAAATTTTTGTGTTTGCGCTCCTGAAAACTGTCCATTGCAGGACGGAGCGGAATCCTGGACGTATTGGGCGACTATTTAACTGCAATGACAGGTGTTTTTTCAAATGGCGGGAGGCGCCCAAGCCAAAATGTCTACCTGGGTTAGTACGCCCAATCAAAGTTTGATTTCAAAGGTGACCAAAAAAAAGGGTCGGATTCAACCTGAAAATTTTTTTGTTTGCGCTCCTGAAAACTGTCCATTGCAGGGCGGAGCGGAATCCTGGACGTATTGGGCGACTATTTAACTGCAATGACAGGTGTTTTTTCATATGGCGGGAGGCGCCCAAGCCAAAATGTCTACCTGGTTTAGTAAGCCCAATCAAAGTTTGATTTCAAAGGTGACCAAAAAAAGGGTCGGATTCAACCTGAAAATTTTTGTGTTTGCGCTCCTGAAAACTGTCCATTGCAGGGCGGAGCGGAATCCTGGACGTATTGGGCGACTATTTAACTGCAATGACAGGTGTTTTTTCAAATGGCGGGAGGCGCCCAAGCCAAAATGTCTACCTGGGTTAGTACGCCCAATCAAAGTTTGATTTCAAAGGTGACCAAAAAAAGGGTCGGATTCAACCTGAAAATTTTTGTGTTTGCGCTCCTGAAAACTGTCCATTGCAGGGCGGAGCGGAATCCTGGACGTATTGGGCGACTATTTAACTGCAATGACAGGTGTTTTTTCATATGGCGGGAGGCGCCCAAGCCAAAATGTCTACCTGGGTTAGTACGCCCAATCAAAGTTTGATTTCAAAGGTGACCGAAAAAAGGGTCGGATTCAACCTGAAAATTTTTGTGTTTGCGCTCCTGAAAACTGTCCATTGCAGGGCGGAGCGGAATCCTGGACGTATTGGGCGACTATTTAACTGCAATGACAGGTGTTTTTTCATATGGCGGGAAGCGCCCAAGCCAAAATGTCTACCTGGTTTAGTAAGCCCAATCAAAGTTTAATTTCAAAGGTGACCAAAAAAAGGGTCGGATTCAACCTGAAAATTTTTGTGTTTGCGCTCCTGAAACCTGTCCATTGCAGGGCGGATCAGAATCCTGGACGTATTGGGCGACTATTTAACTGCAATGACAGCTGTTTTTTTATATGGCGGAAGGCGCCCAAGCCAAAATGTCTACCTGGGTTAGTACGCCCAATCAAAGTTTGATTTCAAAGGTGACCAAAAAAAGGGTCGGATTCAACCTGAAAATTTTTGTGTTTCCGCTCCTGAAAACTGTCCATTGCAGGGCGGAGCGGAATCCTGGACGTATTGGGCGACTATTTAACTGCAATGACAGGTGTTTTTTCATATGGCGGGAGGCGCCCAAGCCAAAATGTCTACCTGGGTTAGTACGCCCAATCAAAGTTTGATTTTAAAGGTGACCAAAAAAAGGGTCGGATTCAACCTGAAAATTTTTGTGTTTGCGCTCCTGAAAACTGTCCATTGCAGGGCGGAGCGGAATCCTGGACGTATTGGGCGACTATTTAACTGCAATGACAGGTGTTTTTTCATATGGCGGGAGGCGCCCAAGCCAAAATGTCTACCTGGGTTAGTACGCCCAATCAAAGTTTGATTTTAAAGGTGACCAAAAAAAGGGTCGGATTCAACCTGACAATTTTTGTGTTTGCGCTCCTGAAAACTGTCCATTGCAGGGCGGAGCGGAATCCTGGACGTATTGGGCGACTATTTAACCGCAATGACAGGTGTTTTTTCATATGGCGGGAGGCGCCCAAGCCAAAATGTCTACCTGGGTTAGTACGCCCAATCAAAGTTTGATTTCAAAGGTGACCAAAAAAAGGGTCGGATTCAACCTGAAAATGTTTGTCTTTGCGCTCCTGAAACCTGTCCATTGCAGGGCGGAGCGGAATCCTGGACGTATTGGGCGACTATTTAACTGCAATGACAGGTGTTTTTTCATATGGCGGGAGGCGCCCAAGCCAAAATGTCTACCTGGGTTAGTACGCCCAATCAAAGTTTGATTTCAAAGGTGACCAAAAAAAGGGTCGGATTCAACCTGAAGATTTTTGTGTTTGCGCTCCTAAAAACTGTCCATTGCAGGGCGGAGCGGAATCCTGGACGTATTGGGCGACTATTTAACTGCAATGACAGGTGTTTTTTCATATGGCGGGAGGCGCCCAAGCCAAAATGTCTACCTGGGTTAGTACGCCCAATCAAAGTTTGATTTCAAAGGTGACCAAAAAAAGGGTCGGATTCAACCTGAAAATTTTTGTGTTTGCGCTCCTGAAAACTGTCCATTGCAGGGCGGAGCGGAATCCTGGACGTATTGGGCGACTATTTAACTGCAATGACAGGTGTTTTTTCATATGGCGGGAGGCGCCCAAGCCAAAATGTCTACCTGGGTTAGTACGCCCAATCAAAGTTTGATTTCAAAGGTGACCAAAAAAAGGGTCGGATTCAACCTGAAAATTTTTGTGTTTGCGCTCCTGAAAACTGTCCATTGCAGGGCGGAGCGGAATCCTGGACGTATTGGGCGACTATTTAACTGCAATGACAGGTGTTTTTTCATATGGCGGGAGGCGCCCAAGCCAAAATGTCTACCTGGTTTAGTAAGCCCAATCAAAGTTTGATTTCAAAGGTGACCAAAAAAAGGGTCGGATTCAACCTGAAAATTTTTGTGTTTGCGCTCCTGAAAACTGTCCAATGCAGGGCTGAGCGGAATCCTGGACGTATTGGGCGACTATTTAACTGCAATGACAGGTGTTTTTTCATATGGCGGGAGGCGCCCAAGCCAAAATGTCTACCTGGCTTAGTAAGCCCAATCAAAGTTTGATTTTAAAGGTGACCAAAAAAAGGGTCGGATTCAACCTGAAAATTTTTGTGTTTGCGGTCCTGAAAACTGTCCATTGCAGGGCTGAGCGGAATCCTGGACGTATTGGGCGACTATTTAACTGCAATGACAGGTGTTTTTTCATATGGCGGGAGGCGCCCAAGCCAAAATGTCTACCTGGTTTAGTAAGCTCAATCAAAGTTTGATTTTAAACGTGACCAAAAAAAGGGTCGGATTCAACCTGAAAATTTTTGTGTTTGCGCTCCTGAAAACTGTCCATTGCAGGGCTGAGCGGAATCCTGGACGTATTGGGCGACTATTTAACTGCAATGACAGGTGTTTTTTCATATGGCGGGAGGCGCCCAAGCCAAAATGTCTACCTGGTTTAGTAAGCCCAATCAAAGTTTGATTTTAAAGGTCACCTAAAAAAGGGTCGGATTCAACCTGAAAATTTTTGTCTTTGCGCTCCTGAAAACTGTCCATTGCAGGGCTGAGCGGAATCCTGGACGTATTGGGCGACTATTTAACTGCAATGACAGGTGTTTTTTCATATGGCGGGAGGAACCCAAGCCAAATGTCTACCTGGTTTAGTAAGCCCAATCAAAGTTTGATTTTAAAGGTGACCTAAAAAAGGGTCGGATTCAACCTAAAAATTTTTGTGTTTGCGCTCCTGAAAACTGTCCATTGCAGGGCTGAGCGGAATCCTGGACGTATTGGGCGACTATTTAACTGCAATGGCAGGTGTTTTTTCATATGGCGGGAGGCGCCCAAACCAAAATGTCTACCTGGTTTAGTAAGCCCAATCAAAGTGTGATTTCAAAGGTGACCAAAAAAAGGGTCGGATTCAACCTGAAAATTTTTGTGTTTGCGCTCCTAAAAACTGTCCATTGCAGGGCTGAGCGGAATCCTGGACGTATTGGGCGACTATTTAACTGCAATGACAGTTTTTTTTTCATATGGCGAGAGGCGCCCAAGCCAAAATGTCTACCTGGTTTAGTAAGCCCAATCAAAGTTTGATTTCAAAGGTGACCAAAAAAAGGGTCGGATTCAACCTGAAGATTTTTGTGTTTGCGCTCCAGAAAACTATCCATTGCAGGGCTGAGCGGAATCCTGGACGTATTGGGCGACTATTTAACTGTAATGACAGGTGTTTTTTCATATGGCGGGAGGCGCCCAAGCCAAAATGTCTACCTGGCTTAGTAAGCCCAATCAAAGTTTGATTTCAAAGGTGACCAAAAAAAGGATCGGATTCAACCTGAAAATTTTTGTGTTTGCGCCCCTGAAAACTGTCCATTGCAGGGCTGAGTGGAATCCTGGACGTATTGGGCGACTATTTAACTGCAATGACAGGTGTTTTTTCATATCGCGGGAGGCGCCCAAGCCAAAATGTCTACCTGGTTTAGTAAGCCCAATCAAAGTTTGATTTCAAGGGTGACCAAAAAAAGGGTCGGATTCAACCTGAAAATTTTTGTGTTTGCGCTCCTAAAAACTGTCCATTGCAGGGCGGAGCGGAATCCTGGACGTATTGGGCGACTATTTAACTGCAATGACAGGTGTTTTTTCATATGGCGGGAGGCGCCCAAGCCAAAATGCCTACCTGGGTTAGTACGCCCAATCAAAGTTTGATTTCAAAGGTGACCAAAAAAAGGGTCGGATTCAACCTGAAGATTTTTGTGTTTGCGCTCCTAAAAACTGTCCATTGCAGGGCGGAGCGGAATCCTGGACGTATTGGGCGACTATTTAACTGCAATGACAGGTGTTTTTTCATATGGCGGGAGGCGCCCAAGCCAAAATGTCTACCTGGGTTAGTACGCCCAATCAAGGTTTGATTTCAAAGGTGACCAAAAAAAGGGTCGGATTCAACCTGAAAATTTTTGTGTTTGCGCTCCTGAAAACTGTCCATTGCAGGGCGGAGCGGAATCCTGGACGTATTGGGCGACTATTTAACTGCAATGACAGGTGTTTTTTCATATGGCGGGAGGCGCCCAAGCCAAAATGTCTACCTGGGTTAGTACGCCCAATCAAAGTTTGATTTCAAAGGTGACCAAAAAAAGGGTCGGATTCAACCTGAAAATTTTTGTGTTTGCGCTCCTGAAAACTGTCCATTGCAGGGCGGAGCGGAATCCTGGACGTATTGGGCGACTATTTAACTGCAATGACAGGTGTTTTTTCATATGGCGGGAGGCGCCCAAGCCAAAATGTCTACCTGGTTTAGTAAGCCCAATCAAAGTTTGATTTCAAAGGTGACCAAAAAAAGGGTCGGATTCAACCTGAAAATTTTTGTGTTTGCGCTCCTGAAAACTGTCCATTGCAGGGCTGAGCGGAATCCTGGACGTATTGGGCGACTATTTAACTGCAATGACAGGTGTTTTTTCATATGGCAAGAGGCGCCCAAGCCAAAATGTCTACCTGGCTTAGTAAGCCCAATCAAAGTTTGATTTTAAAGGTGACCAAAAAAAGGGTCGGATTCAACCTGAAAATTTTTGTGTTTGCGGTCCTGAAAACTGTCCATTGCAGGGCTGAGCGGAATCCTGGACGTATTGGGCGACTATTTAACTGCAATGACAGGTGTTTTTTCATATGGCGGGAGGCGCCCAAGCCAAAATGTCTACCTGGTTTAGTAAGCCCAATCAAAGTTTGATTTTAAACGTGACCAAAAAAAGGGTCGGATTCAACCTGAAAATTTTTGTGTTTGCGCTCCTGAAAACTGTCCATTGCAGGGCTGAGCGGAATCCTGGACGTATTGGGCGACTATTTAACTGCAATGACAGGTGTTTTTTCATATGGCGGGAGGCGCCCAAGCCAAAATGTCTACCTGGTTTAGTAAGCCCAATCAAAGTTTGATTTTAAAGGTCACCTAAAAAAGGGTCGGATTCAACCTGAAAATTTTTGTGTTTGCGCTCCTGAAAACTGTCCATTGCAGGGCTGAGCGGAATCCTGGACGTATTGGGCGACTATTTAACTGCAATGACAGGTGTTTTTTCATATGGCGGGAGGAACCCAAGCCAAATGTCTACCTGGTTTAGTAAGCCCAATCAAAGTTTGATTTTAAAGGTGACCTAAAAAAGGGTCGGATTCAACCTAAAAATTTTTGTGTTTGCGCTCCTGAAAACTGTCCATTGCAGGGCTGAGCGGAATCCTGGACGTATTGGGCGACTATTTAACTGCAATGGCAGGTGTTTTTTCATATGGCGGGAGGCGCCCAAACCAAAATGTCTACCTGGTTTAGTAAGCCCAATCAAAGTGTGATTTCAAAGGTGACCAAAAAAAGGGTCGGATTCAACCTAAAAATTTTTGTGTTTGCGCTCCTAAAAACTGTCCATTGCAGGGCTGAGCGGAATCCTGGACGTATTGGGCGACTATTTAACTGCAATGACAGTTTTTTTTTCATATGGCGAGAGGCGCCCAAGCCAAAATGTCTACCTGGTTTAGTAAGCCCAATCAAAGTTTGATTTCAAAGGTGACCAAAAAAAGGGTCGGATTCAACCTGAAGATTTTTGTGTTTGCGCTCCAGAAAACTATCCATTGCAGGGCTGAGCGGAATCCTGGACGTATTGGGCGACTATTTAACTGTAATGACAGGTGTTTTTTCATATGGCGGGAGGCGCCCAAGCCAAAATGTCTACCTGGCTTAGTAAGCCCAATCAAAGTTTGATTTCAAAGGTGACCAAAAAAAGGATCGGATTCAACCTGAAAATTTTTGTGTTTGCGCCCCTGAAAACTGTCCATTGCAGGGCTGAGTGGAATCCTGGACGTATTGGGCGACTATTTAACTGCAATGACAGGTGTTTTTTCATATCGCGGGAGGCGCCCAAGCCAAAATGTCTACCTGGTTTAGTAAGCCCAATCAAAGTTTGATTTCAAAGGTGACCAAAAAAAGGGTCGGATTCAACCTGAAAATTTTTGTGTTTGCGCTCCTAAAAACTGTCCATTGCAGGGCGGAGCGGAATCCTGGACGTATTGGGCGACTATTTAACTGCAATGACAGGTGTTTTTTCATATGGCGGGAGGCGCCCAAGCCAAAATGTCTACCTGGGTTAGTACGCCCAATCAAAGTTTGATTTCAAAGGTGACCAAAAAAAGGGTCGGATTCAACCTGAAGATTTTTGTGTTTGCGCTCCTAAAAACTGTCCATTGCAGGGCGGAGCGGAATCCTGGACGTATTGGGCGACTATTTAACTGCAATGACAGGTGTTTTTTCATATGGCGGGAGGCGCCCAAGCCAAAATGTCTACCTGGGTTAGTACGCCCAATCAAGGTTTGATTTCAAAGGTGACCAAAAAAAGGGTCGGATTCAACCTGAAAATTTTTGTGTTTGCGCTCCTGAAAACTGTCCATTGCAGGGCGGAGCGGAATCCTGGACGTATTGGGCGACTATTTAACTGCAATGACAGGTGTTTTTTCATATGGCGGGAGGCGCCCAAGCCAAAATGTCTACCTGGGTTAGTACGCCCAATCAAAGTTTGATTTCAAAGGTGACCAAAAAAAGGGTCGGATTCAACCTGAAAATTTTTGTGTTTGCGCTCCTGAAAACTGTCCATTGCAGGGCGGAGCGGAATCCTGGACGTATTGGGCGACTATTTAACTGCAATGACAGGTGTTTTTTCATATGGCGGGAGGCGCCCAAGCCAAAATGTCTACCTGGTTTAGTAAGCCCAATCAAAGTTTGATTTCAAAGGTGACCAAAAAAAGGGTCGGATTCAACCTGAAAATTTTTGTGTTTGCGCTCCTGAAAACTGTCCATTGCAGGGCTGAGCGGAATCCTGGACGTATTGGGCGACTATTTAACTGCAATGACAGGTGTTTTTTGATATGGCGGGAGGCGCCCAAGCCAAAATGTCTACCTGGCTTAGTAAGCCCAATCAAAGTTTGATTTTAAAGGTGACCAAAAAAAGGGTCGGATTCAACCTGAAAATTTTTGTGTTTGCGGTCCTGAAAACTGTCCATTGCAGGGCTGAGCGGAATCCTGGACGTATTGGGCGACTATTTAACTGCAATGACAGGTGTTTTTTCATATGGCGGGAGGCGCCCAAGCCAAAATGTCTACCTGGTTTAGTAAGCCCAATCAAAGTTTGATTTTAAACGTGACCAAAAAAAGGGTCGGATTCAACCTGAAAATTTTTGTGTTTGCGCTCCTGAAAACTGTCCATTGCAGGGCTGAGCGGAATCCTGGACGTATTGGGCGACTATTTAACTGCAATGACAGGTGTTTTTTCATATGGCGGGAGGCGCCCAAGCCAAAATGTCTACCTGGTTTAGTAAGCCCAATCAAAGTTTGATTTTAAAGGTCACCTAAAAAAGGGTCGGATTCAACCTGAAAATTTTTGTGTTTGCGCTCCTGAAAACTGTCCATTGCAGGGCTGAGCGGAATCCTGGACGTATTGGGCGACTATTTAACTGCAATGACAGGTGTTTTTTCATATGGCGGGAGGAACCCAAGCCAAATGTCTACCTGGTTTAGTAAGCCCAATCAAAGTTTGATTTTAAAGGTGACCTAAAAAAGGGTCGGATTCAACCTAAAAATTTTTGTGTTTGCGCTCCTGAAAACTGTCCATTGCAGGGCTGAGCGGAATCCTGGACGTATTGGGCGACTATTTAACTGCAATGGCAGGTGTTTTTTCATATGGCGGGAGGCGCCCAAACCAAAATGTCTACCTGGTTTAGTAAGCCCAATCAAAGTGTGATTTCAAAGGTGACCAAAAAAAGGGTCGGATTCAACCTAAAAATTTTTGTGTTTGCGCTCCTAAAAACTGTCCATTGCAGGGCTGAGCGGAATCCTGGACGTATTGGGCGACTATTTAACTGCAATGACAGTTTTTTTTTCATATGGCGAGAGGCGCCCAAGCCAAAATGTCTACCTGGTTTAGTAAGCCCAATCAAAGTTTGATTTCAAAGGTGACCAAAAAAAGGGTCGGATTCAACCTGAAGATTTTTGTGTTTGCGCTCCAGAAAACTATCCATTGCAGGGCTGAGCGGAATCCTGGACGTATTGGGCGACTATTTAACTGTAATGACAGGTGTTTTTTCATATGGCGGGAGGCGCCCAAGCCAAAATGTCTACCTGGCTTAGTAAGCCCAATCAAAGTTTGATTTCAAAGGTGACCAAAAAAAGGATCGGATTCAACCTGAAAATTTTTGTGTTTGCGCCCCTGAAAACTGTCCATTGCAGGGCTGAGTGGAATCCTGGACGTATTGGGCGACTATTTAACTGCAATGACAGGTGTTTTTTCATATCGCGGGAGGCGCCCAAGCCAAAATGTCTACCTGGTTTAGTAAGCCCAATCAAAGTTTGATTTCAAAGGTGACCAAAAAAAGGGTCGGATTCAACTTGAAAATTTTTGTGTTTGCGCTCCTGAAAACTGTCCATTGCAGGGCTGAGCGGAATCCTGGACGTATTGGGCGACTATTTAACTGCAATAACAGGTGTTTTTTCATATGGCGGGAGGCGCCCAAGCCAAAATGTCTACCTGGTTTAGTAAGCCCAATCAAAGTTTGATTTCAAAGGTGACCAAAAAAAGGGTCGGATTCAACCTGAAAATTTTTGTGTTTGCGCTCCTAAAAACTGTCCATTGCAGGGCTGAGCGGAATCCTGGACGTATTGGGCGACTATTTAACTGCAATGACAGGTGTTTTTTGATATGGCGGGAGGCGCCCAAGCCAAAATGTCTACCTGGTTTAGTACGCCCAATCAAAGTTTCATTTCAAAGGTGACCAAAAAAAGGGTCGGATTCAACCTGAAAATTTTTGTGTTTGCGCTCCTGAAAACTGTCCATTGCAGGGCTGAGCGGAATCCTGGATGTATTGGGCGACTATTTAACTGCAATGACAGGTGTTTTTTGATATGGCGGGAGGCGCCCAAGCCAAAATGTCTACCTGGTTTAGTAAGCCCAATCAAAGTTTGATTTCAAAGGTGACCAAAAACAGGGTCGGATTCAACCTGAAAATTTTTGTGTTTGCGCTCCTGAAAACTGTCCATTGCAGGGCTGAGCGGAATCCTGGACGTATTGGGCGACTATTTAACTGCAATGACAGGTGTTTTTTCATATGGCGGGAGGCGCCCAAGCCAAAATGTCTACCCGGGTTAGTACGCCCAATCAAAGTTTGATTTCAAAGGTGACCAAAAAAAGGGTCGGTTTCAACCTGAAAATTTTTGTGTTTGCGCTCCTGAAAACTGTCCATTGCAGGGCGGAGCGGAATCCTGGACGTATTGGGCGACTATTTAACCGCAATGACAGGTGTTTTTTCATATGGCGGGAGGCGCCCAAGCCAAAATGTCTACCTGGGTTAGTACGCCCAATCAAAGTTTGATTTCAAAGGTGACAAAAAAAAGGATCGGATTCAACCTGAAAATTTTTGTGTTTGCGCCCCTGAAAACTGTCCATTGCAGGGCTGAGCGGAATCCTGGACGTATTGGGCGACTATTTAACTGCAATGGCAGGTGTTTTTTCATATCGCGGGAGGCGCCTAAGCCAAAATGTCTACCTGGTTTAGTAAGCCCAATCAAAGTTTGATTTCAAAGGTGACCAAAAAAAGGGTCGGATTCAACCTGAAAATTTTTGTGTTTGCGCTCCTGAAAACTGTCCATTGCAGGGCGAAGCGGAATCCTGGACGTATTGGGCGACTATTTAGCTGCAATGACAGTTTTTTTTTCATATGGCGAGAGGCGCCCAAGCCAAAATGTCTACCTGGTTTAGTAAGCCCAATCAAAGTTTGATTTCAAAGGTGACCAAAAAAAGGGTCGGATTCAACCTGAAAATTTTTGTGTTTGCGCTCCTGAAAACTGTCCATTGCAGGGCTGAGCGGAATCCTGGACGTATTGGGCGACTATTTAACTGTAATGACAGGTGTTTTTTCATATGGCGGGAGGCGCCAAAGCCAAAATGTCTACCTGGCTTAGTAAGCCCAATCAAAGTTTGATTTCAAAGGTGACCAAAAAAAGGATCGGATTCAACCTGAAAATTTTTGTGTTTCCGCCCCTGAAAACTGTCCATTGCAGGGCTGAGCGGAATCCTGGACGTATTGGGCGACTATTTAACTGCAATGACAGGTGTTTTTTCATATCGCGGGAGGCGCCCAAGCCAAAATGTCTACCTGGTTTAGTAAGCCCAATCAAAGTTTGATTTCAAAGGTGACCAAAAAAAGGGTCGGATTCAACCTGAAAATTTTTGTGTTTGCGCTCCTGAAAACTGTCCATTGCAGGGCTGAGGGGAATCCTGGACGTATTGGGCGACTATTTAACTGCAATGACAGGTGTTTTTTCATATGGCGGGAGGCGCCCAAGCCAAAATGTCTACCTGGTTTAGTAAGCCCAATCAAAGTTTGATTTCAAAGGTGACCAAAAAAAGGGTCGGATTCAACCTGAAAATTTTTGTGTTTCCGCTCCTGAAAACTGTCCATTGCAGGGCTGAGCGGAATCCTGGACGTATTGGGCGACTATTTAACTGCAATGACAGGTGTTTTTTCATATGGCGGGAGGCGCCCAAGCCAAAATGTCTACCTGGGTTAGTAAGCCCAATCAAAGTTTGATTTCAAAGGTGACAAAAAAAAGGGTCGGATTCAACCTGAAAATTTTTGTGTTTGCGCTCCTGAAAACTGTCCATTGCAGGGCGGGGCGAAATCCTGGACGTATTGGGCGACTATTTAACTGCAATGACAGGTGTTTTTTCATATGGCGGGAGGCGCCCAAGCCAAAATGTCTACCTTGTTTAGTAAGCCCAATCAAAGTTTGATTTCAAAGGTGACCAAAAAAAGGGTCGGATTCAACCTGAAAATTTTTGTGTTTGCGCTCCTGAAAACTGTCCATTGCAGGGCTGAGCGGAATCCTGGATGTATTGGGCGACTATTTAACTGCAATGACAGGTGTTTTTTGATATGGCGGGAGGCGCCCAAGCCAAAATGTCTACCTGGTTCAGTAAGCCCAATCAAAGTTTGATTTCAAAGGTGATCAAAAAAAGGGTCGGATTCAACCTGAAAATTTTTGTGTTTGCGCTCCTGAAAACTGTCCATTGCAGGGCGGAGCGGAATCCTGGACGTATTGGGCGACTATTTAACTGCAATGACAGGTGTTTTTTCATATCGCGAGAGGCGCCCAAGCCAAAATGTCTACCTGGTTTAGTAAGCCCAATCAAAGTTTGATTTCAAAGGTGACCAAAAAAAGGGTCGGATTCAACCTGAAAATTTTTGTGTTTGCGCTCCTAAAAACTGTCCATTGCAGGGCTGAGCGGAATCCTGGACGTATTGGGCGACTATTTAACTGCAATGACAGGTGTTTTTTCATATGGGGCGAGGCGCCCAAGCCAAAATGTCTACCTGGTTTAGAAAGCCCAATCAAAGTTTGATTTCAAAGGTGACCAAAAAAAGGGTCGGATTCAACCTGAAAATTTTTGTGTTTCCGCTCCTGAAAACTGTCCATTGCAGGGCTGAGCGGAATCCTGGACGTATTGGGCGACTATTTAACTGCAATGACAGGTGTTTTTTTCATATGGCGGAAGGCGCCCAAGCCAAAATGTCTACCTGGTTTAGTACGCCCAATCAAAGTTTGATTTCAAAGGTGACCAAAAAAAGGGTCGGATTCAACCTGAAAATTTTTCTGTTTGCGCTCCTGAAAACTGTCCATTGCAGGGCTGAGCGGAATCCTGGACGTATTGGGCGACTATTTAACTGCAATGACAGGTGTTTTTTCATATGGCGGGAGGCGCCCAAGCCAAAATGTCTACCTGGTTTAGTAAGCCCAATCAAAGTTTGATTTCAAAGGTGACCAAAAAAAGGGTCGGATTCAACCTGAAAATTTTTGTCTTTGCGCTCCTGAAAACTGTCCATTGCAGGGCTGAGCGGAATCCTGGACGTATTGGGCGACTATTTAACTGCAATGACAGGTGTTTTTTCATATGGCGGGAGGCGCCAAAGCCAAAATGTCTACCCGGGTTAGTACGCCCAATCAAAGTTTGATTTCAAAGGTGACCAAAAAAAGGGTCGGATTCAACCTGAAAATTTTTGTGTTTGCGCTCCTGAAAACTGTCCATTGCAGGGCGGAGCGGAATCCTGGACGTATTGGGCGACTATTTAACCGCAATGACAGGTGTTTTTTCATATGGCGGGAGGCGCCCAAGCCAAAATGTCTAGCTGGGTTAGTACGCCCAATCAAAGTTTGATTTCAAAGGTGACCAAAAAAAGGGTCGGATTCAACCTGAAAATTTTTGTGTTTCCGCTCCTGAAAACTGTCCATTGCAGGGCGGAGCGGAATCCTGGACGTATTGGGCGACTATTTAACTGCAATGACAGGTGTTTTTTGATATGGCGGGAGGCGCCCAAGCCAAAATGTCTACCTGGCTTAGTAAGCCCAATCAAAGTTTGATTTCAAAGGTGACCAAAAAAAGGGTCGGATTCAACCTGAAAATTTTTGTGTTTGCGCTCCTGAAAACTGTCCATTGCAGGGCTGAGCGGAATCCTGGACGTATTGGGCGACTATTTAACTGCAATGACAGGTGTTTTTTCATATAGCGGGAGGCGCCCAAGCCAAAATGTCTACCTGGGTTAGTACGCCCAATCAAAGTTTGATTTCAAAGGTGACCAAAAAAAGGGTCGGATTCAACCTGAAAATTTTTGTGTTTGCGCTCCTGAAAACTGTCCATTGCAGGGCTGAGCGGAATCCTGGACGTATTGGGCGACTATTTAACCGCAATGACAGGTGTTTTTTCATATGGCGGGAGGCGCCCAAGCAAAAATGTCTACCTGGGTTAGTACGCCCAATCAAAGTTTGATTTCAAAGGTGACCAAAAAAAGGGTCGGATTCAACCTGAAAATTTTTGTGTTTGCGCTCTTGAAAACTGTCCATTGCAGGGCTGAGCGGAATCCTGGACGTATTGGGCGACTATTTAACTGCAATGACAGGTGTTTTTTCATATGGCGGGAGGCGCCCAAGCCAAAATGTCTACCCGGGTTAGTACGCCCAATCAAAGTTTGATTTCAAAGGTGACCAAAAAAAGGGTCGGATTCAACCTGAAAATTTTTGTGTTTCCGCTCCTGAAAACTGTCCATTGCAGGGCGGAGCGGAATCCTGGACGTATTGGGCGACTATTTAACCGCAATGACAGGTGTTTTTTCATATGGCGGGAGGCGCCCAAGCCAAAATGTCTACCTGGGTTAGTACGCCCAATCAAAGTTTGATTTCAAAGGTGACCAAAAAAAGGGTCGGATTCAACCTGAAAATTTTTGTGTTTGCGCTCCTGAAAACTGTCCATTGCAGGGCGGAGCGGAATCCTGGACGTATTGGGCGACTATTTAACTGCAATGACAGGTGTTTTTTCATATGGCGGGAGGCGCCCAAGCCAAAATGTCTACCTGGGTTAGTACGCCCAATCAAAGTTTGATTTCAAAGGTGACCAAAAAAAGGGTCGGATTCAACCTGAAAATTTTTGTGTTTGCGCTCCTGAAAACTGTCCATTGCAGGGCGGAGCGGAATCCTGGACGTATTGGGCGACTATTTAACTGCAATGACAGGTGTTTTTTCATATGGCGGGAGGCGCCCAAGCCAAAATGTCTATCTTGGTTAGTACGCCCAATCAAAGTTTGATTTCAAAGGTGACCAAAAAAAGGGTCGGATTCAACCTGAAAATTTTTGTGTTTGCGCTCCTGAAAACTGTCCATTGCAGGGCGGAGCGGAATCCTGGACGTATTGGGGGACTATTTAACTGCAATGACAGGTGTTTTTTCATATGGCGGGAGGCGCCCAAGCCAAAATGTCTACCTGGGTTAGTACGCCCAATCAAAGTTTGATTTCAAAGGTGACCAAAAAAAGGGTCGGATTCAACCTGAAAATTTTTGTTATTGCGCTCCTGAAAACTGTCCATTGCACGGCAGAGCGGAATCCTGGACGTATTGGGTGACTATTTAACTGCAATGACAGGTGTTTTTTCATATGGCGGGAGGCGCCCAAGCCAAAATGTCTACCTGGGTTAGTACGCCCATTCAAAGTTTGATTTCAAAGGTGACCAAAAAAAGGGTCGGATTCAACCTGAAAATTTTTGTGTTTGCGCTCCTGAAAACTGTCCATTGCAGGGCGGAGCGGAATCCTGGACGTATTGGGCGACTATTTAACTGCAATGACAGGTGTTTTTTCATATGGCGGGAGGCGCCCAAGCCAAAATGTCTACCTGGTTTAGTAAGCCCAATCAAAGTTTGATTTCAAAGGTGAGCAAAAAAAGGGTCGGATTCAAGCTGAAAATTTTTGTGTTTGCGCTCCTGAAAACTGTCCATTGCAGGGCTGAGCGGAATCATGGACGTATTGGGCGACTATTTAACTGCAATGACAGGTGTTTTTTCATATGGCGGGTGGCGCCCAAGCCAAAATGTCTACCTGGCTTAGTAAGCCCAATCAAAGTTTGATTTCAAAGGTGACCAAAAAAAGCGTCGGATTCAACCTGAAAATTTTTGTGTTTGCGCTCCTGAAAACTGTCCATTGAAGGGCTGAGCGGAATCCTGGACGTATTGGGCGACTATTTAACTGCAATGACAGGTGTTTTTTCATATGGCGGGAAGCGCCCAAGCCAAATGTCTACCTGGTTTAGTAAGCCCAATCAAAGTTTGATTTTAAAGGTGACCAAAAAAAGGGTCGGATCCAACCTGAAAATTTTTGTGTTTGCGCTCCTGAAAACTGTCCATTGCAGGGCTGAGCGGAATACTGGACGTATTGGGCGACTATTTAACTGCAATGACAAGTGTTTTTTGATATGGCGGGAGGCGCCCAAGCCAAAATGTCTACCTGGTTTAGTAAGCCCAATCAAAGTTTGATTTCAAAGGTGACCAAAAAAAGGGTCGCATTCAACCTGAAAATTTTTGTGTTTCCCCTCCTGAAAACTGTCCATTGCAGGGCTGAGCGGAATCCTGGACGTATTGGGCGACGATTTTACTGCAATGACAGTTTTTTTTTCATATGGCGGGAGGCGCTCAAGCCAAAATGTCTACCTGGTTTAGTAAGCCCAATCAAAGTTTGATTTCAAAGGTGACCAAAAAAAGGGTCGGATTCAACCTGAAAATTTTTGTGTTTGCGCTCCTGAAAACTGTCCATTGCAGGGCGGAGCGGAATCCTGGACGTATTGGGCGACTATTTAACTGCAATGACAGGTGTTTTTTCATATGGCGGGAGGCGCCCAAGCCAAAATGTCTACCTGGGTTAGTACGCCCAATCAAAGTTTGATTTCAAAGGTGACCAAAAAAAGGGTCGGATTCAACCTGAAAATTTTTGTGTTTGCGCTCCTGAAAACTGTCCATTGCAGAGCGAAGCGGAATCCTGGACGTATTGGGCGACTATTTAACTGCAATGAAAGGTGTTTTTTCATATGGCGGGAGGCGCCCAAGCCAAAATGTCTATCTTGGTTAGTACGCCCAATCAAAGTTTGATTTTAAAGGTGACCAAAAAAAGGGTCGGATTCAACCTGAAAATTTTTGTGTTTGCGCTCCTGAAAACTGTCCATTGCAGGGCGGAGCGGAATCCTGGACGTATTGGGCGACTATTTAACTGCAATGACAGGTGTTTTTTCATATGGCGGGAGGCGCCCAAGCCAAAATGTCTACCTGGGTTAGTACGCCCAATCAAAGTTTGATTTCAAAGGTGACCAAAAAAAGGGTCGGATTCAACCTGAAAATTTTTGTTATTGCGCTCCTGAAAACTGTCCATTGCACGGCAGAGCGGAATCCTGGACGTATTGGGTGACTATTTAACTGCAATGACAGGTGTTTTTTCATATGGCGGGAGGCGCCCACGCCAAAATGTCTACCTGGGTTAGTACGCCCAATCAAAGTTTGATTTCAAAGGTGACCAAAAAAAGGGTCGGATTCAACCTGAAAATTTTTGTGTTTGCGCTCCTGAAAACTGTCCATTGCAGGGCGGAGCGGAATCCTGGACGTATTGGGCGACTATTTAACTGCAATGACAGGTGTTTTTTCATATGGCGGGAGGCGCCCAAGCCAAAATGTCTACCTGGTTTAGTAAGCCCAATCAAAGTTTGATTTCAAAGGTGACCAAAAAAAGGGTCGGATTCAACCTGAAAATTTTTGTGTTTGCGCTCCTGAAAACTGTCCATTGCAGGGCTGAGCGGAATCCTGGACGTATTGGGCGACTATTTAACTGCAATGACAGGTGTTTTTTCATATGGCGGGTGGCGCCCAAGCCAAAATGTCTACCTGGCTTAGTAAGCCCAATCAAAGTTTGATTTCAAAGGTGACCAAAAAAAGGGTCGGATTCAACCTGAAAATTTTTGTGTTTGCGCTCCTGAAAACTGTCCATTGCAGGGCGGAGCGGAATCCTGGACGTATTGGGCGACTATTTAACTGCAATGACAGGTCTTTTTTCATATGGCGGGAGGCGCCCAAGCCAAAATGTCTACCTGGGTTAGTACGCCCAATCAAAGTTTGATTTCAAAGGTGACCAAAAAAAGGGTCGGATTCAACCTGAAAATTTTTGTGTTTGCGCTCCTGAAAACTGTCCATTGCACGGCAGAGCGGAATCCTGGACGTATTGGGTGACTATTTAACTGCAATGACAGGTGTTTTTTCATATGGCGGGAGGCGCCCAAGCCAAAATGTCTACCTGGGTTAGTACGCCCAATCAAAGTTTGATTTCAAAGGTGACCAAAAAAAGGGTCGGATTCAAGCTGAAAATTTTTGTGTTTGCGCTCCTAAAAACTGTCCAAAACAGGGCGGAGCGGAATCCTGGACGTATTGGGCGACTATTTAACTGCAATGACAGGTGTTTTTTCATATGGCGGGAGGCGCCCAAGCCAAAATGTCTACCTGGTTTAGTAAGCCCAATCAAAGTTTGATTTCAAAGGTGAGCAAAAAAAGGGTCGGATTCAAGCTGAAAATTTTTGTGTTTGCGCTCCTGAAAACTGTCCATTGCAGGGCTGAGCGGAATCCTGGACGTATTGGGCGACTATTTAACTGCAATGACAGGTGTTTTTTCATATGGCGGGAAGCGCCCAAGCCAAATGTCTACCTGGTTTAGTAAGCCCAATCAAAGTTTGATTTTAAAGGTGACCAAAAAAAGGGTCGGATCCAACCTGAAAATTTTTGTGTTTGCGCTCCTGAAAACTGTCCATTGCAGGGCTGAGCGGAATCCTGGACGTATTGGGCGACTATTTAACTGCAATGACAGGTGTTTTTTCATATGGCGGGTGGCGCCCAAGCCAAAATGTCTACCTGGCTTAGTAAGCCCAATCAAAGTTTGATTTCAAAGGTGACCAAAAAAAGGGTCGGATTCAACCTGAAAATTTTTGTGTTTGCGCTCGTGAAAACTGTCCATTGCAGGGCTGAGCGGAATCCTGGACGTATTGGGCGACTATTTAACTGCAATGACAGGTGTTTTTTCATATGGCGGGAAGCGCCCAATCCAAATGTCTACCTGGTTTAGTAAGCCCAATCAAAGTTTGATTTTAAAGGTGACCAAAAAAAGGGTCGGATCCAACCTGAAAATTTTTGTGTTTCCGCTCCTGAAAACTGTCCATTGCAGGGCTGAGCGGAATACTGGACGTATTGGGCGACTATTTAACTGCAATGGCAGGTGTTTTTTGATATGGCGGGAGGCGCCCAAGCCAAAATGTCTACCTGGTTTAGTAAGCCCAATCAAAGTTTGATTTCAAAGGTGACCAAAAAAAGGGTCGGATTCAACCTGAAAATTTTTGTGTTTGCGCTCCTGAAAACTGTCCATTGCAGGGCTGAGCGGAATCCTGGACGTATTGGGCGACTATTTAACTGCAATGACAGGTGTTTTTTTCATATGGCGGGAGGCGCCCAAGCCAAAATGTCTACCTGGGTTAGTAGGCCCAATCAAAGTTTGATTTCAAAGGTGACCAAAAAAAGGGTCGGATTCAACCTGAAAATTTTTGTGTTTGCGCTCCTGAAAACTGTCCATTGCAGGGCGGAGCGGAATCCTGGACGTATTGGGCGACTATTTAACTGCAATGACAGGTGTTTTTTCATATGGCGGGAGGCGCCCAAGCCAAAATGTCTACCTGGGTTAGTACGCCCAATCAAAGTTTGATTTCAAAGGTGACCAAAAAAAGGGTCGGATTCAACCTGAAAATTTTTGTGTTTGCGCTCCTGAAAACTGTCCATTGCAGGGCGGAGCGGAATCCTGGACGTATTGGGCGACTATTTAACTGCAATGACAGGTGTTTTTTCATATGGCGGGAGGCGCCCAAGCCAAAATGTCTACCTGGGTTAGTACGCCCAATCAAAGTTTGATTTCAAAGGTGACCAAAAAAAGGGTCGGATTCAACCTGAAAATTTTTGTGTTTGCGCTCCTGAAAACTGTCCATTGCAGGGCGGAGCGGAATCCTGGACGTATTGGGGGACTATTTAACTGCAATGACAGGTGTTTTTTCATATGGCGGGAGGCGCCCAAGCCAAAATGTCTACCTGGGTTAGTAGGCCCAATCAAAGTTTGATTTCAAAGGTGACCAAAAAAAGGGTCGGATTCAACCTGAACATTTTTGTGTTTGCGCTCCTGAAAACTGTCCATTGCAGGGCGGAGCGGAATCCTGGACGTATTGGGCGACTATTTAACTGCAATGACAGGTGTTTTTTCATATGGCGGGAGGCGCCCAAGCCAAAATGTCTACGTGGGTTAGTAGGCCCAATCAAAGTTTGATTTCAAAGGTGACCAAAAAAAGGGTCGGATTCAACCTGAAAATTTTTGTGTTTGCGCTCCTGAAAACTGTCCATTGCAGGGCGGAGCGGAATCCTGGACGTATTGGGCGACTATTTAACTGCAATGAAAGGTGTTTTTTCATATGGCGGGAGGCGCCCAAGCCAAAATGTCTACCTGGGTTAGTACGCCCAATCAAAGTTTGATTTCAAAGGTGACCAAAAAAAGGGTCGGATTCAACCTGAAAATTTTTGTGTTTGCGCTCCTGAAAACTGTCCATTGCAGGGCGGAGCGGAATCCTGGACGTATTGGGCGACTATTTAACTGCAATGACAGGTGTTTTTTCATATGGCGGGAGGCGCCCTAGCCAAAATGTCTACCTGGGTTAGTACGCCCAATCAAAGTTTGATTTCAAAGGTGACCAAAAAAAGGGTCGGATTCAACCTGAAAATTTTTGTGTTTGCGCTCCTGAAAACTGTCCATTGCAGGGCGGAGCGGAATCCTGGACGTATTGGGCGACTATTTAACTGCAATGACAGGTGTTTTTTCATATGGCGGGAGGCGCCCAAGCCAAAATGTCTACCTGGGTTAGTACGCCCAATCAAAGTTTGATTTCAAAGGTGACCAAAAAAGGGGTCGGATTCAACCTGAAAATTTTTGTGTTTGCGCTCCTGAAAACTGTCCATTGCAGGGCGGAGCGGAATCCTGGACGTATTTGGCGACTATTTAACTGCAATGACAGGTGTTTTTTCATACGGCGGGAGGCGCCCAAGCCAAAATGTCTACCTGGGTTAGTACGCCCAATCAAAGTTTGATTTCAGAGGTGACCAAAAAAAGGGTCGGATTCAACCTGAAAATTTTTGTGTTTGCGCTCCTGAAAACTGTCCATTGCAGGGCGGAGCGGAATCCTGGACGTATTGGGCCGACTATTTAACTGCAATGACAGGTGTTTTTTCATATGGCGGGAGGCGCCCAAGCCAAAATGTCTACCTGGGTTAGTACGCCCAATCAAAGTTTGATTTCAAAGGTGACCAAAAAAAGGGTCGGATTCAAAATGAAAATTTTTGTGTTTGCGCTCCTGAAAACTGTCCATTGCAGGGCGGAGCGGAATCCTGGACGTATTGGGCGACTATTTAACTGCAATGACAGGTGTTTTTTCATATGGCGGGAGGCGCCCAAGCCAAAATGTCTACCTGGGTTAGTACGCCCAATCAAAGTTTGATTTCAAAGGTGACCAAAAAAAGGGTCGGATTCAACCTGAACATTTTTGTGTTTGCGCTCCTGAAAACTGTCCATTGCAGGGCGGAGCGGAATCCTGGACGTATTGGGCGACTATTTAACTGCAATGACAGGTGTTTTTTCATATGGCGGGAGGCGCCCAAGCCAAAATGTCTACCTGGGTTAGTACGCCCAATCAAAGTTTGATTTCAAAGGTGACCAAAAAAAGGGTCGGATTCAACCTGAAAATTTTTGTGTTTGCGCTCCTGAAAACTGTCCATTGCAGGGCGGAGCGGAATCCTGGACGTATTGGGCGACTATTTAACTGCAATGACAGGTGTTTTTTCATATGGCGGGAGGCGCCCAAGCCAAAATGTCTACCTGGGTTAGTACGCCCAATCAAAGTTTGATTTCAAAGGTGACCAAAAAAAGGGTCGGATTCAACCTGAAAATTTTTGTGTTTGCGCTCCTGAAAACTGTCCATTGCAGGGCGGAGCGGAATCCTGGACGTATTGGGCGACTATTTAACTGCAATGACAGGTGTTTTTTCATATGGCGGGAGGCGCCCAAGCCAAAATGTCTACCTGGGTTAGTACGCCCAATCAAAGTTTGATTTCAAAGGTGACCAAAAAAAGGGTCGGATTCAACCTGAAAATTTTTGTGTTTGCGCTCCTGAAAACTGTCCATTGCAGGGCGGAGCGGAATCCTGGACGTATTGGGCGACTATTTAACTGCAATGACAGGTGTTTTTTCATATGGCGGGAGGCGCCCTAGCCAAAATGTCTACCTGGGTTAGTACGCCCAATCAAAGTTTGATTTCAAAGGTGACCAAAAAAAGGGTCGGATTCAACCTGAAAATTTTTGTGTTTCCGCTCCGGAAAACTGTCCATTGCAGGGCGGAGCGGAATCCTGGACGTATTGGGCGACTATTTAACTGCAATGACAGGTGTTTTTTCATATGGCGGGAGGCGCCCAAGCCAAAATGTCTACCTGGGTTAGTAGGCCCAATCAAAGTTTGATTTCAAAGGTGACCAAAAAAAGGGTCGGATTCAACCTAAAAATTTTTGCGTTTGCGCTCCTGAAAACTGTCCATTGCAGGGCGGAGCGGAATCCTGGACGTATTGGGCGACTATTTAACTGCAATGACAGGTGTTTTTTCATATGGCGGGAGGCGCTTAAGCCAAAATGTCTACCTGGGTTAGTAGGCCCAATCAAAGTTTGATTTCAAAGGTGACCAAACAAAGGGTCGGATTCAACCTGAAAATTTTTGTGTTTGCGCTCCTGAAAACTGTCCATTGCAGGGCGGAGCGGAATCCTGGACGTATTGGGCGACTATTTAACTGCAATGACAGGTGTTTTTTCATATGGCGGGAGGCGCCCAAGCCAAAATGTCTACCTGGGTTAGTACGCCCAATCAAAGTTTGATTTCAAAGGTGACCAAAAAAAGGGTCGGATTCAACCTGAAAATTTTTGTGTTTGCGCTCCTGAAAACTGTCCATTGCAGGGCGGAGCGGAATCCTGGACGTATTGGGCGACTATTTAACTGCAATGACAGGTGTTTTTTCATATGGCGGGAGGCGCCCAAGCCAAAATGTCTACCTGGGTTAGTACGCCCAATCAAAGTTTGATTTCAAAGGTGACCAAAAAAGGGGTCGGATTCAACCTGAAAATTTTTGTGTTTGCGCTCCTGAAAACTGTCCATTGCAGGGCGGAGCGGAATCCTGGACGTATTTGGCGACTATTTAACTGCAATGACAGGTGTTTTTTCATACGGCGGGAGGCGCCCAAGCCAAAATGTCTACCTGGGTTAGTACGCCCAATCAAAGTTTGATTTCAGAGGTGACCAAAAAAAGGGTCGGATTCAAGCTGAAAATTTTTGTGTTTGCGCTCCTGAAAACTGTCCATTGCAGGGCGGAGCGGAATCCTGGACGTATTGGGCGACTATTTAACTGCAATGACAGGTGTTTTTTCATATGGCGGGAGGCGCCCAAGCCAAAATGTCTACCTGGGTTAGTACGCCCAATCAAAGTTTGATTTCAAAGGTGACCAAAAAAAGGGTCGGATTCAACCTGAAAATTTTTGTGTTTGCGCTCCTGAAAACTGTCCATTGCAGGGCGGAGCGGAATCCTGGACGTATTGGGCGACTATTTAACTGCAATGACAGGTGTTTTTTCATATGGCGGGAGGCGCCCAAGCCAAAATGTCTACCTGGGTTAGTACGCCCAATCAAAGTTTGATTTCAAAGGTGACCAAAAAAAGGGTCGGATTCAACCTGAACATTTTTGTGTTTGCGCTCCTGAAAACTGTCCATTGCAGGGCGGAGCGGAATCCTGGACGTATTGGGCGACTATTTAACTGCAATGACAGGTGTTTTTTCATATGGCGGGAGGCGCCCAAGCCAAAATGTCTACCTGGGTTAGTACGCCCAATCAAAGTTTGATTTCAAAGGTGACCAAAAAAAGGGTCGGATTCAACCTGAAAATTTTTGTGTTTGCGCTCCTGAAAACTGTCCATTGCAGGGCGGAGCGGAATCCTGGACGTATTGGGCGACTATTTAACTGCAATGACAGGTGTTTTTTCATATGGCGGGAGGCGCCCAAGCCAAAATGTCTACCTGGGTTAGTACGCCCAATCAAAGTTTGATTTCAAAGGTGACCAAAAAAAGGGTCGGATTCAACCTGAAAATTTTTGTGTTTGCGCTCCTGAAAACTGTCCATTGCAGGGCGGAGCGGAATCCTGGACGTATTGGGCGACTATTTAACTGCAATGACAGGTGTTTTTTCATATGGCGGGAGGCGCCCAAGCCAAAATGTCTACCTGGGTTAGTACGCCCAATCAAAGTTTGATTTCAAAGGTGACCAAAAAAAGGGTCGGATTCAACCTGAAAATTTTTGTGTTTCCGCTCCTGAAAACTGTCCATTGCAGGGCGGAGCGGAATCCTGGACGTATTGGGCGACTATTTAACTGCAATGACAGGTGTTTTTTCATATGGCGGGAGGCGCCCATGCCAAAATGTCTACCTGGGTTAGTACGCCCAATCAAAGTTTGATTTCAAAGGTGACCAAAAAAAGGGTCGGATTCAACCTGAAAATTTTTGTGTTTGCGCTCCTGAAAACTGTCCATTGCAGGGCGGAGCGGAATCCTGGACGTATTGGGCGACTATTTAACTGCAATGACAGGTGTTTTTTCATATGGCGGGTGGCGCCCAAGCAAAAATGTCTACCTGGGTTAGTACGCCCAATCAAAGTTTGATTTCAAAGGTGACCAAAAAAAGGGTCGGATTCAACCTGAAAATTTTTGTGTTTGCGCTCCTGAAAACCGTCCATTGCAGGGCGGAGCGGAATCCTGGACGTAGTGGGCGACTATTTAACTGCAATGACAGGTGTTTTTTCATATGGCGGGAGGCGCCCAAGCCAAAATGTCTACCTGGGTTAGTACGCCCTATCAAAGTTTGATTTCAAAGGTGACCAAAAAAAGGGTCGGATTCAACCTGAAAATTTTTGTGTTTGCGCTCCTGAAAACTGTCCATTGCAGGGCGGAGCGGAATCCTGGACGTATTGGGCGACTATTTAACTGCAATGACAGGTTTTTTTTTTTATATTGCGGGAGGCGCCCAAGCCAAAATGTCTACCTGGGTTAGTACGCCCAATCAAAGTTTGATTTCAAAGGTGACCAAAAAAAGGGTCGGATTCAACCTGAAAATTTTTGTGTTTGCGCTCCTCAAAACTGTCCATTGCAGGGCGGAGCGGAATCCTGGACGTATTGGGCGACTATTTAACTGCAATGACAGGTGTGTTTTCATATGGCGGGAGGCGCCCAAGCCAAAATGTCTACTTGGGTTAGTACGCCCAATCAAAGTTTGATTTCAAAGGTGACCAAAAAAAGGGTCGGATTCAACCTGAAAATTTTTGTGTTTGCGCTCCTGAAAACTGTCCATTGCAGCGCGGAGCGGAATCCTGGACGTATTGGGCGACTATTTAACTGCAATGACAGGTGTTTTTTCATATGGCGGGAGGCGCCCAAGCAAAAATGTCTACCTGGGTTAGTACGCCCAATCAAAGTTTGATTTCAAAGGTGACCAAAAAAAGGGTCGGATTCAACCTGAAAATTTTTGTGTTTGCGCTCCTGAAAACCGTCCATTGCAGGGCGGAGCGGAATCCTGGACGTATTGGGCGACTATTTAACTGCAATGACAGGTGTTTTTTCATATGGCGGGAGGCGCCCAAGCCAAAATGTCTACCTGGGTTAGTACGCCCAATCAAAGTTTGATTTCAAAGGTGACCAAAAAAAGGGTCGGATTCAACCTGAAAATTTTTGTGTTTGCGCTCCTGAAAACTGTCCATTGCAGGGCGGAGCGGAATCCTGGACGTATTGGGCGACTATTTAACTGCAATGACAGGTTTTTTTTTTTATATTGCGGGAGGCGCCCAAGCCAAAATGTCTACCTGGGTTAGTACGCCCAATCAAAGTTTGATTTCAAAGGTGACCAAAAAAAGGGTCGGATTCAACCTGAAAATTTTTGTGTTTGCGCTCCTGAAAACTGTCCATTGCAGGGCGGAGCGGAATCCTGGACGTATTGGGCGACTATTTAACTGCAATGACAGGTGTGTTTTCATATGGCGGGAGGCGCCCAAGCCAAAATGTCTACTTGGGTTAGTACGCCCAATCAAAGTTTGATTTCAAAGGTGACCAAAAAAAGGGTCGGATTCAACCTGAAAATTTTTGTGTTTGCGCTCCTGAAAACTGTCCATTGCAGGGCGGAGCGGAATCCTGGACGTATTGGGCGACTATTTAACTGCAATGACAGGTGTTTTTTCATATGGCGGGAGGCGCCCAAGCCAAAATGTCTACCTGGGTTAGTACGCCCAATCAAAGTTTGATTTCAAAGGTGACCAAAAAAAGGGTCGGATTCAACCTGAAAATTTTTGTGTTTGCGCTCCTGAAAACTGTCCATTGCAGGGCGGAGCGGAATCCTGGACGTATTGGGCGACTATTTAACTGCAATGACAGGTGTTTTTTCATATGGCGGGAGGCGCCCAAGCCAAAATGTCTACCTGGCTTAGTACGCCCAATCAAAGTTTGATTTCAAAGGTGACCAAAAAAAGGGTCGGATTCAACCTGAAAATTTTTGTGTTTGCGCTCCTGAAAACTGTCCATTGCAGGGCGGAGCGGAATCCTGGACGTATTGGGCGACTATTTAACTGCAATGACAGGTGTTTTTTCATATGGCGGAAGGCGCCCAAGCCAAAATGTCTACCTGGGTTAGTACGCCCAATCAAAGTTTGATTTCAAAGGTGACCAAAAAAAGGGTCGGATTCAACCGGGAAATTTTTGTGTTTGCGCTCCTGAAAACTGTCCATTGCAGGGCGGAGCGGAATCCTGGACGTAGTGGGCGACTATTTAACTGCAATGACAGGTGTTTTTTCATATGGCGGGAGGCGCCCAAGCCAAAATGTCTACCTGGGTTAGTAGGCCCAATCAAAGTTTGATTTCAAAGGTGACCAAAAAAAGGGTCGGATTCAACCGGAACATTTTTGTGTTTGCGCTCCTGAAAACTGTCCATTGCAGGGCGGAGCGGAATCCTGGACGTATTGGGCGACTATTTAACTGCAATGACAGGTGTTTTTTCATATGGCGGGAGGCGCCCAAGCCAAAATGTCTACCTGGGTTAGTACGCCCAATCAAAGTTTGATTTCAAAGGTGACCAAAAAAAGGGTCGGATTCAACCTGAAAATTTTTGTGTTTGCGCTCCTGAAAACTGTCCATTGCAGGGCGGAGCGGAATCCTGGACGTATTGGGCGACTATTTAACTGCAATGACAGGTGTTTTTTCATATGGAGGGAGGCGCCCAAGCCAAAATGTCTACCTGGGTTAGTACGCCCAATCAAAGTTTGATTTCAAAGGTGACCAAAAAAAGGGTCGGATTCAACCTGAAAATTTTTGTGTTGCGCTCCTGAAAACTGTCCATTGCAGGGCGGAGCGCAATCCTGGACGTATTGGGCGACTATTTAACTGCAATGACAGGTGTTTTTTCATATGGCGGGAGGCGCCCAAGCCAAAATGTCTACCTGGGTTAGTACGCCCAATCAAAGTTTGATTTCAAAGGTGACCAAAAAAAGGGTCGGATTCAACCTGAAAATTTTTGTGTTTGCGCTCCTGAAAACTGTCCATTGCAGGGCGGAGCGGAATCCTGGACGTATTGGGCGACTATTTAACTGCAATGACAGGTGTTTTTTCATATGGCGGGAGACGCCCAAGCCAAAATGTCTACCTGGTTTAGTACGCCCAATCAAAGTTTGATTTCAAAGGTGACCAAAAAAAGGGTCGGATTCAACCTGAAAATTTTTGTGTTTGCGCTCCTGAAAACTGTCCATTGCAGGGCGGAGCGGAATCCTGGACGTATTGGGCGACTATTTAACTGCAATGAATGGTGTTTTTTAATATGGCGGGAGGCGCCCAAGCCAAAATGTCTACCTGGGTTAGTACGCCCAATCAAAGTTTGATTTCAAAGGTGACCAAAAAAAGGGTCGGATTCAACCTGAAAATTTTTGTGTTTGCGCTCCTGAAAACTGTCCATTGCAGGGCGGAGCGGAATCCTGGACGTATTGGGCGACTATTTAACTGCAATGACAGGTGTTTTTTCATATGGCGGGAGGCGCCCAAGCCAAAATGTCTACCTGGGTTAGTACGCCCAATCAAAGTTTGATTTCAAAGGTGACCAACAAAAGGGTCGGATTCAACCTGAACATTTTTGTGTTTGCGCTTCTGAAAACTGTCCATTGCAGGGCGGAGCGGAATCCTGGACGTATTGGGCGACTATTTAACTGCAATGACAGGTGTTTTTTCATATGGCGGGAGGGGCCCAAGCCAAAATGTCTACCTGGGTTAGTACGCCCAATCAAAGTTTGATTTCAAAGGTGACCAAAAAAAGGGTCGGATTCAGCCGGAACATTTTTGTGTTTGCGCTCCTGAAAACTGTCCATTGCAGGGCGGAGCGGAATCCTGGACGTATTGGGCGACTATTTAACTGCAATGACAGGTGTTTTTTCATAAGGCGGGAGGCGCCCAAGCCAAAATGTCTACCTGGGTTAGTACGCCCAATCAAAGTTTGATTTCAAAGGTGACCAAAAAAAGGGTCGGATTCAACCGGAACATTTTTGTGTTTGCGCTCCTGAAAACTGTCCATTGCAGGGCGGAGCGGAATCCTGGACGTATTGGGCGACTATTTAACTGCAATGACAGGTGTTTTTTCATATGGCGGGAGGCGCCCAAGCCAAAATGTCTACCTGGGTTAGTACGCCCAATCAAAGTTTGATTTCAAAGGTGACCAAAAAAAGGGTCGGATTCAACCTGAACATTTTTGTGTTTCCGCTCCTGAAAACTGTCCATTGCAGGGCGGAGCGGAATCCTGGACGTATTGGGCGACTATTTAACTGCAATGACAGGTGTTTTTTCATATGGCGGGAGGCGCCCAAGCCAAAATGTCTACCTGGGTTAGTACGCCCAATCAAAGTTTGATTTCAAAGGTGACCAAAAAAAGGGTCGGATTCAACCTGTACATTTTTGTGTTTGCGCTCCTGAAAACTGTCCATTGCAGGGCGGAGCGGAATCCTGGACGTATTGGGCGACTATTTAACTGCAATGACACGTGTTTTTTCATATGGCGGGAGGCGCCCAAGCCAAAATGTCTACCTGGGTTAGTACGCCCAATCAAAGTTTGATTTCAAAGGTGACCAAAAAAAGGGTCGGATTCAACCTGAACATTTTTGTGTTTGCGCTCCTGAAAACTGTCCATTGCAGGGCGGAGCGGAATCCTGGACGTATTGGGCGACTATTTAACTGCAATGACAGGTGTTTTTTCATATGGCGGGAGGCGCCCAAGCCAAAATGTCTACCTGGGTTAGTACGCCCAATCAAAGTTTGATTTCAAAGGTGACCAAAAAAAGGGTCGGATTCAACCTGAAAATTTTTGTGTTTGCGCTCCTGAAAACTGTCCATTGCAGGGCGGAGCGGAATCCTGGACGTATTGGGCGACTATTTAACTGCAATGACAGGTGTTTTTTCATATGGCGGGAGGCGCCCAAGCCAAAATGTCTACCTGGGTTAGTAGGCCCAATCAAAGTTTGATTTCAAAGGTGACCAAAAAAAGGGTCGGATTCAACCTGAAAATTTTTGTGTTTGCGCTCCTGAAAACTGTCCATTGCAGGGCGGAGCGGAATCCTGGACGTATTGGGCGACTATTTAACTGCAATGACAGGTGTTTTTTCATATGGCGGGAGGCGCCCAAGCCAAAATGTCTACCTGGGTTAGTACGCCCAATCAAAGTTTGATTTCAAAGGTGACCAAAAAAAGGGTCGGATTCAACCTGAAAATTTTTGTGTTTCCGCTCCTGAAAACTGTCCATTGCAGGGCGGAGCGGAATCCTGGACGTATTGGGCGACTATTTAACTGCAATGACAGGTGTTTTTTCATATGGCGGGAGGCGCCCAAGCCAAAATGTCTACCTGGGTTAGTACGCCCAATCAAAGTTTGATTTCAAAGGTGACCAAAAAAAGGGTCGGATTCAACCTGAAAACTTTTGTGTTTGCGCTCCTGAAAACTGTCCATTGCAGGGCGGAGCGGAATCCTGGACGTATTGGGCGACTATTTAACTGCAATGACAGGTGTTTTTTCATATGGCGGGAGGCGCCCAAGCCAAAATGTCTACCTGGGTTAGTACGCCCAATCAAAGTTTGATTTCAAAGGTGACCAAAAAAAGGGTCGGATTCAACCTGAAAATTTTTGTGTTTGCGCTCCTGAAAACTGTCCATTGCAGGGCGGAGCGGAATCCTGGACGTATTGGGCGACTATTTAACTGCAATGACAGGTGTTTTTTCATATGGCGGGAGGCGCCCAAGCCAAAATGTCTACCTGGGTTAGTACGCCCAATCAAAGTTTGATTTCAAAGAAGACCAAAAAAAGGGTCGGATTCAACCTGAAAATTTTTGTGTTTGCGCTCCTGAAAACTGTCCATTGCAGGGCGGAGCGGAATCCTGGACGTATTGGGCGACTATTTAACTGCAATGACAGGTGTTTTTTCATATGGCGGGAGGCGCCCAAGCCAAAATGTCTACCTGGGTTAGTACGCCCAATCAAAGTTTGATTTCAAAGGTGACCAAAAAAAGGGTCGGATTCAACCTGAAAATTTTTGTGTTTGCGCTCCTGAAAACTGTCCATTGCAGGGCGGAGCGGAATCCTGGACGTATTGGGCGACTATTTAACTGCAATGACAGGTGTTTTTTCATATGGCGGGAGGCGCCCAAGCCAAAATGTCTACCTGGGTTAGTACGCCCAATCAAAGTTTGATTTCAAAGGTGACCAAAAAAAGGGTCGGATTCAACCTGAAAATTATTGTGTTTGCGCTCCTGAAAACTGTCCATTGCAGGGCGGAGCGGAATCCTGGACGTATTGGGCGACTATTTAACTGCAATGACAGGTGTTTTTTTATATGGCGGGAGGCGCCCAAGCCAAAATGTCTACCTGGGTTAGTACGCCCAATCAAAGTTTGATTTCAAAGGTGACAAAAAAAAGTGTCGGATTCAACCTGAAAAGTTTTGTGTTTGCGCTCCTGAAAACTGTCCATTGCAGGGCGGAGCGGAATCCTGGACGTATTGGGCGACTATTTAACTGCAATGACAGGTGTTTTTTCATATGGCGGGAGGCGCCCAAGCCAAAATGTCTACCTGGGTTAGTACGCCCAATCAAAGTTTGATTTCAAAGGTGACCAAAAAAAGGGTCGGATTCAACCTGAAAATTTTTGTGTTTCCGCTCCTGAAAACTGTCCATTGCAGGGCGGAGCGGAATCCTGGACGTATTGGGCGACTATTTAACTGCAATGACAGGTGTTTTTTCATATGGCGGGAGGCGCCCATGCCAAAATGTCTACCTGGGTTAGTACGCCCAATCAAAGTTTGATTTCAAAGGTGACCAAAAAAAGGGTCGGATTCAACCTGAAAATTTTTGTGTTTGCGCTCCTGAAAACTGTCCATTGCAGGGCGGAGCGGAATCCTGGACGTATTGGGCGACTATTTAACTGCAATGACAGGTGTTTTTTCATATGGCGGGTGGCGCCCAAGCAAAAATGTCTACCTGGGTTAGTACGCCCAATCAAAGTTTGATTTCAAAGGTGACCAAAAAAAGGGTCGGATTCAACCTGAAAATTTTTGTGTTTGCGCTCCTGAAAACCGTCCATTGCAGGGCGGAGCGGAATCCTGGACGTAGTGGGCGACTATTTAACTGCAATGACAGGTGTTTTTTCATATGGCGGGAGGCGCCCAAGCCAAAATGTCTACCTGGGTTAGTACGCCCTATCAAAGTTTGATTTCAAAGGTGACCAAAAAAAGGGTCGGATTCAACCTGAAAATTTTTGTGTTTGCGCTCCTGAAAACTGTCCATTGCAGGGCGGAGCGGAATCCTGGACGTATTGGGCGACTATTTAACTGCAATGACAGGTTTTTTTTTTTATATTGCGGGAGGCGCCCAAGCCAAAATGTCTACCTGGGTTAGTACGCCCAATCAAAGTTTGATTTCAAAGGTGACCAAAAAAAGGGTCGGATTCAACCTGAAAATTTTTGTGTTTGCGCTCCTCAAAACTGTCCATTGCAGGGCGGAGCGGAATCCTGGACGTATTGGGCGACTATTTAACTGCAATGACAGGTGTGTTTTCATATGGCGGGAGGCGCCCAAGCCAAAATGTCTACTTGGGTTAGTACGCCCAATCAAAGTTTGATTTCAAAGGTGACCAAAAAAAGGGTCGGATTCAACCTGAAAATTTTTGTGTTTGCGCTCCTGAAAACTGTCCATTGCAGCGCGGAGCGGAATCCTGGACGTATTGGGCGACTATTTAACTGCAATGACAGGTGTTTTTTCATATGGCGGGAGGCGCCCAAGCAAAAATGTCTACCTGGGTTAGTACGCCCAATCAAAGTTTGATTTCAAAGGTGACCAAAAAAAGGGTCGGATTCAACCTGAAAATTTTTGTGTTTGCGCTCCTGAAAACCGTCCATTGCAGGGCGGAGCGGAATCCTGGACGTATTGGGCGACTATTTAACTGCAATGACAGGTGTTTTTTCATATGGCGGGAGGCGCCCAAGCCAAAATGTCTACCTGGGTTAGTACGCCCAATCAAAGTTTGATTTCAAAGGTGACCAAAAAAAGGGTCGGATTCAACCTGAAAATTTTTGTGTTTGCGCTCCTGAAAACTGTCCATTGCAGGGCGGAGCGGAATCCTGGACGTATTGGGCGACTATTTAACTGCAATGACAGGTTTTTTTTTTTATATTGCGGGAGGCGCCCAAGCCAAAATGTCTACCTGGGTTAGTACGCCCAATCAAAGTTTGATTTCAAAGGTGACCAAAAAAAGGGTCGGATTCAACCTGAAAATTTTTGTGTTTGCGCTCCTGAAAACTGTCCATTGCAGGGCGGAGCGGAATCCTGGACGTATTGGGCGACTATTTAACTGCAATGACAGGTGTGTTTTCATATGGCGGGAGGCGCCCAAGCCAAAATGTCTACTTGGGTTAGTACGCCCAATCAAAGTTTGATTTCAAAGGTGACCAAAAAAAGGGTCGGATTCAACCTGAAAATTTTTGTGTTTGCGCTCCTGAAAACTGTCCATTGCAGGGCGGAGCGGAATCCTGGACGTATTGGGCGACTATTTAACTGCAATGACAGGTGTTTTTTCATATGGCGGGAGGCGCCCAAGCCAAAATGTCTACCTGGGTTAGTACGCCCAATCAAAGTTTGATTTCAAAGGTGACCAAAAAAAGGGTCGGATTCAACCTGAAAATTTTTGTGTTTGCGCTCCTGAAAACTGTCCATTGCAGGGCGGAGCGGAATCCTGGACGTATTGGGCGACTATTTAACTGCAATGACAGGTGTTTTTTCATATGGCGGGAGGCGCCCAAGCCAAAATGTCTACCTGGCTTAGTACGCCCAATCAAAGTTTGATTTCAAAGGTGACCAAAAAAAGGGTCGGATTCAACCTGAAAATTTTTGTGTTTGCGCTCCTGAAAACTGTCCATTGCAGGGCGGAGCGGAATCCTGGACGTATTGGGCGACTATTTAACTGCAATGACAGGTGTTTTTTCATATGGCGGAAGGCGCCCAAGCCAAAATGTCTACCTGGGTTAGTACGCCCAATCAAAGTTTGATTTCAAAGGTGACCAAAAAAAGGGTCGGATTCAACCGGGAAATTTTTGTGTTTGCGCTCCTGAAAACTGTCCATTGCAGGGCGGAGCGGAATCCTGGACGTAGTGGGCGACTATTTAACTGCAATGACAGGTGTTTTTTCATATGGCGGGAGGCGCCCAAGCCAAAATGTCTACCTGGGTTAGTAGGCCCAATCAAAGTTTGATTTCAAAGGTGACCAAAAAAAGGGTCGGATTCAACCGGAACATTTTTGTGTTTGCGCTCCTGAAAACTGTCCATTGCAGGGCGGAGCGGAATCCTGGACGTATTGGGCGACTATTTAACTGCAATGACAGGTGTTTTTTCATATGGCGGGAGGCGCCCAAGCCAAAATGTCTACCTGGGTTAGTACGCCCAATCAAAGTTTGATTTCAAAGGTGACCAAAAAAAGGGTCGGATTCAACCTGAAAATTTTTGTGTTTGCGCTCCTGAAAACTGTCCATTGCAGGGCGGAGCGGAATCCTGGACGTATTGGGCGACTATTTAACTGCAATGACAGGTGTTTTTTCATATGGAGGGAGGCGCCCAAGCCAAAATGTCTACCTGGGTTAGTACGCCCAATCAAAGTTTGATTTCAAAGGTGACCAAAAAAAGGGTCGGATTCAACCTGAAAATTTTTGTGTTGCGCTCCTGAAAACTGTCCATTGCAGGGCGGAGCGCAATCCTGGACGTATTGGGCGACTATTTAACTGCAATGACAGGTGTTTTTTCATATGGCGGGAGGCGCCCAAGCCAAAATGTCTACCTGGGTTAGTACGCCCAATCAAAGTTTGATTTCAAAGGTGACCAAAAAAAGGGTCGGATTCAACCTGAAAATTTTTGTGTTTGCGCTCCTGAAAACTGTCCATTGCAGGGCGGAGCGGAATCCTGGACGTATTGGGCGACTATTTAACTGCAATGACAGGTGTTTTTTCATATGGCGGGAGACGCCCAAGCCAAAATGTCTACCTGGTTTAGTACGCCCAATCAAAGTTTGATTTCAAAGGTGACCAAAAAAAGGGTCGGATTCAACCTGAAAATTTTTGTGTTTGCGCTCCTGAAAACTGTCCATTGCAGGGCGGAGCGGAATCCTGGACGTATTGGGCGACTATTTAACTGCAATGAATGGTGTTTTTTAATATGGCGGGAGGCGCCCAAGCCAAAATGTCTACCTGGGTTAGTACGCCCAATCAAAGTTTGATTTCAAAGGTGACCAAAAAAAGGGTCGGATTCAACCTGAAAATTTTTGTGTTTGCGCTCCTGAAAACTGTCCATTGCAGGGCGGAGCGGAATCCTGGACGTATTGGGCGACTATTTAACTGCAATGACAGGTGTTTTTTCATATGGCGGGAGGCGCCCAAGCCAAAATGTCTACCTGGGTTAGTACGCCCAATCAAAGTTTGATTTCAAAGGTGACCAACAAAAGGGTCGGATTCAACCTGAACATTTTTGTGTTTGCGCTTCTGAAAACTGTCCATTGCAGGGCGGAGCGGAATCCTGGACGTATTGGGCGACTATTTAACTGCAATGACAGGTGTTTTTTCATATGGCGGGAGGGGCCCAAGCCAAAATGTCTACCTGGGTTAGTACGCCCAATCAAAGTTTGATTTCAAAGGTGACCAAAAAAAGGGTCGGATTCAGCCGGAACATTTTTGTGTTTGCGCTCCTGAAAACTGTCCATTGCAGGGCGGAGCGGAATCCTGGACGTATTGGGCGACTATTTAACTGCAATGACAGGTGTTTTTTCATAAGGCGGGAGGCGCCCAAGCCAAAATGTCTACCTGGGTTAGTACGCCCAATCAAAGTTTGATTTCAAAGGTGACCAAAAAAAGGGTCGGATTCAACCGGAACATTTTTGTGTTTGCGCTCCTGAAAACTGTCCATTGCAGGGCGGAGCGGAATCCTGGACGTATTGGGCGACTATTTAACTGCAATGACAGGTGTTTTTTCATATGGCGGGAGGCGCCCAAGCCAAAATGTCTACCTGGGTTAGTACGCCCAATCAAAGTTTGATTTCAAAGGTGACCAAAAAAAGGGTCGGATTCAACCTGAACATTTTTGTGTTTCCGCTCCTGAAAACTGTCCATTGCAGGGCGGAGCGGAATCCTGGACGTATTGGGCGACTATTTAACTGCAATGACAGGTGTTTTTTCATATGGCGGGAGGCGCCCAAGCCAAAATGTCTACCTGGGTTAGTACGCCCAATCAAAGTTTGATTTCAAAGGTGACCAAAAAAAGGGTCGGATTCAACCTGTACATTTTTGTGTTTGCGCTCCTGAAAACTGTCCATTGCAGGGCGGAGCGGAATCCTGGACGTATTGGGCGACTATTTAACTGCAATGACACGTGTTTTTTCATATGGCGGGAGGCGCCCAAGCCAAAATGTCTACCTGGGTTAGTACGCCCAATCAAAGTTTGATTTCAAAGGTGACCAAAAAAAGGGTCGGATTCAACCTGAACATTTTTGTGTTTGCGCTCCTGAAAACTGTCCATTGCAGGGCGGAGCGGAATCCTGGACGTATTGGGCGACTATTTAACTGCAATGACAGGTGTTTTTTCATATGGCGGGAGGCGCCCAAGCCAAAATGTCTACCTGGGTTAGTACGCCCAATCAAAGTTTGATTTCAAAGGTGACCAAAAAAAGGGTCGGATTCAACCTGAAAATTTTTGTGTTTGCGCTCCTGAAAACTGTCCATTGCAGGGCGGAGCGGAATCCTGGACGTATTGGGCGACTATTTAACTGCAATGACAGGTGTTTTTTCATATGGCGGGAGGCGCCCAAGCCAAAATGTCTACCTGGGTTAGTAGGCCCAATCAAAGTTTGATTTCAACGGTGACCAAAAAAAGGGTCGGATTCAACCTGAACATTTTTGTGTTTGCGCTCCTGAAAACTGTCCATTGCAGGGCGGAGCGGAATCCTGGACGTATTGGGCGACTATTTAACTGCAATGACAGGTGTTTTTTCATATGGCGGGAGGCGCCCAAGCCAAAATGTCTACCTGGGTTAGTACGCCCAATCAAAGTTTGATTTCAAAGGTGACCAAAAAAAGGGTCGGATTCAACCTGAAAATTTTTGTGTTTGCGCTCCTGAAAACTGTCCATTGCAGGGCGGAGCGGAATCCTGGACGTATTGGGCGACTATTTAACTGCAATGACAGGTGTTTTTTCATATGGCGGGAGGCGCCCAAGCCAAAATGTCTACCTGGGTTAGTACGCCCAATCAAAGTTTGATTTCAAAGGTGACCAAAAAAAGGGTCGGATTCAACCTGAAAACTTTTGTGTTTGCGCTCCTGAAAACTGTCCATTGCAGGGCGGAGCGGAATCCTGGACGTATTGGGCGACTATTTAACTGCAATGAGAGGTGTTTTTTCATATGGCGGGAGGCGCCCAAGCCAAAATGTCTACCTGGGTTAGTACGCCCAATCAAAGTTTGATTTCAAAGGTGACCAAAAAAAGGGTCGGATTCAACCTGAAAATTTTTGTGTTTGCGCTCCTGAAAACTGTCCATTGCAGGGCGGAGCGGAATCCTGGACGTATTGGGCGACTATTTAACTGCAATGACAGGTGTTTTTTCATATGGCGGGAGGCGCCCAAGCCAAAATGTCTACCTGGGTTAGTACGCCCAATCAAAGTTTGATTTCAAAGGTGACCAAAAAAAGGGTCGGATTCAACCTGAAAATTTTTGTGTTTGCGCTCCTGAAAACCGTCCATTGCAGGGCGGAGCGGAATCCTGGACGTATTGGGCGACTATTTAACTGCAATGACAGGTGTTTTTTCATATGGCGGGAGGCGCCCAAGCCAAAATGTCTACCTGGGTTAGTACGCCCAATCAAAGTTTGATTTCAAAGGTGACCAAAAAAAGGGTCGGATTCAACCTGAAAATTTTTGTGTTTGCGCTCCTGAAAACCGTCCATTGCAGGGCGGAGCGGAATCCTGGACGTATTGGGCGACTATTTAACTGCAATGACAGGTGTTTTTTCATATGGCGGGAGGCGCCCAAGCCAAAATGTCTACCTTGGTTAGTACGCCCAATCAAAGTTTGATTTCAAAGGTGACCAAAAAAAGGGTCGGATTCAACCTGAAAATTTTTCTGTTTCCGCTCCTGAAAACTGTCCATTGCAGGGCGGAGCGGAATCCTGGACGTATTGGGCGACTATTTAACTGCAATGACAGGTGTTTTTTCATATGGCGGGAGGCGCCCAAGCCAAAATGTCTACCTGGGTTAGTACGCCCAATCAAAGTTTGATTTCAAAGGTGACCAAAAAAAGGGTCGGATTCAACCTGAAAATTTTTGTGTTTGCGCTCCTGAAAACTGTCCATTGCAGGGCGGAGCGGAATCCTGTACGTATTGGGCGACTATTTAACTGCAATGACAGGTGTTTTTTCATATGACGGGAGGCGCCTAAGCCAAAATGTCTACCTGGGTTAGTAGGCCCAATCAAAGTTTGATTTCAAAGGTGACCAAAAAAAGGGTCGGATTCAACCTGAAAATTTTTGTGTTTGCGCTCCTGAAAACTGTCCATTGCAGGGCGGAGCGGAATCCTGGACGTATTGGGCGACTATTTAACTGCAATGACAGGTGTTTTTTCATATGGCGGGAGGCGCCCAAGCCAAAATGTCTACCTGGGTTAGTACGCCCAATCAAAGTTTGATTTCAAAGGTGACCAAAAAAAGGGTCGGATTCAACCTGAAAATTTTTGTGTTTGCGCTCCTGAAACCTGTCCATTGCAGGGCGGAGCGGAATCCTGGACGTATTGGGCGACTATTTAACTGCAATGACAGGTGTTTTTTCATATGGCGGGAGGCGCCCAAGCCAAAATGTCTACCAGGGTTAGTACGCCCAATCAAAGTTTGATTTCAAAGGTGACCAAAAAAAGGGTCGGATTCAACCTGAAAATTTTTGTGTTTCCGCTCCTGAAAACTGTCCATTGCAGGGCGGAGCGGAATCCTGGACGTATTGGGCGACTATTTAACTGCAATGACAGGTGTTTTTTCATATGGCGGGAGGCGCCCAAGCCAAAATGTCTACCTGGGTTAGTACGCCCAATCAAAGTTTGATTTCAAAGGTGACCAAAAAAAGGGTCGGATTCAACCTGAAAATTTTTGTGTTTGCGCTCCTGAAAACTGTCCATTGCAGGGCGGAGCGGAATCCTGGACGTATTGGGCGACTATTTAACTGCAATGACAGGTGTTTTTTCATATGGCGGGAGGCGCCCAAGCCAAAATGTCTACCTGGGTTAGTACGCCCAATCAAAGTTTGATTTCAAAGGTGACCAAAAAAAGGGTCGGATTCAACCTGAAAATTTTTGTGTTTGCGCTCCTGAAAACTGTCCATTGCAGGGCGGAGCGGAATCCTGGACGTATTGGGCGACTATTTAACTGCAATGACAGGTGTTTTTTCATATGGCGGGAGGCGCCCAAGCCAAAATGTCTACCTGGGTTAGTACGCCCAATCAAAGTTTGATTTTAAAGGTGACCAAAAAAAGGGTCGGATTCAACCTGAAAATTTTTGTGTTTGCGCTCCTGAAAACTGTCCATTGCAGGGCGGAGCGGAATCCTGGACGTATTGGGCGACTATTTAACTGCAATGACAGGTGTTTTTTCATATGGCGGGAGGCGCCCAAGCCAAAATGTCTACCTGGGTTAGTACGCCCAATCAAAGTTTGATTTCAAAGGTGACCAAAAAAAGGGTCGGATTCAACCTGAAAATTTTAGTGTTTGCGCTCCTGAAAACTGTCCATTGCAGGGCGGAGCGGAATCCTGGACGTATTGGGCGACTGTTTAACTGCAATGACAGGTGTTTTTTCATATGGCGGGAGGCGCCCAAGCCAAAATGTCTACCTGGGTTAGTACGCCCAATCAAAGTTTGATTTCAAAGGTGACCAAAAAAAGGGTCGGATTCAACCTGAAAATTTTTGTGTTTCCGCTCCTGAAAACTGTCCATTGCAGGGCGGAGCGGAATCCTGGACGTATTGGGCGACTATTTAACTGCAATGACAGGTGTTTTTTCATATGGCGGGAGGCGCCCAAGCCAAAATGTCTACCTGGGTTAGTACGCCCAATCAAAGTTTGATTTCAAAGGTGACCAAAAAAAGGGTCGGATTCAACCTGAAAATTTTTGTGTTTGCGCTCCTGAAAAGTGTCCATTGCAGGGCGGAGCGGAATCCTGGACGTATTGGGCGACCATTTAACTGCAATGACAGGTGTTTTTTAATATGGCGGGAGGCGCCCAAGCCAAAATGTCTACCTGGGTTAGTACGCCCAATCAAAGTTTGATTTCAAAGGTGACCAAAAAAAGGGTCGGATTCAACCTGAAAATTTTTGTGTTTGCGCTCCTGAAAACTGTCCAGTGCAGGGCGGAGCGGAATCCTGGACGTATTGGGCGACTATTTAACTGCAATGACAGGTGTTTTTTCATATGGCGGGAGGCGCCCAAGCCAAAATGTCTACCTGGGTTAGTACGCCCAATCAAAGTTTGATTTCAAAGGTGACCAAAAAAAGGGTCGGATTCAACCTGAAAATTTTTGTGTTTGCGCTCCTGAAAACTGTCCATTGCAGGGCGGAGCGGAATCCTGGACGTATTGGGCGACTATTTAACTTCAATGACAGGTGTTTTTTCATATGGCGGGAGGCGCCCAAACCAAAATGTCTACCTGGGTTAGTACGCCCAATCAAAGTTTGATTTCAAAGGTGACCAAAAAAAGGGTCGGATTCAACCTGAAAATTTTAGTGTTTGCGCTCCTGAAAACTGTCCATTGCAGGGCGGAGCGGAATCCTGGACGTATTGGGCGACTATTTAACTGCAATGACAGGTGTTTCTTCATATGGCGGGAGGCGCCCAAGCCAAAATGTCTACCTGGGTTAGTAGGCCCAATCAAAGTTTGATTTCAAAGGTGACCAAAAAAAGGGTCGGATTCAACCTGAAAATTTTTGTGTTTGCGCTCCTGAAAACTGTCCATTGCAGGGCGGAGCGGAATCCTGGACGTATTGGGCGACTATTTAACTGCAATGACAGGTGTTTTTTCATATGGCGGGAGGCGCCCAAGCCAAAATGTCTACCTGGGTTAGTAGGCCCAATCAAAGTTTGATTTCAAAGGTGACCAAAAAAAGGGTCGGATTCAACCTCAAAATTTTTGTGTTTGCGCTTCTGAAAACGGTCCGTTGCAGGGCGGAGCGGAATCCTGGACGTATTGGGCGACTATTTAACTGCAATGACAGGTGTTTTTTCATATGGCGGGAGGCGCCCAAGCCAAAATGTCTGCCTGGGTTAGTAGGCCCAATCAAAGTTTGATTTCAAAGGTGACCAAAAAAAGGGTCGGATTCAACCTGAAAATTTTTGTGTTTGCGCTCCTGAAAACTGTCCATTGCAGGGCGGAGCGGAATCCTGGACGTATTGGGCGACTATTTAACTGCAATGACAGGTGTTTTTTCATATGGCGGGAGGCGCCCAAGCCAAAATGTCTACCTGGGTTAGTAGGCCCAATCAAAGTTTGATTTCAAAGGTGACCAAAAAAAGGGTCGGATTCAACCTGAAAATTTTTGTGTTTGCGCTCCTGAAAACTGTCCATTGCAGGGCGGAGCGGAATCCTGGACGTATTGGGCGACTATTTGACTGCAATGACAGGTGTTTTTTCATATGGCGGGAGGCGCCCAAGCCAAAATGTCTACCTGGGTTAGTACGCCCAATCAAAGTTTGATTTCAAAGGTGACCAAAAAAAGGGTCGGATTCAACCTGAAAATTTTTGTGTTTGCGATCCTGAAAACTGTCCATTGCAGGGCGGAGCGGAATCCTGGACGTATTGGGCGACTATTTAACTGCAATGACAGGTGTTTTTTCATATGGCGGGAGGCGCCCAAGCCAAAATGTCTACCTGGGTTAGTACGCCCAATCAAAGTTTGATTTCAAAGGTGACCAAAAAAAGGGTCGGATTTAACCTGAAAATTTTTGTGTTTGCGCTCCTGAAAACTGTCCATTGCAGGGCGGAGCGGAATCCTGGACGTATTGGGCGACTATTTAACTGCAATGACAGGTGTTTTTTCATATGGCGGGAGGCGCCCAAGCCAAAATGTCTACCTGGGTTAGTACGCCCAATCAAAGTTTGATTTCAAAGGTGACCAAAAAAAGGGTCGGATTCAACCTGAAAATTTTTGTGTTTGCGCTCCTGAAAACTGTCCATTGCAGGGCGGAGCGGAATCCTGGACGTATTGGGCGACTATTTAACTGCAATGACAGGTGTTTTTTCATATGGCGGGAGGCGCCCAAGCCAAAATGTCTACCTGGGTTAGTACGCCCAATCAAAGTTTGATTTCAAAGGTGACCAAAAAAAGGGTCGGATTCAACCTGAAAATTTTTGTGTTTGCGCTCCTGAAAACTGTCCATTGCAGGGCGGAGCGGAATCCTGGACGTATTGGGCGACTATTTAACTGCAATGACAGGTGTTTTTTCATATGGCGGGAGGCGCCCAAGCCAAAATGTCTAAATGGGTTAGTAGGCCCAATCAAAGTTTGATTTCAAAGGTGACCAAAAAAAGGGTCGGATTCAACCTGACAATTTTTGTGTTTGCGCTCCTGAAAACTGTCCATTGCAGGGCGGAGCGGAATCCTGGACGTATTGGGCGACTATTTAACTGCAATGACAGGTGTTTTTTCATATGGCGGGAGGCGCCCAAGCCAAAATGTCTACCTGGGTTAGTAGGCCCAATCAAAGTTTGATTTCAAAGGTGACCAAAAAAAGGGTCGGATTCAACCTGAAAATTTTTCTGTTTACGTTCCTGAAAACTGTCCATTGCAGGGCGGAGCGGAATCCTGGACGTATTGGGCGACTATTTAACTGCAATGACAGGTGTTCTTTCATATGGCGGGAGGCGCCCAAGCCAAAATGTCTACCTGGGTTAGTACGCCCAATCAAAGTTTGATTTCAAAGGTGACCAAAAAAAGGGTCGGATTCAACCTGAAAATTTTTGTGTTTGCGCTCCTGAAAACTGTCCATTGCAGGGCGGAGCGGAATCCTGGACGTATTGGGCGACTATTTAACTGCAATGACAGGTGTTTTTTCATATGGCGGGAGGCGCCCAAGCCAAAATGTCTACCTGGGTTAGTACGCCCAATGAAAGTTTGATTTCAAAGGTGACCAAAAAAAGGGTCGGATTCAACCTGAAAATTTTTGTGTTTGCGCTCCTGAAAACTGTCCATTGCAGGGCGGAGCGGAATCCTGGACGTATTGGGCGACTATTTAACTGCAATGACAGGTGTTTTTTCATCTGGCGGGAGGCGCCCAAGCCAAAATGTCTACCTGGGTTAGTAGGCCCAATCAAAGTTTGATTTCAAAGGTGACCAAAAAAAGGGTCGGATTCAACCTGAAAATTTTTGTGTTTGCGCTCCTGAAAACTGTCCATTGCAGGGCGGAGCGGAATCCTGGACGTATTGGGCGACTATTTAACTGCAATGACAGGTGTTTTTTCATATGGCGGGAGGCGCCCAAGCCAAAATGTCTACCTGGGTTAGTAGGCCCAATCAAAGTTTGATTTCAAAGGTGACCAAAAAAAGGGTCGGATTCAACCTGAAAATTTTTGTGTTTGCGCTCCTGAAAACTGTCCATTGCAGGGCGGAGCGGAATCCTGGACGTATTGGGCGACTATTTAACTGCAATGACACGTGTTTTTTCATATGGCGGGAGGCGCCCAAGCCAAAATGTCTACCTGGGTTAGTACGCCCAATCAAAGTTTGATTTCAAAGGTGACCAAAAAAAGGGTCGGATTCAACCTGAAAATTTTTGTGTTTGCGCTCCTGAAAACTGTCCATTGCAGGGCGGAGCGGAATCCTGGACGTATTGGGCGACTATTTAACTGCAATGACAGGTGTTTTTTCATATGGCGGGAGGCGCCCAAGCCAAAATGTCTACCTGGGTTAGTACGCCCAATCAAAGTTTGATTTCAAAGGTGACCAAAAAAAAGGTCGGATTCAACCTGAAAATTTTTGTGTTTGCGCTCCTGAAAACTGTCCATTGCAGGGCGGAGCGGAATCCTGGACGTATTGGGCGACTATTTAACTGCAATGACAGGTGTTTTTTCATATGGCGGGAGGCGCCCAAGCCAAAATGTCTACCTGGGTTAGTAGGCCCAATCAAAGTTTGATTTCAAAGGTTACCAAAAAAAGGGTCGGATTCAACCTGAAAATTTTTGTGTTTGCGCTCCTGAAAACTGTCCATTGCAGGGCGGAGCGGAATCCTGGACGTATTGGGCGACTATTTAACTGCAATGACAGGTGTTTTTTCATATGGCGGGAGGCGCCCAAGCCAAAATGTCTACCTGGGTTAGTAGGCCCAATCAAAGTTTGATTTCAAAGGTAACCAAAAAAAGGGTCGGATTCAACCTGAAAATTTTTGTGTTTGCGCTCCTGAAAACTGTCCATTGCAGGGCGGAGCGGAATCCTGGACGTATTGGGCGACTATTTAACTGCAATGACAGGTGTTTTTTCATATGGCGGGAGGCGCCCAAGCCAAAATGTCTACCTGGGTTAGTAGGCCCAATCAAAGTTTGACTTCAAAGGTGACCAAAAAAAGGGTCGGATTCAACCTGAAAATTTTTGTGTTTGCGCTCCTGAAAACTGTCCATTGCAGGGCGGAGCGGAATCCTGGACGTATTGGGCGACTATTTAACTGCAATGACAGGTGTTTTTTCATATGGCGGGAGGCGCCCAAGCCAAAATGTCTACCTGGGTTAGTACGCCCAATCAAAGTTTGATTTCAAAGGTGACCAAAAAAAGGGTCGGATTCAACCTGAAAATTTTTGTGTTTGCGCTCCTGAAAACTGTCCATTGCAGGGCGGAGCGGAATCCTGGACGAATTGGGCGACTATTTAACTGCAATGAGAGGTGTTTTTTCATATGGCGGGAGGCGCCCAAGCCAAAATGTCTACCTGGGTTAGTACGCCCAATCAAAGTTTGATTTCAAAGGTGACCAAAAAAAGGGTCGGATTCAACCTGAAAATTTTTGTGTTTGCGCTCCTGAAAACTGTCCATTGCAGGGCGGAGCGGAATCCTGGACGTATTGGGCGACTATTTAACTGCAATGACAGGTGTTTTTTCATATGGCGGGAGGCGCCTTAGCCAAAATGTCTACCTGGGTTAGTACGCCCAATCAAAGTTTGATTTCAAAGGTGACCAAAAAAAGGGTCGGATTCAACCTGAAAATTTTTGTGTTTGCGCTCCTGAAAACTGTCCATTGCAGGGCGGAGCGGAATCCTGGACGTATTGGGCGACTATTTAACTGCAATGACAGGTGTTTTTTCATATGGCGGGAGGCTTCAAGCCAAAATGTCTACCTGGGTTAGTACGCCCAATCAAAGTTTGATTTCAAAGGTGACCAAAAAAAGGGTCGGATTCAACCTGAAAATTTTTGTGTTTGCGCTCCTGAAAACTGTCCATTGCAGGGCGGAGCGGAATCCTGGACGTATTGGGCGACTATTTAACTGCAATGACAGGTGTTTTTTCATATGGCGGGAGGCGCCCAAGCCAAAATGTCTACCTGGGTTAGTACGCCCAATCAAAGTTTGATTTCAAAGGTGACCAAAAAAAGGGTCGGATTCAACCTGAAAATTTTTGTGTTTGCGCTCCTGAAAACTGTCCATTGCAGGGCGGAGCGGAATCCTGGACGTATTGGGCGACTATTTAACTGCAATGACAGGTGTTTTTTCATATGGCGGGAGGCGCCCAAGCCAAAATGTCTACCTGGGTTAGTACGCCCAATCAAAGTTTGATTTCAAAGGTGACCAAAAAAGGGTCGGATTCAACCTGAAAATTTTTGTGTTTGCGCTCCTTAAAACTGTCCATTGCAGGGCGGAGCGGAATCCTGGACGTATTGGGCGACTATTTAACTGCAATGACAGGTGTTTTTTCATATGGCGGGAGGCGCCCAAGCCAAAATGTCTACCTGGGTTAGTACGCCCAATCAAAGTTTGATTTCAAAGGTGACCAAAAAAAGGGTCGGATTCAACCTGAAAATTTTTGTGTTTGCGCTCCTGAAAACTGTCCATTGCAGGGCGGAGCGGAATCCTGGACGTATTGGGCGACTATTTAACTGCAATGACAGGTGTTTTTTCATATGGCGGGAGGCGCCCAAGCAAAAATGTCTACCTGCGTTAGTACGCCCAATCAAAGTTTGATTTCAAAGGTTACCAAAAAAAGGGTCGGATTCAACCTGAAAATTTTTGTGTTTGCGCTCCTGAAAACTGTCCATTGCAGGGCGGAGCGGAATCCTGGACGTATTGGGCGACTATTTAACTGCAATGACAGGTGTTTTTTCATATGGCGGGAGGCGCCCAAGCCAAAATGTCTACCTGGGTTAGTACGCCCAATCAAAGTTTGATTTCAAAGGTGACCAAAAAAGGGGTCGGATTCAACCTGAAAATTTTTGTGTTTGCGCTCCTGAAAACTGTCCATTGCAGGGCGGAGCGGAATCCTGGACGTATTGGGCGACTATTTAACTGCAATGACAGGTGTTTTTTCATATGGCGGGAGGCGCCCAAGCCAAAATGTCTACCTGGGTTAGTACGCCCAGTCAAAGTTTGATTTCAAAGGTGACCAAAAAAGGGGTCGGATTCAACCTGAAAATTTTTGTGTTTGCGCTCCTGAAAACTGTCCATTGCAGGGCGGAGCGGAATCCTGGACGTATTGGGCGACTATTTAACTGCAATGACAGGTGTTTTTTCATATGGCGGGAGGCGCCCAAGCCAAAATGTCTACCTGGGTTAGTACGCCCAATCAAAGTTTGATTTCAAAGGTGACCAAAAAAAGGGTCGGATTCAACCTGAAAATTTTTGTGTTTGCGCTCCTGAAAACTGTCCATTGCAGGGCGGAGCGGAATCCTGGACGTATTGGGCGACTATTTAACTGCAATGACAGGTGTTTTTTCATATGGCGGGAGGCGCCCAAGCCAAAATGTCTACCTGGGTTAGTACGCCCAATCAAAGTTTGATTTCAAAGGTGACCAAAAAAAGGGTCGGATTCAACCTGAAAATTTTTGTGTTTGCGCTCCTGAAAACTGTCCATTGCAGGGCGGAGCGGAATCCTGGACGTATTGGGCGACTATTTAACTGCAATGACAGGTGTTTTTTCATATGGCGGGAGGCGCCCAAGCCAAAATGTCTACCTGGGTTAGTACGCCCAATCAAAGTTTGATTTCAAAGGTGACCAAAAAAAGGGTCGGATTCAACCTCAAAATTTTTGTGTTTGCGCTCCTGAAAACTGTCCATTGCAGGGCGGAGCGGAATCCTGGACGTATTGGGCGACTATTTAACTGCAATGACAGGAATTTTTTCATATGGCGGGAGGCGCCCAAGCCAAAATGTCTACCTGGGTTAGTACGCCCAATCAAAGTTTGATTTCAAAGGTGACCAAAAAAAGGGTCGGATTCAACCTGAAAATTTTTGTGTTTGCGCTCCTGAAAACTGTCCATTGCAGGGCGGAGCGGAATCCTGGACGTATTGGGCGACTATTTAACTGCAATGACAGGTGTTTTTTCATATGGCGGGAGGCGCCCAAGCCAAAATGTCTACCTGGGTTAGTAGGCCCAATCAAAGTTTGATTTCAAAGGTGACCAAAAAAAGGGTCGGATTCAACCTGTACATTTTTGTGTTTGCGCTCCTGAAAACTGTCCATTGCAGGGCGGAGCGGAATCCTGGACGTATTGGGCGACTATTTAACTGCAATGACAGGTGTTTTTTCATATGGCGGGAGTCGCCCAAGCCAAAATGTCTACCTGGGTTAGTACGCCCAATCAAAGTTTGATTTCAAAGGTGACCAAAAAAAGGGTCGGATTCAACCTGAAAATTTTTGTGTTCGCGCTCCTGAAAACTGTCCATTGCAGGGCGGAGCGGAATCCTGGACGTATTGGGCGACTATTTAACTGCAATGACAGGTGTTTTTTCATATGGCGGGAGGCGCCCAAGCCAAAATGTCTACCTGGGTTAGTACGCCCAATCAAAGTTTGATTTCAAAGGTGACCAAAAAAAGGGTCGGATTCAACCTGAAAATTTTTGTGTTTGCGCTCCTGAAAACTGTCCATTGCAGGGCGGAGCGGAATCCTGGACGTATTGGGCGACTATTTAACTGCAATGACAGGTGTTTTTTCATATGGCGGGAGGCGCCCAAGCCAAAATGTCTACCTGGGTTAGTACGCCCAATCAAAGTTTGATTTCAAAGGTGACCAAAAAAAGGGTCGGATTCAACCTGAAAATTTTTGTGTTTGCGCTCCTGAAAACTGTCCATTGCAGGGCGGAGCGGAATCCTGGACGTATTGGGCGACTATTTAACTGCAATGACAGGTGTTTTTTCATATGGCGGGAGGCGCCCAAGCCAAAATGTCTACCTGGGTTAGTACGCCCAATCAAAGTTTGATTTCAAAGGTGACCAAAAAAAGGGTCGGATTCAACCTGAAAATTTTTGTGTTTGCGCTCCTGAAAACTGTCCATTGCAGGGCGGAACGGAATCCTGGACGTATTGGGCGACTATTTAACTGCAATGACAGGTGTTTTTTCATATGGCGGGAGGCGCCCAAGCCAAAATGTCTACCTGGGTTAGTAGGCCCAATCAAAGTTTGATTTCAAAGGTGACCAAAAAAAGGGTCGGATTCAACCTGAACATTTTTGTGTTTGCGCTCCTGAAAACTGTCCATTGCAGGGCGGAGCGGAATCCTGGACGTATTGGGCGACTATTTAACTGCAATGACAGGTGTTTTTTCATATGGCGGGAGGCGCCCAAGCCAAAATGTCTACCTGGGTTAGTACGCCCAATCAAAGTTTGATTTCAAAGGTAACCAAAAAAAGGGTCGGATTCAACCTGAAAATTTTTGTGTTTGCGCTCCTGAAAACTGTCCATTGCAGGGCGGAGCGGAATCCTGGACGTATTGGGCGACTATTTAACTGCAATGACAGGGGTTTTTTCATATGGCGGGAGGCGCCCAAGCCAAAATGTCTACCTGGGTTAGTACGCCCAATCAAAGTTTGATTTCAAAGGTGACCAAAAAAAGGGTCGGATTCAACCTGAAAATTTTTGTGTTTGCGCTCCTGAAAACTGTCCATTGCAGGGCGGAGCGGAATCCTGGACGTATTGGGCGACTATTTAACTGCAATGACAGGTGTTTTTTCATATGGCGGGAGGCGCCCAAGCCAAAATGTCTACCTGGGTTAGTACGCCCAATCAAAGTTTGATTTCAAAGGTGACCAAAAAAAGGGTCGGATTCAACCTGAAAATTTTTGTGTTTGCGCTCCTGAAAACTGTCCATTGCAGGACGGAGCGGAATCCTGGACGTATTGGGCGACTATTTAACTGCAATGACAGGTGTTTTTTCATATGGCGGGAGGCGCCCAAGCCAAAATGTCTACCTGGGTTAGTACGCCCAATCAAAGTTTGATTTCAAAGGTGACCAAAAAAAGGGTCGGATTCAACCTGAAAATTTTTGTGTTTGCGCTCCTGAAAACTGTCCATTGCAGGGCGGAGCGGAATCCTGGACGTATTGGGCGACTATTTAACTGCAATGAGAGGTGTTTTTTCATATGGCGGGCGGCGCCCAAGCCAAAATGTCTACCTGGGTTAGTACGCCCAATCAAAGTTTGATTTCAAAGGTGACCAAAAAAAGGGTCGGATTCAACCTGAAAATTTTTGTGTTTGCGCTCCTGAAAACTGTCCATTGCAGGGCGGAGCGGAATCCTGGACGTATTGGGCGACTATTTAACTGCAATGACAGGTGTTTTTTCATATGGCGGGAGGCGCCCAAGCCAAAATGTCTACCTGGGTTAGTACCCCCAATCAAAGTTTGATTTCAAAGGTGACCAAAAAAAGGGTCGGATTCAACCTGAAAATTTTTGTGTTTGCGCTCCTGAAAACTGTCCATTGCAGGGCGGAGCGGAATCCTGGACGTATTGGGCGACTATTTAACTGCAATGACAGGTGTTTTTTCATATGGCGGGAGGCGCCCAAGCCAAAATGTCTACCTGGGTTAGTACGCCCAATCAAAGTTTGATTTCAAAGGTGACCAAAAAAAGGGTCGGATTCAACCTGTACATTTTTGTGTTTGCGCTCCTGAAAACTGTCCATTGCAGGGCGGAGCGGAATCCTGGACGTATTGGGCGACTATTTAACTGCAATGACAGGTGTTTTTTCATATGGCGGGAGTCGCCCAAGCCAAAATGTCTACCTGGGTTAGTACGCCCAATCAAAGTTTGATTTCAAAGGTGACCAAAAAAAGGGTCGGATTCAACCTGAAAATTTTTGTGTTTGCGCTCCTGAAAACTGTCCATTGCAGGGCGGAGCGGAATCCTGGACGTATTGGGCGACTATTTAACTGCAATGACAGGTGTTTTTTCATATGGCGGGAGGCGCCCAAGCCAAAATGTCTACCTGGGTTAGTACGCCCAATCAAAGTTTGATTTCAAAGGTGACCAAAAAAAGGGTCGGATTCAACCTGAAAATTTTTGTGTTTGCGCTCCTGAAAACTGTCCATTGCAGGGCGGAGCGGAATCCTGGACGTATTGGGCGACTATTTAACTGCAATGACAGGTGTTTTTTCATATGGCGGGAGGCGCCCAAGCCAAAATGTCTACCTGGGTTAGTACGCCCAATCAAAGTTTGATTTCAAAGGCGACCAAAAAAAGGGTCGGATTCAACCTGAAAATTTTTGTGTTTGCGCTCCTGAAAACTGTCCATTGCAGGGCGGAGCGGAATCCTGGACGTATTGGGCGACTATTTAACTGCAATGACAGGTGTTTTTTCATATGGCGGGAGGCGCCCAAGCCAAAATGTCTACCTGGGTTAGTACGCCCAATCAAAGTTTGATTTCAAAGGTGACCAAAAAAAGGGTCGGATTCAACCTGAAAATTTTTGTGTTTGCGCTCCTGAAAACTGTCCATTGCAGGGCGGAACGGAATCCTGGACGTATTGGGCGACTATTTAACTGCAATGACAGGTGTTTTTTCATATGGCGGGAGGCGCCCAAGCCAAAATGTCTACCTGGGTTAGTACGCCCAATCAAAGTTTGATTTCAAAGGTGACCAAAAAAAGGGTCGGATTCAACCTGAAAATTTTTGTGTTTGCGCTCCTGAAAGCTGTCCATTGCAGGGCGGAGCGGAATCCTGGACGTATTGGGCGACTATTTAACTGCAATGACAGGTGTTTTTTCATATGGCGGGAGGCGCCCAAGCCAAAATGTCTACCTGGGTTAGTACGCCCAATCAAAGTTTGATTTCAAAGGTGACCAAAAAAAGGGTCGGATTCAACCTGAAAATTTTTGTGTTTGCGCTCCTGAAAACTGTCCATTGCAGGGCGGAGCGGAATCCTGGACGTATTGGGCGACTATTTAACTGCAATGACAGGTGTTTTTTCATATGGCGGGAGGCGCCCAAGCCAAAATGTCTACCTGGGTTAGTACGCCCGATCAAAGTTTGATTTCAAACGTGACCAAAAAAAGGGTCGGATTCAACCTGAAAATTTTTGTGTTTGCGCTCCTGAAAACTGTCCATTGCAGGGCGGAGCGGAATCCTGGACGTATTGGGCGACTATTTAACTGCAATGACAGGTGTTTTTTCATATGGCGGGAGGCGCCCAAGCCAAAATGTCTACATGGGTTAGTACGCCCAATCAAAGTTTGATTTCAAAGGTGACCAAAAAAAGGGTCGGATTCAACCTGAAAATTTTTGTGTTTGCGCTCCTGAAAACTGTCCATTGCAGGGCGGAGCGGAATCCTGGACGTATTGGGCGACTATTTAACTGCAATGACAGGTGTTTTTTCATATGGCGGGAGGCGCCCAAGCCAAAATGTCTACCTGGGTTAGTACGCCCAATCAAAGTTTGATTTCAAAGGTGACCAAAAAAAGGGTCGGATTCAACCTGAAAATTTTTGTGTTTGCGCTCCTGAAAACTGTCCATTGCAGGGCGGAGCGGAATCCTGGACGTATTGGGCGACTATTTAACTGCAATGACAGGTGTTTTTTCATATGGCGGGAGGCGCCCAAGCCAAAATGTCTACCTGGGTTAGTACGCCCAATCAAAGTTTGATTTCAAAGGTGACCAAAAAAAGGGTCGGATTCAACCTGAAAATTTTTGTGTTTGCGCTCCTGAAAACTGTCCATTGCAGGGCGGAGCGGAATCCTGGACGTATTGGGCGACTATTTAACTGCAATGACAGGTGTTTTTTCATATGGCGGGAGGCGCCCAAGCCAAAATGTCTACCTGGGTTAGTAGGCCCAATCAAAGTTTGATTTCAAAGGTGACCAAAAAAAGGGTCGGATTCAACCTGAAAATTTTTGTGTTTGCGCTCCTGAAAACTGTCCATTGCAGGGCGGAGCGGAATCCTGGACGTATTGGGCGACTATTTAACTGCAATGACAGGTGTTTTTTCATATGGCGGGAGGCGCCCAAGCCAAAATGTCTACCTGGGTTAGTACGCCCAATCAAAGTTTGATTTCAAAGGTGACCAAAAAAAGGGTCGGATTCAACCTGAAAATTTTTGTGTTTGCGCTCCTGAAAACTGACCATTGCAGGGCGGAGCGGAATCCTGGACGTATTGGGCGACTATTTAACTGCAATGACAGGTGTTTTTTCATATGGCGGGAGGCGCCCAAGCCAAAATGTCTACCTGGGTTAGTACGCCCAATCAAAGTTTGATTTCAAAGGTGACCAAAAAAAGGGTCGGATTCAACCTGAAAATTTTAGTGTTTGCGCTCCTGAAAACTGTCCATTGCAGGGCGGAGCGGAATCCTGGACGTATTGGGCGACTATTTAACTGCAATGACAGGTGTTTTTTCATATGGCGGGAGGCGCCCAAGCCAAAATGTCTACCTGGGTTAGTACGCCCAATCAAAGTTTGATTTCAAAGGTGACCAAAAGAAGGGTCGGAGTCAACCTGAAAATTTTTGTGTTTGCGCTCCTGAAAACTGTCCATTGCAGGGCGGAGCGGAATCCTGGACGTATTGGGCGACTATTTAACTGCAATGACAGGTGTTTTTTCATATGGCGGGAGGCGCCCAAGCCAAAATGTCTACCTGGGTTAGTACGCCCAATCAAAGTTTGATTTCAAAGGTGACCAAAAAAAGGGTCGGATTCAACCTGAAAATTTTTGTGTTTGCGCTCCTGAAAACTGTCCATTGCAGGGCGGAGCGGAATCCTGGACGTATTGGGTGACTATTTAACTGCAATGACAGGTGTTTTTTCATATGGCGGGAGGCGCCCAAGCCAAAATGTCTACCTGGGTTAGTAGGCCCAATCAAAGTTTGATTTCAAAGGTGACCAAAAAAAGGGTCGGATTCAACCTGAAAATTTTTGTGTTTGCGCTCCTGAAAACTGTCCATTGCAGGGCGGAGCGGAATCCTGGACGTATTGGGCGACTATTTAACTGCAATGACAGGTGTTTTTTCATATGGCGGGAGGCGCCCAAGCCAAAATGTCTACCTGGGTTAGTACGCCCAATCAAAGTTTGATTTCAAAGGTGACCAAAAAAAGGGTCGGATTCAACCTGAAAATTTTTGTGTTTGCGCTCCTGAAAACTGTCCATTGCAGGGCGGAGCGGAATCCTGGACGTATTGGGCGACTATTTAACTGCAATGACAGGTGTTTTTTCATATGGCGGGAGGCGCCCAAGCCAAAATGTCTACCTGGGTTAGTACGCCCAATCAAAGTTTGATTTCAAAGGTGACCAAAAAAAGGGTCGGATTCAACCTGAAAATTTTTGTGTTTGCGCTCCTGAAAACTGTCCATTGCAGGGCGGAGCGGAATCCTGGACGTATTGGGCGACTATTTAACTGCAATGACAGGTGTTTTTTCATATGGCGGGAGGCGCCCAAGCCAAAATGTCTACCTGGGTTAGTACGCCCAATCAAAGTTTGATTTCAAAGGTGACCAAAAAAAGGGTCGGATTCAACCTGAAAATTTTTTTGTTTGCGCTCCTGAAAACTGTCCATTGCAGGGCGGAGCGGAATCCTGGACGTATTGGGCGACTATTTAACTGCAATGACAGGTGTTTTTTCATATGGCGGGAGGCGCCCAAGCCAAAATGTCTACCTGGGTTAGTAGGCCCAATCAAAGTTTGATTTCAAAGGTGACCAAAAAAAGGGTCGGATTCAACCTGTACATTTTTGTGTTTGCGCTCCTGAAAACTGTCCATTGCAGGGCGGAGCGGAATCCTGGACGTATTGGGCGACTATTTAACTGCAATGACAGGTGTTTTTTCATATGGCGGGAGGCGCCCAAGCCAAAATGTCTACCTGGGTTAGTACGCCCAATCAAAGTTTGATTTCAAAGGTGACCAAAAAAAGGGTCGGATTCAACCTGAAAATTTTCTGTGTTTGCGCTCCTGAAAACTGTCCATTGCAGGGCGGAGCGGAATCCTGGACGTATTGGGCGACTATTTAACTGCAATGACAGGTGTTTTTTCATATGGCGGGAGGCGCCCAAGCCAAAATGTCTACCTGGGTTAGTACGCCCAATCAAAGTTTGATTTCAAAGGTGACCAAAAAAAGGGTCGGATTCAACCTGAAAATTTTTGTGTTTGCGCTCCTGAAAACTGTCCATTGCAGGGCGGAGCGGAATCCTGGACGTATTGGGCTACTATTTAACTGCAATGACAGGTGTTTTTTCATATGGCGGGAGGCGCCCAAGCCAAAATGTCTACCTGGGTTAGTACGCCCAATCAAAGTTTGATTTCAAAGGTGACCAAAAAAGGGTCGGATTCAACCTGAAAATTTTTGTGTTTGCGCTCCTGAAAACTGTCCATTGCAGGGCGGAGCGGAATCCTGGACGTATTGGGCGACTATTTAACTGCAATGACAGGTGTTTTTCCATATGGCGGGAGGCGCCCAAGCCAAAATGTCTACCTGGGTTAGTACGCCCAATCAAAGTTTGATTTCAAAGGTGACCAAAAAAAGCGTCGGATTCAACCTGAAAATTTTTGTGTTTGCGCTCCTGAAAACTGTCCATTGCAGGGCGGAGCGGAATCCTGGACGTATTGGGCGACTATTTAACTGCAATGACAGGTGTTTTTTCATATGGCGGAAGGCGCCCAAGCCAAAATGTCTACCTGGGTTAGTACGCCCAATCAAAGTTTGATTTCAAAGGTGACCAAAAAAAGGGTCGGATTCAACCTGCAAATTTTTGTGTTTGCGCTCCTGAAAACTGTCCATTGCAGGGCGGAGCGGAATCCTGGACGTATTGGGCGACTATTTAACTGCAATGACAGGTGTTTTTTCATATGGCGGGAGGCGCCCAAGCCAAAATGTCTACCTGGGTTAGTACGCCCAATCAAAGTTTGATTTCAAAGGTGACCAAAAAAAGAGTCGGATTCAACCTGAAAATTTTTGTGTTTGCGCTCCTGAAAACTGTCCATTGCAGGGCGGAGCGGAATCCTGGACGTATTGGGCGACTATTTAACTGCAATGACAGGTGTTTTTTCATATGGCGGGAGGCGCCCAAGCCAAAATGTCTACCTGGGCTAGTACGCCCAATCAAAGTTTGATTTCAAAGGTGACCAAAAAAAGGGTCGGATTCAACCTGAAAATTTTTGTGTTTGCGCTCCTGAAAACTGTCCATTGCAGGGCGGAGCGGAATCCTGGACGTATTGGGCGACTATTTAACTGCAATGACAGGTGTTTTTTCATATGGCGGGAGGCGCCCAAGCCAAAATGTCTACCTGGGTCAGTACGCCCAATCAAAGTTTGATTTCAAAGGTGACCAAAAAAAGGGTCGGATTCAACCTGAAAATTTTTGTGTTTGCGCTCCTGAAAACTGTCCATTGCAGGGCGGAGCGGAATCCTGGACGTATTGGGCGACTATTTAACTGCAATGACAGGTGTTTTTTCATATGGCGGAGGCGCCCAAGCCAAAATGTCTACCTGGGTTAGTACGCCCAATCAAAGTTTGATTTCAAAGGTGACCAAAAAAAGGGTCGGATTCAACCTGAAAATTTTTGTGTTTGCGCTCCTGAAAACTGTCCATTGCAGGGCGGAGCGGAATCCTGGACGTATTGGGCGACTATTTAACTGCAATGACAGGTGTTTTTTCATATGGCGGGAGGCGCCCAAGCCAAAATGTCTACCTGGGTTAGTACGCCCAATCAAAGTTTGATTTCAAAGGTGACCAAAAAAAGGGTCGGATTCAACCTGAAAATTTTTGTGTTTGCGCTCCTGAAAACTGTCCATTGCAGGGCGGAGCGGAATCCTGGACGTATTGGGCGACTATTTAACTGCAATGACAGGTGTTTTTTCATATGGCGGGAGGCGCCCAAGCCAAAATGTCTACCTGGGTTAGTACGCCCAATCAAAGTTTGATTTCAAAGGTGACCAAAAAAAGGGTCGGATTCAACCTGAAAATTTTTGTGTTTGCGCTCCTGAAAACTGTCCATTGCAGGGCGGAGCGGAATCCTGGACGTATTGGGCGACTATTTAACTGCAATGACAGGTGTTTTTTCATATGGCGGGAGGCGCCCAAGCCAAAATGTCTACCTGGGTTAGTAGGCCCAATCAAAGTTTGATTTCAAAGGTGACCAAAAAAAGGGTCGGATTCAACCTGAAAATTTTTGTGTTTGCGCTCCTGAAAACTGTCCATTGCAGGGCGGAGCGGAATCCTGGACGTATTGGGCGACTATTTAACTGCAATGACAGGTGTTTTTTCATATGGCGGGAGGCGCCCAAGCCAAAATGTCTACCTGGGTTAGTACGCCCAATCAAAGTTTGATTTCAAAGGTGACCAAAAAAAGGGTCGGATTCAACCTGAAAATTTTTGTGTTTGCGCTCCTGAAAACTGTCCATTGCAGGGCGGAGCGGAATCCTGGACGTATTGGGCGACTATTTAACTGCAATGACAGGTGTTTTTTCATATGGCGGGAGGCGCCCAAGCCAAAATGTCTACCTGGGTTAGTAGTTCAATCAAAGTTTGATTTCAAAGGTGACCAAAAAAAGGGTCGGATTCAACCTGAAAATTTTTGTGTTTGCGCTCCTGAAAACTGTCCATTGCAGGGCGGAGCGGAATCCTGGACGTATTGGGCGACTATTTAACTGCAATGACAGGTGTTTTTTCATATGGCGGGAGGCGCCCAAGCCAAAATGTCTACCTGGGTTAGTAGGCCCAATCAAAGTTTGATTTCAAAGGTGACCAAAAAAAGGGTCGGATTCAACCTGAAAATTTTTGTGTTTGCGCTCCTGAAAACTGTCCATTGCAGGGCGGAGCGGAATCCTGGACGTATTGGGCGACTATTTAACTGCAATGACAGGTGTTTTTTCATATGGCGGGAGGCGCCCAAGCCAAAATGTCTACCTGGGTTAGTAGGCCCAATCAAAGTTTGATTTCAAAGGTGACCAAAAAAAGGGTCGGATTCAACCTGAAAATTTTTGTGTTTGCGCTCCTGAAAACTGTCCATTGCAGGGCGGAGCGGAATCCTGGACCTATTGGGCGACTATTTAACTGCAATGACAGGTGTTTTTTCATATGGCGGGAGGCGCCCAAGCCAAAATGTCTACCTGGGTTAGTAGGCCCAATCAAAGTTTGATTTCAAAGGTGACCAAAAAAAGGGTCGGATTCAACCTGAAAATTTTTGTGTTTGCGCTCCTGAAAACTGTCCATTGCAGGGCGGAGCGGAATCCTGGACGTATCGGGCGACTATTTAACTGCAATGACAGGTGTTTTTTCATATGGCGGGAGGCGCCCAAGCCAAATTTCTACCTGGGTTAGTACGCCCAATCAAAGTTTGATTTCAAAGGTGACCAAAAAAAGGGTCGGATTCAACCTGACAATTTTTGTGTTTGCGCTCCTGAAAACTGTCCATTGCAGGGCGGAGCGGAATCCTGGACGTATTGGGCGACTATTTAACTGCAATGACAGGTGTTTTTTCATATGGCGGGAGGCGCCCAAGCCAAAATGTCTACCTGGGTTAGTAGGCCCAATCAAAGTTTGATTTCAAAGGTGACCAAAAAAAGGGTCGGATTCAACCTGAAAATTTTTGTGTTTGCGCTCCTGAAAACTGTCCATTGCAGGGCGGAGCGGAATCCTGGACGTATTGGGCGACTATTTAACTGCAATGACAGGTGTTTTTTCATATGGCGGGAGGCGCCGAAGCCATAATGTCTACCTGGGTTAGTAGGCCCAATCAAAGTTTGATTTCAAAGGTGACCAAAAAAAGGGTCGGATTCAACCTGAAAATTTTTGTGTTTGCGCTCCTGAAAACTGTCCATTGCAGGGCGGAGCGGAATCCTGGACGTATTGGGCGACTATTTAACTGCAATGACAGGTGTTTTTTCATATGGCGGGAGGCGCCCAAGCCAAAATGTCTACCTGGCTTAGTACGCCCAATCAAAGTTTGATTTCAAAGGTGACCAAAAAAAAGGGTCGGATTCAACCTGAAAATTTTTGTGTTTGCGCTCCTGAAAACTGTCCATTGCAGGGCGGAGCGGAATCCTGGACGTATTGGGCGACTATTTAACTGCAATGACAGGTGTTTTTTCATATGGCGGGAGGCGCCCAAGCCAAAATGTCTACCTGGGTTAGTACGCCCAATCAAAGTTTGATTTTAAAGGTGACCAAAAAAAGGGTCGGATTCAACCTGAAAATTTTTGTGTTTGCGCTCCTGAAAACTGTCCATTGCAGGGCGGAGCGGAATCCTGGACGTATTGGGCGACTATTTAACTGCAATGACAGGTGTTTTTTCATATGGCGGGAGGCGCCCAAGCCAAAATGTCTACCTGGGTTAGTACGCCCAATCAAAGTTTGATTTCAAAGGTGACCAAAAAAAGGGTCGGATTCAACCTGAAAATTTTTGTGTTTGCGCTCCTGAAAACTGTCCATTGCAGGGCGGAGCGGAATCCTGGACGTATTGGGCGACTATTTAACTGCAATGACAGGTGTTTTTTCATATGGCGGGAGGCGCCCAAGCCAAAATGTCTACCTGGGTTAGTACGCCCAATCAAAGTTTGATTTCAAAGGTGACCAAAAAAAGGGTCGGATTCAACCTGAAAATTTTTGTGTTTGCGCTCCTGAAAACTGTCCATTGCAGGGCGGAGCGGAATCCTGGACGTATTGGGCGACTATTTAACTGCAATGACAGGTGTTTTTATTATATGGCGGGAGGCGCCCAAGCCAAAATGTCTACCTGGGTTAGTACGCCCAATCAAAGTTTGATTTCAAAGGTGACCAAAAAAAGGGTCGGATTCAACCTGAAAATTTTTGTGTTTGCGCTCCTGAAAACTGTCCATTGCAGGGCGGAGCGGAATCCTGGACGTATTGGGCGACTATTTAACTGCAATGACAGGTGTTTTTTCATATGGCGGGAGGCGCCCAAGCCAAAATGTCTACCTGGGTTAGTACGCCCAATCAAAGTTTGATTTCAAAGGTGACCAAAAAAAGAGTCGGATTCAACCTGACAATTTTTGTGTTTGCGCTCCTGAAAACTGTCCATTGCAGGGCGGAGCGGAATCCTGGACGTATTGGGCGACTATTTAACTGCAATGACAGGTGTTTTTTCATATGGCGGGAGGCGCCCAAGCCAAAATGTCTACCTGGGTTAGTACGCCCAATCAAAGTTTGATTTCAAAGGTGACCAAAAAAAGGGTCGGATTCAACCTAAAAATTTTTGTGTTTACGCTCCTGAAAACTGTCCATTGCAGGGCGGAGCGGAATCCTGGACGTATTGGGCGACTATTTAACTGCAATGACAGGTGTTTTTTCATATGGCGGGAGGGCGCCCAAGCCAAAATGTCTACCTGGGTTAGTACGCCCAATCAAAGTTTGATTTCAAAGGTGACCAAAAAAAGGGTCGGATTCAACCTGAAAATTTTTGTGTTTGCGCTCCTGAAAACTGTCCATTGCAGGGCGGAGCGGAATCCTGGACGTATTGGG
>CAXIUU010000093.1:0-83519 GCA_964035525.1 Porites cylindrica
GGACGTCTTTCTATATATCTATACTAGCGGCCCGCACGTCATGCTATCTAGCGTTAGGCCCTTAACGTTCCCTCGACCTACCTCAACGCATTCCCGTCACTGCTTTGCCGTCTGGGCTGCAGTCTTGCCTCTTTGTACCAAGATTCTTTTATGGATAATCGTCTGTTTGATCGCTACCGAAGGCAAAAAGCACAAAACCCAAGGCTCAGACAGGCAATTTTTTGTAATCGCGACAGGATAAGAAGACTACGCTAACTGGCGGACCTGTAGATGGCGCTGCTTACTCTTATTATGACGTGCGCACTAGTCCGTTCTTTTAATAAGCAGTAACGTTAATGAAAGAAAACTTCTGAATGCCTGGTTTGCATCGCAAGCACTTCGTTCTGGACACTGGCTGTCTCTTTCTGTGTCCGATGCAGACCAGAGCGGGTGCACCGTCGGCGCCGCCAATTAGCTTCTGAAACCTACATACGATTAGGGTTCGACAACAAAAAAAAACAGAAAAAACTGAGGGCTTAGGGTTGGACGTCTATCTATATATCTATACTAGCGGCCCGCACGTCATGCTATCTAGCGTTAGGCCCTTAACGTTCCCTCGACCTACCTCAACGCATTCCCGTCACTGCTTTGCCGTCTGGGCTGCAGTCTTGCCTCTTTGTACCAAGATTCTTTTATGGATAATCGTCTGTTTGATCGCTACCGAAGGCAAAAAGCACAAAACCCAAGGCTCAGACAGGCAATTTTTTGTAATCGCGACAGGATAAGAAGACTACGCTAACTGGCGGACCTGTAGATGGCGCTGCTTACTCTTATTATGACGTGCGCACTAGTCCGTTCTTTTAATAAGCAGTAACGTTAATGAAAGAAAACTTCTGAATGCCTGGTTTGCATCGCAAGCACTTCGTTCTGGACACTGGCTGTCTCTTTCTGTGTCCGATGCAGACCAGAGCGGGTGCACCGTCGGCGCCGCCAATTAGCTTCTGAAACCTACATACGATTAGGGTTCGACAACAAAAAAAAACAGAAAAAACTGAGGGCTTAGGGTTGGACGTCTATCTATATATCTATACTAGCGGCCCGCACGTCATGCTATCTAGCGTTAGGCCCTTAACGTTCCCTCGACCTACCTCAACGCATTCCCGTCACTGCTTTGCCGTCTGGGCTGCAGTCTTGCCTCTTTGTACCAAGATTCTTTTATGGATAATCGTCTGTTTGATCGCTACCGAAGGCAAAAAGCACAAAACCCAAGGCTCAGACAGGCAATTTTTTGTAATCGCGACAGGATAAGAAGACTACGCTAACTGGCGGACCTGTAGATGGCGCTGCTTACTCTTATTATGACGTGCGCACTAGTCCGTTCTTTTAATAAGCAGTAACGTTAATGAAAGAAAACTTCTGAATGCCTGGTTTGCATCGCAAGCACTTCGTTCTGGACACTGGCTGTCTCTTTCTGTGTCCGATGCAGACCAGAGCGGGTGCACCGTCGGCGCCGCCAATTAGCTTCTGAAACCTACATACGATTAGGGTTCGACAACAAAAAAAAACAGAAAAAACTGAGGGCTTAGGGTTGGACGTCTATCTATATATCTATACTAGCGGCCCGCACGTCATGCTATCTAGCGTTAGGCCCTTAACGTTCCCTCGACCTACCTCAACGCATTCCCGTCACTGCTTTGCCGTCTGGGCTGCAGTCTTGCCTCTTTGTACCAAGATTCTTTTATGGATAATCGTCTGTTTGATCGCTACCGAAGGCAAAAAGCACAAAACCCAAGGCTCAGACAGGCAATTTTTTGTAATCGCGACAGGATAAGAAGACTACGCTAACTGGCGGACCTGTAGATGGCGCTGCTTACTCTTATTATGACGTGCGCACTAGTCCGTTCTTTTAATAAGCAGTAACGTTAATGAAAGAAAACTTCTGAATGCCTGGTTTGCATCGCAAGCACTTCGTTCTGGACACTGGCTGTCTCTTTCTGTGTCCGATGCAGACCAGAGCGGGTGCACCGTCGGCGCCGCCAATTAGCTTCTGAAACCTACATACGATTAGGGTTCGACAACAAAAAAAAACAGAAAAAACTGAGGGCTTAGGGCTGGACGTCTATCTATATATCTATACTAGCGGCCCGCACGTCATGCTATCTAGCGTTAGGCCCTTAACGTTCCCTCGACCTACCTCAACGCATTCCCGTCACTGCTTTGCCGTCTGGGCTGCAGTCTTGCCTCTTTGTACCAAGATTCTTTTATGGATAATCGTCTGTTTGATCGCTACCGAAGGCAAAAAGCACAAAACCCAAGGCTCAGACAGGCAATTTTTTGTAATCGCGACAGGATAAGAAGACTACGCTAACTGGCGGACCTGTAGATGGCGCTGCTTACTCTTATTATGACGTGCGCACTAGTCCGTTCTTTTAATAAGCAGTAACGTTAATGAAAGAAAACTTCTGAATGCCTGGTTTGCATCGCAAGCACTTCGTTCTGGACACTGGCTGTCTCTTTCTGTGTCCGATGCAGACCAGAGCGGGTGCACCGTCGGCGCCGCCAATTAGCTTCTGAAACCTACATACGATTAGGGTTCGACAACAAAAAAAAACAGAAAAAACTGAGGGCTTAGGGTTGGACGTCTATCTATATATCTATACTAGCGGCCCGCACGTCATGCTATCTAGCGTTAGGCCCTTAACGTTCCCTCGACCTACCTCAACGCATTCCCGTCACTGCTTTGCCGTCTGGGCTGCAGTCTTGCCTCTTTGTACCAAGATTCTTTTATGGATAATCGTCTGTTTGATCGCTACCGAAGGCAAAAAGCACAAAACCCAAGGCTCAGACAGGCAATTTTTTGTAATCGCGACAGGATAAGAAGACTACGCTAACTGGCGGACCTGTAGATGGCGCTGCTTACTCTTATTATGACGTGCGCACTAGTCCGTTCTTTTAATAAGCAGTAACGTTAATGAAAGAAAACTTCTGAATGCCTGGTTTGCATCGCAAGCACTTCGTTCTGGACACTGGCTGTCTCTTTCTGTGTCCGATGCAGACCAGAGCGGGTGCACCGTCGGCGCCGCCAATTAGCTTCTGAAACCTACATACGATTAGGGTTCGACAACAAAAAAAAACAGAAAAAACTGAGGGCTTAGGGTTGGACGTCTATCTATATATCTATACTAGCGGCCCGCACGTCATGCTATCTAGCGTTAGGCCCTTAACGTTCCCTCGACCTACCTCAACGCATTCCCGTCACTGCTTTGCCGTCTGGGCTGCAGTCTTGCCTCTTTGTACCAAGATTCTTTTATGGATAATCGTCTGTTTGATCGCTACCGAAGGCAAAAAGCACAAAACCCAAGGCTCAGACAGGCAATTTTTTGTAATCGCGACAGGATAAGAAGACTACGCTAACTGGCGGACCTGTAGATGGCGCTGCTTACTCTTATTATGACGTGCGCACTAGTCCGTTCTTTTAATAAGCAGTAACGTTAATGAAAGAAAACTTCTGAATGCCTGGTTTGCATCGCAAGCACTTCGTTCTGGACACTGGCTGTCTCTTTCTGTGTCCGATGCAGACCAGAGCGGGTGCACCGTCGGCGCCGCCAATTAGCTTCTGAAACCTACATACGATTAGGGTTCGACAACAAAAAAAAACAGAAAAAACTGAGGGCTTAGGGTTGGACGTCTATCTATATATCTATACTAGCGGCCCGCACGTCATGCTATCTAGCGTTAGGCCCTTAACGTTCCCTCGACCTACCTCAACGCATTCCCGTCACTGCTTTGCCGTCTGGGCTGCAGTCTTGCCTCTTTGTACCAAGATTCTTTTATGGATAATCGTCTGTTTGATCGCTACCGAAGGCAAAAAGCACAAAACCCAAGGCTCAGACAGGCAATTTTTTGTAATCGCGACAGGATAAGAAGACTACGCTAACTGGCGGACCTGTAGATGGCGCTGCTTACTCTTATTATGACGTGCGCACTAGTCCGTTCTTTTAATAAGCAGTAACGTTAATGAAAGAAAACTTCTGAATGCCTGGTTTGCATCGCAAGCACTTCGTTCTGGACACTGGCTGTCTCTTTCTGTGTCCGATGCAGACCAGAGCGGGTGCACCGTCGGCGCCGCCAATTAGCTTCTGAAACCTACATACGATTAGGGTTCGACAACAAAAAAAAACAGAAAAAACTGAGGGCTTAGGGTTGGACGTCTATCTATATATCTATACTAGCGGCCCGCACGTCATGCTATCTAGCGTTAGGCCCTTAACGTTCCCTCGACCTACCTCAACGCATTCCCGTCACTGCTTTGCCGTCTGGGCTGCAGTCTTGCCTCTTTGTACCAAGATTCTTTTATGGATAATCGTCTGTTTGATCGCTACCGAAGGCAAAAAGCACAAAACCCAAGGCTCAGACAGGCAATTTTTTGTAATCGCGACAGGATAAGAAGACTACGCTAACTGGCGGACCTGTAGATGGCGCTGCTTACTCTTATTATGACGTGCGCACTAGTCCGTTCTTTTAATAAGCAGTAACGTTAATGAAAGAAAACTTCTGAATGCCTGGTTTGCATCGCAAGCACTTCGTTCTGGACACTGGCTGTCTCTTTCTGTGTCCGATGCAGACCAGAGCGGGTGCACCGTCGGCGCCGCCAATTAGCTTCTGAAACCTACATACGATTAGGGTTCGACAACAAAAAAAAACAGAAAAAACTGAGGGCTTAGGGTTGGACGTCTATCTATATATCTATACTAGCGGCCCGCACGTCATGCTATCTAGCGTTAGGCCCTTAACGTTCCCTCGACCTACCTCAACGCATTCCCGTCACTGCTTTGCCGTCTGGGCTGCAGTCTTGCCTCTTTGTACCAAGATTCTTTTATGGATAATCGTCTGTTTGATCGCTACCGAAGGCAAAAAGCACAAAACCCAAGGCTCAGACAGGCAATTTTTTGTAATCGCGACAGGATAAGAAGACTACGCTAACTGGCGGACCTGTAGATGGCGCTGCTTACTCTTATTATGACGTGCGCACTAGTCCGTTCTTTTAATAAGCAGTAACGTTAATGAAAGAAAACTTCTGAATGCCTGGTTTGCATCGCAAGCACTTCGTTCTGGACACTGGCTGTCTCTTTCTGTGTCCGATGCAGACCAGAGCGGGTGCACCGTCGGCGCCGCCAATTAGCTTCTGAAACCTACATACGATTAGGGTTCGACAACAAAAAAAAACAGAAAAAACTGAGGGCTTAGGGTTGGACGTCTATCTATATATCTATACTAGCGGCCCGCACGTCATGCTATCTAGCGTTAGGCCCTTAACGTTCCCTCGACCTACCTCAACGCATTCCCGTCACTGCTTTGCCGTCTGGGCTGCAGTCTTGCCTCTTTGTACCAAGATTCTTTTATGGATAATCGTCTGTTTGATCGCTACCGAAGGCAAAAAGCACAAAACCCAAGGCTCAGACAGGCAATTTTTTGTAATCGCGACAGGATAAGAAGACTACGCTAACTGGCGGACCTGTAGATGGCGCTGCTTACTCTTATTATGACGTGCGCACTAGTCCGTTCTTTTAATAAGCAGTAACGTTAATGAAAGAAAACTTCTGAATGCCTGGTTTGCATCGCAAGCACTTCGTTCTGGACACTGGCTGTCTCTTTCTGTGTCCGATGCAGACCAGAGCGGGTGCACCGTCGGCGCCGCCAATTAGCTTCTGAAACCTACATACGATTAGGGTTCGACAACAAAAAAAAACAGAAAAAACTGAGGGCTTAGGGTTGGACGTCTTTCTATATATCTATACTAGCGGCCCGCACGTCATGCTATCTAGCGTTAGGCCCTTAACGTTCCCTCGACCTACCTCAACGCATTCCCGTCACTGCTTTGCCGTCTGGGCTGCAGTCTTGCCTCTTTGTACCAAGATTCTTTTATGGATAATCGTCTGTTTGATCGCTACCGAAGGCAAAAAGCACAAAACCCAAGGCTCAGACAGGCAATTTTTTGTAATCGCGACAGGATAAGAAGACTACGCTAACTGGCGGACCTGTAGATGGCGCTGCTTACTCTTATTATGACGTGCGCACTAGTCCGTTCTTTTAATAAGCAGTAACGTTAATGAAAGAAAACTTCTGAATGCCTGGTTTGCATCGCAAGCACTTCGTTCTGGACACTGGCTGTCTCTTTCTGTGTCCGATGCAGACCAGAGCGGGTGCACCGTCGGCGCCGCCAATTAGCTTCTGAAACCTACATACGATTAGGGTTCGACAACAAAAAAAAACAGAAAAAACTGAGGGCTTAGGGTTGGACGTCTATCTATATATCTATACTAGCGGCCCGCACGTCATGCTATCTAGCGTTAGGCCCTTAACGTTCCCTCGACCTACCTCAACGCATTCCCGTCACTGCTTTGCCGTCTGGGCTGCAGTCTTGCCTCTTTGTACCAAGATTCTTTTATGGATAATCGTCTGTTTGATCGCTACCGAAGGCAAAAAGCACAAAACCCAAGGCTCAGACAGGCAATTTTTTGTAATCGCGACAGGATAAGAAGACTACGCTAACTGGCGGACCTGTAGATGGCGCTGCTTACTCTTATTATGACGTGCGCACTAGTCCGTTCTTTTAATAAGCAGTAACGTTAATGAAAGAAAACTTCTGAATGCCTGGTTTGCATCGCAAGCACTTCGTTCTGGACACTGGCTGTCTCTTTCTGTGTCCGATGCAGACCAGAGCGGGTGCACCGTCGGCGCCGCCAATTAGCTTCTGAAACCTACATACGATTAGGGTTCGACAACAAAAAAAAACAGAAAAAACTGAGGGCTTAGGGTTGGACGTCTATCTATATATCTATACTAGCGGCCCGCACGTCATGCTATCTAGCGTTAGGCCCTTAACGTTCCCTCGACCTACCTCAACGCATTCCCGTCACTGCTTTGCCGTCTGGGCTGCAGTCTTGCCTCTTTGTACCAAGATTCTTTTATGGATAATCGTCTGTTTGATCGCTACCGAAGGCAAAAAGCACAAAACCCAAGGCTCAGACAGGCAATTTTTTGTAATCGCGACAGGATAAGAAGACTACGCTAACTGGCGGACCTGTAGATGGCGCTGCTTACTCTTATTATGACGTGCGCACTAGTCCGTTCTTTTAATAAGCAGTAACGTTAATGAAAGAAAACTTCTGAATGCCTGGTTTGCATCGCAAGCACTTCGTTCTGGACACTGGCTGTCTCTTTCTGTGTCCGATGCAGACCAGAGCGGGTGCACCGTCGGCGCCGCCAATTAGCTTCTGAAACCTACATACGATTAGGGTTCGACAACAAAAAAAAACAGAAAAAACTGAGGGCTTAGGGTTGGACGTCTATCTATATATCTATACTAGCGGCCCGCACGTCATGCTATCTAGCGTTAGGCCCTTAACGTTCCCTCGACCTACCTCAACGCATTCCCGTCACTGCTTTGCCGTCTGGGCTGCAGTCTTGCCTCTTTGTACCAAGATTCTTTTATGGATAATCGTCTGTTTGATCGCTACCGAAGGCAAAAAGCACAAAACCCAAGGCTCAGACAGGCAATTTTTTGTAATCGCGACAGGATAAGAAGACTACGCTAACTGGCGGACCTGTAGATGGCGCTGCTTACTCTTATTATGACGTGCGCACTAGTCCGTTCTTTTAATAAGCAGTAACGTTAATGAAAGAAAACTTCTGAATGCCTGGTTTGCATCGCAAGCACTTCGTTCTGGACACTGGCTGTCTCTTTCTGTGTCCGATGCAGACCAGAGCGGGTGCACCGTCGGCGCCGCCAATTAGCTTCTGAAACCTACATACGATTAGGGTTCGACAACAAAAAAAAACAGAAAAAACTGAGGGCTTAGGGTTGGACGTCTTTCTATATATCTATACTAGCGGCCCGCACGTCATGCTATCTAGCGTTAGGCCCTTAACGTTCCCTCGACCTACCTCAACGCATTCCCGTCACTGCTTTGCCGTCTGGGCTGCAGTCTTGCCTCTTTGTACCAAGATTCTTTTATGGATAATCGTCTGTTTGATCGCTACCGAAGGCAAAAAGCACAAAACCCAAGGCTCAGACAGGCAATTTTTTGTAATCGCGACAGGATAAGAAGACTACGCTAACTGGCGGACCTGTAGATGGCGCTGCTTACTCTTATTATGACGTGCGCACTAGTCCGTTCTTTTAATAAGCAGTAACGTTAATGAAAGAAAACTTCTGAATGCCTGGTTTGCATCGCAAGCACTTCGTTCTGGACACTGGCTGTCTCTTTCTGTGTCCGATGCAGACCAGAGCGGGTGCACCGTCGGCGCCGCCAATTAGCTTCTGAAACCTACATACGATTAGGGTTCGACAACAAAAAAAAACAGAAAAAACTGAGGGCTTAGGGTTGGACGTCTATCTATATATCTATACTAGCGGCCCGCACGTCATGCTATCTAGCGTTAGGCCCTTAACGTTCCCTCGACCTACCTCAACGCATTCCCGTCACTGCTTTGCCGTCTGGGCTGCAGTCTTGCCTCTTTGTACCAAGATTCTTTTATGGATAATCGTCTGTTTGATCGCTACCGAAGGCAAAAAGCACAAAACCCAAGGCTCAGACAGGCAATTTTTTGTAATCGCGACAGGATAAGAAGACTACGCTAACTGGCGGACCTGTAGATGGCGCTGCTTACTCTTATTATGACGTGCGCACTAGTCCGTTCTTTTAATAAGCAGTAACGTTAATGAAAGAAAACTTCTGAATGCCTGGTTTGCATCGCAAGCACTTCGTTCTGGACACTGGGTGTCTCTTTCTGTGTCCGATGCAGACCAGAGCGGGTGCACCGTCGGCGCCGCCAATTAGCTTCTGAAACCTACATACGATTAGGGTTCGACAACAAAAAAAAACAGAAAAAACTGAGGGCTTAGGGTTGGACGTCTATCTATATATCTATACTAGCGGCCCGCACGTCATGCTATCTAGCGTTAGGCCCTTAACGTTCCCTCGACCTACCTCAACGCATTCCCGTCACTGCTTTGCCGTCTGGGCTGCAGTCTTGCCTCTTTGTACCAAGATTCTTTTATGGATAATCGTCTGTTTGATCGCTACCGAAGGCAAAAAGCACAAAACCCAAGGCTCAGACAGGCAATTTTTTGTAATCGCGACAGGATAAGAAGACTACGCTAACTGGCGGACCTGTAGATGGCGCTGCTTACTCTTATTATGACGTGCGCACTAGTCCGTTCTTTTAATAAGCAGTAACGTTAATGAAAGAAAACTTCTGAATGCCTGGTTTGCATCGCAAGCACTTCGTTCTGGACACTGGCTGTCTCTTTCTGTGTCCGATGCAGACCAGAGCGGGTGCACCGTCGGCGCCGCCAATTAGCTTCTGAAACCTACATACGATTAGGGTTCGACAACAAAAAAAAACAGAAAAAACTGAGGGCTTAGGGTTGGACGTCTATCTATATATCTATACTAGCGGCCCGCACGTCATGCTATCTAGCGTTAGGCCCTTAACGTTCCCTCGACCTACCTCAACGCATTCCCGTCACTGCTTTGCCGTCTGGGCTGCAGTCTTGCCTCTTTGTACCAAGATTCTTTTATGGATAATCGTCTGTTTGATCGCTACCGAAGGCAAAAAGCACAAAACCCAAGGCTCAGACAGGCAATTTTTTGTAATCGCGACAGGATAAGAAGACTACGCTAACTGGCGGACCTGTAGATGGCGCTGCTTACTCTTATTATGACGTGCGCACTAGTCCGTTCTTTTAATAAGCAGTAACGTTAATGAAAGAAAACTTCTGAATGCCTGGTTTGCATCGCAAGCACTTCGTTCTGGACACTGGCTGTCTCTTTCTGTGTCCGATGCAGACCAGAGCGGGTGCACCGTCGGCGCCGCCAATTAGCTTCTGAAACCTACATACGATTAGGGTTCGACAACAAAAAAAAACAGAAAAAACTGAGGGCTTAGGGTTGGACGTCTATCTATATATCTATACTAGCGGCCCGCACGTCATGCTATCTAGCGTTAGGCCCTTAACGTTCCCTCGACCTACCTCAACGCATTCCCGTCACTGCTTTGCCGTCTGGGCTGCAGTCTTGCCTCTTTGTACCAAGATTCTTTTATGGATAATCGTCTGTTTGATCGCTACCGAAGGCAAAAAGCACAAAACCCAAGGCTCAGACAGGCAATTTTTTGTAATCGCGACAGGATAAGAAGACTACGCTAACTGGCGGACCTGTAGATGGCGCTGCTTACTCTTATTATGACGTGCGCACTAGTCCGTTCTTTTAATAAGCAGTAACGTTAATGAAAGAAAACTTCTGAATGCCTGGTTTGCATCGCAAGCACTTCGTTCTGGACACTGGCTGTCTCTTTCTGTGTCCGATGCAGACCAGAGCGGGTGCACCGTCGGCGCCGCCAATTAGCTTCTGAAACCTACATACGATTAGGGTTCGACAACAAAAAAAAACAGAAAAAACTGAGGGCTTAGGGTTGGACGTCTATCTATATATCTATACTAGCGGCCCGCACGTCATGCTATCTAGCGTTAGGCCCTTAACGTTCCCTCGACCTACCTCAACGCATTCCCGTCACTGCTTTGCCGTCTGGGCTGCAGTCTTGCCTCTTTGTACCAAGATTCTTTTATGGATAATCGTCTGTTTGATCGCTACCGAAGGCAAAAAGCACAAAACCCAAGGCTCAGACAGGCAATTTTTTGTAATCGCGACAGGATAAGAAGACTACGCTAACTGGCGGACCTGTAGATGGCGCTGCTTACTCTTATTATGACGTGCGCACTAGTCCGTTCTTTTAATAAGCAGTAACGTTAATGAAAGAAAACTTCTGAATGCCTGGTTTGCATCGCAAGCACTTCGTTCTGGACACTGGCTGTCTCTTTCTGTGTCCGATGCAGACCAGAGCGGGTGCACCGTCGGCGCCGCCAATTAGCTTCTGAAACCTACATACGATTAGGGTTCGACAACAAAAAAAAACAGAAAAAACTGAGGGCTTAGGGTTGGACGTCTATCTATATATCTATACTAGCGGCCCGCACGTCATGCTATCTAGCGTTAGGCCCTTAACGTTCCCTCGACCTACCTCAACGCATTCCCGTCACTGCTTTGCCGTCTGGGCTGCAGTCTTGCCTCTTTGTACCAAGATTCTTTTATGGATAATCGTCTGTTTGATCGCTACCGAAGGCAAAAAGCACAAAACCCAAGGCTCAGACAGGCAATTTTTTGTAATCGCGACAGGATAAGAAGACTACGCTAACTGGCGGACCTGTAGATGGCGCTGCTTACTCTTATTATGACGTGCGCACTAGTCCGTTCTTTTAATAAGCAGTAACGTTAATGAAAGAAAACTTCTGAATGCCTGGTTTGCATCGCAAGCACTTCGTTCTGGACACTGGCTGTCTCTTTCTGTGTCCGATGCAGACCAGAGCGGGTGCACCGTCGGCGCCGCCAATTAGCTTCTGAAACCTACATACGATTAGGGTTCGACAACAAAAAAAAACAGAAAAAACTGAGGGCTTAGGGTTGGACGTCTATCTATATATCTATACTAGCGGCCCGCACGTCATGCTATCTAGCGTTAGGCCCTTAACGTTCCCTCGACCTACCTCAACGCATTCCCGTCACTGCTTTGCCGTCTGGGCTGCAGTCTTGCCTCTTTGTACCAAGATTCTTTTATGGATAATCGTCTGTTTGATCGCTACCGAAGGCAAAAAGCACAAAACCCAAGGCTCAGACAGGCAATTTTTTGTAATCGCGACAGGATAAGAAGACTACGCTAACTGGCGGACCTGTAGATGGCGCTGCTTACTCTTATTATGACGTGCGCACTAGTCCGTTCTTTTAATAAGCAGTAACGTTAATGAAAGAAAACTTCTGAATGCCTGGTTTGCATCGCAAGCACTTCGTTCTGGACACTGGCTGTCTCTTTCTGTGTCCGATGCAGACCAGAGCGGGTGCACCGTCGGCGCCGCCAATTAGCTTCTGAAACCTACATACGATTAGGGTTCGACAACAAAAAAAAACAGAAAAAACTGAGGGCTTAGGGTTGGACGTCTTTCTATATATCTATACTAGCGGCCCGCACGTCATGCTATCTAGCGTTAGGCCCTTAACGTTCCCTCGACCTACCTCAACGCATTCCCGTCACTGCTTTGCCGTCTGGGCTGCAGTCTTGCCTCTTTGTACCAAGATTCTTTTATGGATAATCGTCTGTTTGATCGCTACCGAAGGCAAAAAGCACAAAACCCAAGGCTCAGACAGGCAATTTTTTGTAATCGCGACAGGATAAGAAGACTACGCTAACTGGCGGACCTGTAGATGGCGCTGCTTACTCTTATTATGACGTGCGCACTAGTCCGTTCTTTTAATAAGCAGTAACGTTAATGAAAGAAAACTTCTGAATGCCTGGTTTGCATCGCAAGCACTTCGTTCTGGACACTGGCTGTCTCTTTCTGTGTCCGATGCAGACCAGAGCGGGTGCACCGTCGGCGCCGCCAATTAGCTTCTGAAACCTACATACGATTAGGGTTCGACAACAAAAAAAAACAGAAAAAACTGAGGGCTTAGGGTTGGACGTCTATCTATATATCTATACTAGCGGCCCGCACGTCATGCTATCTAGCGTTAGGCCCTTAACGTTCCCTCGACCTACCTCAACGCATTCCCGTCACTGCTTTGCCGTCTGGGCTGCAGTCTTGCCTCTTTGTACCAAGATTCTTTTATGGATAATCGTCTCTTTGATCGCTACCGAAGGCAAAAAGCACAAAACCCAAGGCTCAGACAGGCAATTTTTTGTAATCGCGACAGGATAAGAAGACTACGCTAACTGGCGGACCTGTAGATGGCGCTGCTTACTCTTATTATGACGTGCGCACTAGTCCGTTCTTTTAATAAGCAGTAACGTTAATGAAAGAAAACTTCTGAATGCCTGGTTTGCATCGCAAGCACTTCGTTCTGGACACTGGCTGTCTCTTTCTGTGTCCGATGCAGACCAGAGCGGGTGCACCGTCGGCGCCGCCAATTAGCTTCTGAAACCTACATACGATTAGGGTTCGACAACAAAAAAAAACAGAAAAAACTGAGGGCTTAGGGTTGGACGTCTATCTATATATCTATACTAGCGGCCCGCACGTCATGCTATCTAGCGTTAGGCCCTTAACGTTCCCTCGACCTACCTCAACGCATTCCCGTCACTGCTTTGCCGTCTGGGCTGCAGTCTTGCCTCTTTGTACCAAGATTCTTTTATGGATAATCGTCTGTTTGATCGCTACCGAAGGCAAAAAGCACAAAACCCAAGGCTCAGACAGGCAATTTTTTGTAATCGCGACAGGATAAGAAGACTACGCTAACTGGCGGACCTGTAGATGGCGCTGCTTACTCTTATTATGACGTGCGCACTAGTCCGTTCTTTTAATAAGCAGTAACGTTAATGAAAGAAAACTTCTGAATGCCTGGTTTGCATCGCAAGCACTTCGTTCTGGACACTGGCTGTCTCTTTCTGTGTCCGATGCAGACCAGAGCGGGTGCACCGTCGGCGCCGCCAATTAGCTTCTGAAACCTACATACGATTAGGGTTCGACAACAAAAAAAAACAGAAAAAACTGAGGGCTTAGGGTTGGACGTCTATCTATATATCTATACTAGCGGCCCGCACGTCATGCTATCTAGCGTTAGGCCCTTAACGTTCCCTCGACCTACCTCAACGCATTCCCGTCACTGCTTTGCCGTCTGGGCTGCAGTCTTGCCTCTTTGTACCAAGATTCTTTTATGGATAATCGTCTGTTTGATCGCTACCGAAGGCAAAAAGCACAAAACCCAAGGCTCAGACAGGCAATTTTTTGTAATCGCGACAGGATAAGAAGACTACGCTAACTGGCGGACCTGTAGATGGCGCTGCTTACTCTTATTATGACGTGCGCACTAGTCCGTTCTTTTAATAAGCAGTAACGTTAATGAAAGAAAACTTCTGAATGCCTGGTTTGCATCGCAAGCACTTCGTTCTGGACACTGGCTGTCTCTTTCTGTGTCCGATGCAGACCAGAGCGGGTGCACCGTCGGCGCCGCCAATTAGCTTCTGAAACCTACATACGATTAGGGTTCGACAACAAAAAAAAACAGAAAAAACTGAGGGCTTAGGGTTGGACGTCTATCTATATATCTATACTAGCGGCCCGCACGTCATGCTATCTAGCGTTAGGCCCTTAACGTTCCCTCGACCTACCTCAACGCATTCCCGTCACTGCTTTGCCGTCTGGGCTGCAGTCTTGCCTCTTTGTACCAAGATTCTTTTATGGATAATCGTCTGTTTGATCGCTACCGAAGGCAAAAAGCACAAAACCCAAGGCTCAGACAGGCAATTTTTTGTAATCGCGACAGGATAAGAAGACTACGCTAACTGGCGGACCTGTAGATGGCGCTGCTTACTCTTATTATGACGTGCGCACTAGTCCGTTCTTTTAATAAGCAGTAACGTTAATGAAAGAAAACTTCTGAATGCCTGGTTTGCATCGCAAGCACTTCGTTCTGGACACTGGCTGTCTCTTTCTGTGTCCGATGCAGACCAGAGCGGGTGCACCGTCGGCGCCGCCAATTAGCTTCTGAAACCTACATACGATTAGGGTTCGACAACAAAAAAAAACAGAAAAAACTGAGGGCTTAGGGTTGGACGTCTTTCTATATATCTATACTAGCGGCCCGCACGTCATGCTATCTAGCGTTAGGCCCTTAACGTTCCCTCGACCTACCTCAACGCATTCCCGTCACTGCTTTGCCGTCTGGGCTGCAGTCTTGCCTCTTTGTACCAAGATTCTTTTATGGATAATCGTCTGTTTGATCGCTACCGAAGGCAAAAAGCACAAAACCCAAGGCTCAGACAGGCAATTTTTTGTAATCGCGACAGGATAAGAAGACTACGCTAACTGGCGGACCTGTAGATGGCGCTGCTTACTCTTATTATGACGTGCGCACTAGTCCGTTCTTTTAATAAGCAGTAACGTTAATGAAAGAAAACTTCTGAATGCCTGGTTTGCATCGCAAGCACTTCGTTCTGGACACTGGCTGTCTCTTTCTGTGTCCGATGCAGACCAGAGCGGGTGCACCGTCGGCGCCGCCAATTAGCTTCTGAAACCTACATACGATTAGGGTTCGACAACAAAAAAAAACAGAAAAAACTGAGGGCTTAGGGTTGGACGTCTATCTATATATCTATACTAGCGGCCCGCACGTCATGCTATCTAGCGTTAGGCCCTTAACGTTCCCTCGACCTACCTCAACGCATTCCCGTCACTGCTTTGCCGTCTGGGCTGCAGTCTTGCCTCTTTGTACCAAGATTCTTTTATGGATAATCGTCTGTTTGATCGCTACCGAAGGCAAAAAGCACAAAACCCAAGGCTCAGACAGGCAATTTTTTGTAATCGCGACAGGATAAGAAGACTACGCTAACTGGCGGACCTGTAGATGGCGCTGCTTACTCTTATTATGACGTGCGCACTAGTCCGTTCTTTTAATAAGCAGTAACGTTAATGAAAGAAAACTTCTGAATGCCTGGTTTGCATCGCAAGCACTTCGTTCTGGACACTGGCTGTCTCTTTCTGTGTCCGATGCAGACCAGAGCGGGTGCACCGTCGGCGCCGCCAATTAGCTTCTGAAACCTACATACGATTAGGGTTCGACAACAAAAAAAAACAGAAAAAACTGAGGGCTTAGGGTTGGACGTCTATCTATATATCTATACTAGCGGCCCGCACGTCATGCTATCTAGCGTTAGGCCCTTAACGTTCCCTCGACCTACCTCAACGCATTCCCGTCACTGCTTTGCCGTCTGGGCTGCAGTCTTGCCTCTTTGTACCAAGATTCTTTTATGGATAATCGTCTGTTTGATCGCTACCGAAGGCAAAAAGCACAAAACCCAAGGCTCAGACAGGCAATTTTTTGTAATCGCGACAGGATAAGAAGACTACGCTAACTGGCGGACCTGTAGATGGCGCTGCTTACTCTTATTATGACGTGCGCACTAGTCCGTTCTTTTAATAAGCAGTAACGTTAATGAAAGAAAACTTCTGAATGCCTGGTTTGCATCGCAAGCACTTCGTTCTGGACACTGGCTGTCTCTTTCTGTGTCCGATGCAGACCAGAGCGGGTGCACCGTCGGCGCCGCCAATTAGCTTCTGAAACCTACATACGATTAGGGTTCGACAACAAAAAAAAACAGAAAAAACTGAGGGCTTAGGGTTGGACGTCTATCTATATATCTATACTAGCGGCCCGCACGTCATGCTATCTAGCGTTAGGCCCTTAACGTTCCCTCGACCTACCTCAACGCATTCCCGTCACTGCTTTGCCGTCTGGGCTGCAGTCTTGCCTCTTTGTACCAAGATTCTTTTATGGATAATCGTCTGTTTGATCGCTACCGAAGGCAAAAAGCACAAAACCCAAGGCTCAGACAGGCAATTTTTTGTAATCGCGACAGGATAAGAAGACTACGCTAACTGGCGGACCTGTAGATGGCGCTGCTTACTCTTATTATGACGTGCGCACTAGTCCGTTCTTTTAATAAGCAGTAACGTTAATGAAAGAAAACTTCTGAATGCCTGGTTTGCATCGCAAGCACTTCGTTCTGGACACTGGCTGTCTCTTTCTGTGTCCGATGCAGACCAGAGCGGGTGCACCGTCGGCGCCGCCAATTAGCTTCTGAAACCTACATACGATTAGGGTTCGACAACAAAAAAAAACAGAAAAAACTGAGGGCTTAGGGTTGGACGTCTTTCTATATATCTATACTAGCGGCCCGCACGTCATGCTATCTAGCGTTAGGCCCTTAACGTTCCCTCGACCTACCTCAACGCATTCCCGTCACTGCTTTGCCGTCTGGGCTGCAGTCTTGCCTCTTTGTACCAAGATTCTTTTATGGATAATCGTCTGTTTGATCGCTACCGAAGGCAAAAAGCACAAAACCCAAGGCTCAGACAGGCAATTTTTTGTAATCGCGACAGGATAAGAAGACTACGCTAACTGGCGGACCTGTAGATGGCGCTGCTTACTCTTATTATGACGTGCGCACTAGTCCGTTCTTTTAATAAGCAGTAACGTTAATGAAAGAAAACTTCTGAATGCCTGGTTTGCATCGCAAGCACTTCGTTCTGGACACTGGCTGTCTCTTTCTGTGTCCGATGCAGACCAGAGCGGGTGCACCGTCGGCGCCGCCAATTAGCTTCTGAAACCTACATACGATTAGGGTTCGACAACAAAAAAAAACAGAAAAAACTGAGGGCTTAGGGTTGGACGTCTATCTATATATCTATACTAGCGGCCCGCACGTCATGCTATCTAGCGTTAGGCCCTTAACGTTCCCTCGACCTACCTCAACGCATTCCCGTCACTGCTTTGCCGTCTGGGCTGCAGTCTTGCCTCTTTGTACCAAGATTCTTTTATGGATAATCGTCTGTTTGATCGCTACCGAAGGCAAAAAGCACAAAACCCAAGGCTCAGACAGGCAATTTTTTGTAATCGCGACAGGATAAGAAGACTACGCTAACTGGCGGACCTGTAGATGGCGCTGCTTACTCTTATTATGACGTGCGCACTAGTCCGTTCTTTTAATAAGCAGTAACGTTAATGAAAGAAAACTTCTGAATGCCTGGTTTGCATCGCAAGCACTTCGTTCTGGACACTGGCTGTCTCTTTCTGTGTCCGATGCAGACCAGAGCGGGTGCACCGTCGGCGCCGCCAATTAGCTTCTGAAACCTACATACGATTAGGGTTCGACAACAAAAAAAAACAGAAAAAACTGAGGGCTTAGGGTTGGACGTCTATCTATATATCTATACTAGCGGCCCGCACGTCATGCTATCTAGCGTTAGGCCCTTAACGTTCCCTCGACCTACCTCAACGCATTCCCGTCACTGCTTTGCCGTCTGGGCTGCAGTCTTGCCTCTTTGTACCAAGATTCTTTTATGGATAATCGTCTGTTTGATCGCTACCGAAGGCAAAAAGCACAAAACCCAAGGCTCAGACAGGCAATTTTTTGTAATCGCGACAGGATAAGAAGACTACGCTAACTGGCGGACCTGTAGATGGCGCTGCTTACTCTTATTATGACGTGCGCACTAGTCCGTTCTTTTAATAAGCAGTAACGTTAATGAAAGAAAACTTCTGAATGCCTGGTTTGCATCGCAAGCACTTCGTTCTGGACACTGGCTGTCTCTTTCTGTGTCCGATGCAGACCAGAGCGGGTGCACCGTCGGCGCCGCCAATTAGCTTCTGAAACCTACATACGATTAGGGTTCGACAACAAAAAAAAACAGAAAAAACTGAGGGCTTAGGGTTGGACGTCTATCTATATATCTATACTAGCGGCCCGCACGTCATGCTATCTAGCGTTAGGCCCTTAACGTTCCCTCGACCTACCTCAACGCATTCCCGTCACTGCTTTGCCGTCTGGGCTGCAGTCTTGCCTCTTTGTACCAAGATTCTTTTATGGATAATCGTCTGTTTGATCGCTACCGAAGGCAAAAAGCACAAAACCCAAGGCTCAGACAGGCAATTTTTTGTAATCGCGACAGGATAAGAAGACTACGCTAACTGGCGGACCTGTAGATGGCGCTGCTTACTCTTATTATGACGTGCGCACTAGTCCGTTCTTTTAATAAGCAGTAACGTTAATGAAAGAAAACTTCTGAATGCCTGGTTTGCATCGCAAGCACTTCGTTCTGGACACTGGCTGTCTCTTTCTGTGTCCGATGCAGACCAGAGCGGGTGCACCGTCGGCGCCGCCAATTAGCTTCTGAAACCTACATACGATTAGGGTTCGACAACAAAAAAAAACAGAAAAAACTGAGGGCTTAGGGTTGGACGTCTATCTATATATCTATACTAGCGGCCCGCACGTCATGCTATCTAGCGTTAGGCCCTTAACGTTCCCTCGACCTACCTCAACGCATTCCCGTCACTGCTTTGCCGTCTGGGCTGCAGTCTTGCCTCTTTGTACCAAGATTCTTTTATGGATAATCGTCTGTTTGATCGCTACCGAAGGCAAAAAGCACAAAACCCAAGGCTCAGACAGGCAATTTTTTGTAATCGCGACAGGATAAGAAGACTACGCTAACTGGCGGACCTGTAGATGGCGCTGCTTACTCTTATTATGACGTGCGCACTAGTCCGTTCTTTTAATAAGCAGTAACGTTAATGAAAGAAAACTTCTGAATGCCTGGTTTGCATCGCAAGCACTTCGTTCTGGACACTGGCTGTCTCTTTCTGTGTCCGATGCAGACCAGAGCGGGTGCACCGTCGGCGCCGCCAATTAGCTTCTGAAACCTACATACGATTAGGGTTCGACAACAAAAAAAAACAGAAAAAACTGAGGGCTTAGGGTTGGACGTCTATCTATATATCTATACTAGCGGCCCGCACGTCATGCTATCTAGCGTTAGGCCCTTAACGTTCCCTCGACCTACCTCAACGCATTCCCGTCACTGCTTTGCCGTCTGGGCTGCAGTCTTGCCTCTTTGTACCAAGATTCTTTTATGGATAATCGTCTGTTTGATCGCTACCGAAGGCAAAAAGCACAAAACCCAAGGCTCAGACAGGCAATTTTTTGTAATCGCGACAGGATAAGAAGACTACGCTAACTGGCGGACCTGTAGATGGCGCTGCTTACTCTTATTATGACGTGCGCACTAGTCCGTTCTTTTAATAAGCAGTAACGTTAATGAAAGAAAACTTCTGAATGCCTGGTTTGCATCGCAAGCACTTCGTTCTGGACACTGGCTGTCTCTTTCTGTGTCCGATGCAGACCAGAGCGGGTGCACCGTCGGCGCCGCCAATTAGCTTCTGAAACCTACATACGATTAGGGTTCGACAACAAAAAAAAACAGAAAAAACTGAGGGCTTAGGGTTGGACGTCTTTCTATATATCTATACTAGCGGCCCGCACGTCATGCTATCTAGCGTTAGGCCCTTAACGTTCCCTCGACCTACCTCAACGCATTCCCGTCACTGCTTTGCCGTCTGGGCTGCAGTCTTGCCTCTTTGTACCAAGATTCTTTTATGGATAATCGTCTGTTTGATCGCTACCGAAGGCAAAAAGCACAAAACCCAAGGCTCAGACAGGCAATTTTTTGTAATCGCGACAGGATAAGAAGACTACGCTAACTGGCGGACCTGTAGATGGCGCTGCTTACTCTTATTATGACGTGCGCACTAGTCCGTTCTTTTAATAAGCAGTAACGTTAATGAAAGAAAACTTCTGAATGCCTGGTTTGCATCGCAAGCACTTCGTTCTGGACACTGGCTGTCTCTTTCTGTGTCCGATGCAGACCAGAGCGGGTGCACCGTCGGCGCCGCCAATTAGCTTCTGAAACCTACATACGATTAGGGTTCGACAACAAAAAAAAACAGAAAAAACTGAGGGCTTAGGGTTGGACGTCTATCTATATATCTATACTAGCGGCCCGCACGTCATGCTATCTAGCGTTAGGCCCTTAACGTTCCCTCGACCTACCTCAACGCATTCCCGTCACTGCTTTGCCGTCTGGGCTGCAGTCTTGCCTCTTTGTACCAAGATTCTTTTATGGATAATCGTCTGTTTGATCGCTACCGAAGGCAAAAAGCACAAAACCCAAGGCTCAGACAGGCAATTTTTTGTAATCGCGACAGGATAAGAAGACTACGCTAACTGGCGGACCTGTAGATGGCGCTGCTTACTCTTATTATGACGTGCGCACTAGTCCGTTCTTTTAATAAGCAGTAACGTTAATGAAAGAAAACTTCTGAATGCCTGGTTTGCATCGCAAGCACTTCGTTCTGGACACTGGCTGTCTCTTTCTGTGTCCGATGCAGACCAGAGCGGGTGCACCGTCGGCGCCGCCAATTAGCTTCTGAAACCTACATACGATTAGGGTTCGACAACAAAAAAAAACAGAAAAAACTGAGGGCTTAGGGTTGGACGTCTATCTATATATCTATACTAGCGGCCCGCACGTCATGCTATCTAGCGTTAGGCCCTTAACGTTCCCTCGACCTACCTCAACGCATTCCCGTCACTGCTTTGCCGTCTGGGCTGCAGTCTTGCCTCTTTGTACCAAGATTCTTTTATGGATAATCGTCTGTTTGATCGCTACCGAAGGCAAAAAGCACAAAACCCAAGGCTCAGACAGGCAATTTTTTGTAATCGCGACAGGATAAGAAGACTACGCTAACTGGCGGACCTGTAGATGGCGCTGCTTACTCTTATTATGACGTGCGCACTAGTCCGTTCTTTTAATAAGCAGTAACGTTAATGAAAGAAAACTTCTGAATGCCTGGTTTGCATCGCAAGCACTTCGTTCTGGACACTGGCTGTCTCTTTCTGTGTCCGATGCAGACCAGAGCGGGTGCACCGTCGGCGCCGCCAATTAGCTTCTGAAACCTACATACGATTAGGGTTCGACAACAAAAAAAAACAGAAAAAACTGAGGGCTTAGGGTTGGACGTCTATCTATATATCTATACTAGCGGCCCGCACGTCATGCTATCTAGCGTTAGGCCCTTAACGTTCCCTCGACCTACCTCAACGCATTCCCGTCACTGCTTTGCCGTCTGGGCTGCAGTCTTGCCTCTTTGTACCAAGATTCTTTTATGGATAATCGTCTGTTTGATCGCTACCGAAGGCAAAAAGCACAAAACCCAAGGCTCAGACAGGCAATTTTTTGTAATCGCGACAGGATAAGAAGACTACGCTAACTGGCGGACCTGTAGATGGCGCTGCTTACTCTTATTATGACGTGCGCACTAGTCCGTTCTTTTAATAAGCAGTAACGTTAATGAAAGAAAACTTCTGAATGCCTGGTTTGCATCGCAAGCACTTCGTTCTGGACACTGGCTGTCTCTTTCTGTGTCCGATGCAGACCAGAGCGGGTGCACCGTCGGCGCCGCCAATTAGCTTCTGAAACCTACATACGATTAGGGTTCGACAACAAAAAAAAACAGAAAAAACTGAGGGCTTAGGGTTGGACGTCTTTCTATATATCTATACTAGCGGCCCGCACGTCATGCTATCTAGCGTTAGGCCCTTAACGTTCCCTCGACCTACCTCAACGCATTCCCGTCACTGCTTTGCCGTCTGGGCTGCAGTCTTGCCTCTTTGTACCAAGATTCTTTTATGGATAATCGTCTGTTTGATCGCTACCGAAGGCAAAAAGCACAAAACCCAAGGCTCAGACAGGCAATTTTTTGTAATCGCGACAGGATAAGAAGACTACGCTAACTGGCGGACCTGTAGATGGCGCTGCTTACTCTTATTATGACGTGCGCACTAGTCCGTTCTTTTAATAAGCAGTAACGTTAATGAAAGAAAACTTCTGAATGCCTGGTTTGCATCGCAAGCACTTCGTTCTGGACACTGGCTGTCTCTTTCTGTGTCCGATGCAGACCAGAGCGGGTGCACCGTCGGCGCCGCCAATTAGCTTCTGAAACCTACATACGATTAGGGTTCGACAACAAAAAAAAACAGAAAAAACTGAGGGCTTAGGGTTGGACGTCTATCTATATATCTATACTAGCGGCCCGCACGTCATGCTATCTAGCGTTAGGCCCTTAACGTTCCCTCGACCTACCTCAACGCATTCCCGTCACTGCTTTGCCGTCTGGGCTGCAGTCTTGCCTCTTTGTACCAAGATTCTTTTATGGATAATCGTCTGTTTGATCGCTACCGAAGGCAAAAAGCACAAAACCCAAGGCTCAGACAGGCAATTTTTTGTAATCGCGACAGGATAAGAAGACTACGCTAACTGGCGGACCTGTAGATGGCGCTGCTTACTCTTATTATGACGTGCGCACTAGTCCGTTCTTTTAATAAGCAGTAACGTTAATGAAAGAAAACTTCTGAATGCCTGGTTTGCATCGCAAGCACTTCGTTCTGGACACTGGCTGTCTCTTTCTGTGTCCGATGCAGACCAGAGCGGGTGCACCGTCGGCGCCGCCAATTAGCTTCTGAAACCTACATACGATTAGGGTTCGACAACAAAAAAAAACAGAAAAAACTGAGGGCTTAGGGTTGGACGTCTATCTATATATCTATACTAGCGGCCCGCACGTCATGCTATCTAGCGTTAGGCCCTTAACGTTCCCTCGACCTACCTCAACGCATTCCCGTCACTGCTTTGCCGTCTGGGCTGCAGTCTTGCCTCTTTGTACCAAGATTCTTTTATGGATAATCGTCTGTTTGATCGCTACCGAAGGCAAAAAGCACAAAACCCAAGGCTCAGACAGGCAATTTTTTGTAATCGCGACAGGATAAGAAGACTACGCTAACTGGCGGACCTGTAGATGGCGCTGCTTACTCTTATTATGACGTGCGCACTAGTCCGTTCTTTTAATAAGCAGTAACGTTAATGAAAGAAAACTTCTGAATGCCTGGTTTGCATCGCAAGCACTTCGTTCTGGACACTGGCTGTCTCTTTCTGTGTCCGATGCAGACCAGAGCGGGTGCACCGTCGGCGCCGCCAATTAGCTTCTGAAACCTACATACGATTAGGGTTCGACAACAAAAAAAAACAGAAAAAACTGAGGGCTTAGGGTTGGACGTCTATCTATATATCTATACTAGCGGCCCGCACGTCATGCTATCTAGCGTTAGGCCCTTAACGTTCCCTCGACCTACCTCAACGCATTCCCGTCACTGCTTTGCCGTCTGGGCTGCAGTCTTGCCTCTTTGTACCAAGATTCTTTTATGGATAATCGTCTGTTTGATCGCTACCGAAGGCAAAAAGCACAAAACCCAAGGCTCAGACAGGCAATTTTTTGTAATCGCGACAGGATAAGAAGACTACGCTAACTGGCGGACCTGTAGATGGCGCTGCTTACTCTTATTATGACGTGCGCACTAGTCCGTTCTTTTAATAAGCAGTAACGTTAATGAAAGAAAACTTCTGAATGCCTGGTTTGCATCGCAAGCACTTCGTTCTGGACACTGGCTGTCTCTTTCTGTGTCCGATGCAGACCAGAGCGGGTGCACCGTCGGCGCCGCCAATTAGCTTCTGAAACCTACATACGATTAGGGTTCGACAACAAAAAAAAACAGAAAAAACTGAGGGCTTAGGGTTGGACGTCTATCTATATATCTATACTAGCGGCCCGCACGTCATGCTATCTAGCGTTAGGCCCTTAACGTTCCCTCGACCTACCTCAACGCATTCCCGTCACTGCTTTGCCGTCTGGGCTGCAGTCTTGCCTCTTTGTACCAAGATTCTTTTATGGATAATCGTCTGTTTGATCGCTACCGAAGGCAAAAAGCACAAAACCCAAGGCTCAGACAGGCAATTTTTTGTAATCGCGACAGGATAAGAAGACTACGCTAACTGGCGGACCTGTAGATGGCGCTGCTTACTCTTATTATGACGTGCGCACTAGTCCGTTCTTTTAATAAGCAGTAACGTTAATGAAAGAAAACTTCTGAATGCCTGGTTTGCATCGCAAGCACTTCGTTCTGGACACTGGCTGTCTCTTTCTGTGTCCGATGCAGACCAGAGCGGGTGCACCGTCGGCGCCGCCAATTAGCTTCTGAAACCTACATACGATTAGGGTTCGACAACAAAAAAAAACAGAAAAAACTGAGGGCTTAGGGTTGGACGTCTATCTATATATCTATACTAGCGGCCCGCACGTCATGCTATCTAGCGTTAGGCCCTTAACGTTCCCTCGACCTACCTCAACGCATTCCCGTCACTGCTTTGCCGTCTGGGCTGCAGTCTTGCCTCTTTGTACCAAGATTCTTTTATGGATAATCGTCTGTTTGATCGCTACCGAAGGCAAAAAGCACAAAACCCAAGGCTCAGACAGGCAATTTTTTGTAATCGCGACAGGATAAGAAGACTACGCTAACTGGCGGACCTGTAGATGGCGCTGCTTACTCTTATTATGACGTGCGCACTAGTCCGTTCTTTTAATAAGCAGTAACGTTAATGAAAGAAAACTTCTGAATGCCTGGTTTGCATCGCAAGCACTTCGTTCTGGACACTGGCTGTCTCTTTCTGTGTCCGATGCAGACCAGAGCGGGTGCACCGTCGGCGCCGCCAATTAGCTTCTGAAACCTACATACGATTAGGGTTCGACAACAAAAAAAAACAGAAAAAACTGAGGGCTTAGGGTTGGACGTCTATCTATATATCTATACTAGCGGCCCGCACGTCATGCTATCTAGCGTTAGGCCCTTAACGTTCCCTCGACCTACCTCAACGCATTCCCGTCACTGCTTTGCCGTCTGGGCTGCAGTCTTGCCTCTTTGTACCAAGATTCTTTTATGGATAATCGTCTGTTTGATCGCTACCGAAGGCAAAAAGCACAAAACCCAAGGCTCAGACAGGCAATTTTTTGTAATCGCGACAGGATAAGAAGACTACGCTAACTGGCGGACCTGTAGATGGCGCTGCTTACTCTTATTATGACGTGCGCACTAGTCCGTTCTTTTAATAAGCAGTAACGTTAATGAAAGAAAACTTCTGAATGCCTGGTTTGCATCGCAAGCACTTCGTTCTGGACACTGGCTGTCTCTTTCTGTGTCCGATGCAGACCAGAGCGGGTGCACCGTCGGCGCCGCCAATTAGCTTCTGAAACCTACATACGATTAGGGTTCGACAACAAAAAAAAACAGAAAAAACTGAGGGCTTAGGGTTGGACGTCTTTCTATATATCTATACTAGCGGCCCGCACGTCATGCTATCTAGCGTTAGGCCCTTAACGTTCCCTCGACCTACCTCAACGCATTCCCGTCACTGCTTTGCCGTCTGGGCTGCAGTCTTGCCTCTTTGTACCAAGATTCTTTTATGGATAATCGTCTGTTTGATCGCTACCGAAGGCAAAAAGCACAAAACCCAAGGCTCAGACAGGCAATTTTTTGTAATCGCGACAGGATAAGAAGACTACGCTAACTGGCGGACCTGTAGATGGCGCTGCTTACTCTTATTATGACGTGCGCACTAGTCCGTTCTTTTAATAAGCAGTAACGTTAATGAAAGAAAACTTCTGAATGCCTGGTTTGCATCGCAAGCACTTCGTTCTGGACACTGGCTGTCTCTTTCTGTGTCCGATGCAGACCAGAGCGGGTGCACCGTCGGCGCCGCCAATTAGCTTCTGAAACCTACATACGATTAGGGTTCGACAACAAAAAAAAACAGAAAAAACTGAGGGCTTAGGGTTGGACGTCTATCTATATATCTATACTAGCGGCCCGCACGTCATGCTATCTAGCGTTAGGCCCTTAACGTTCCCTCGACCTACCTCAACGCATTCCCGTCACTGCTTTGCCGTCTGGGCTGCAGTCTTGCCTCTTTGTACCAAGATTCTTTTATGGATAATCGTCTGTTTGATCGCTACCGAAGGCAAAAAGCACAAAACCCAAGGCTCAGACAGGCAATTTTTTGTAATCGCGACAGGATAAGAAGACTACGCTAACTGGCGGACCTGTAGATGGCGCTGCTTACTCTTATTATGACGTGCGCACTAGTCCGTTCTTTTAATAAGCAGTAACGTTAATGAAAGAAAACTTCTGAATGCCTGGTTTGCATCGCAAGCACTTCGTTCTGGACACTGGCTGTCTCTTTCTGTGTCCGATGCAGACCAGAGCGGGTGCACCGTCGGCGCCGCCAATTAGCTTCTGAAACCTACATACGATTAGGGTTCGACAACAAAAAAAAACAGAAAAAACTGAGGGCTTAGGGTTGGACGTCTATCTATATATCTATACTAGCGGCCCGCACGTCATGCTATCTAGCGTTAGGCCCTTAACGTTCCCTCGACCTACCTCAACGCATTCCCGTCACTGCTTTGCCGTCTGGGCTGCAGTCTTGCCTCTTTGTACCAAGATTCTTTTATGGATAATCGTCTGTTTGATCGCTACCGAAGGCAAAAAGCACAAAACCCAAGGCTCAGACAGGCAATTTTTTGTAATCGCGACAGGATAAGAAGACTACGCTAACTGGCGGACCTGTAGATGGCGCTGCTTACTCTTATTATGACGTGCGCACTAGTCCGTTCTTTTAATAAGCAGTAACGTTAATGAAAGAAAACTTCTGAATGCCTGGTTTGCATCGCAAGCACTTCGTTCTGGACACTGGCTGTCTCTTTCTGTGTCCGATGCAGACCAGAGCGGGTGCACCGTCGGCGCCGCCAATTAGCTTCTGAAACCTACATACGATTAGGGTTCGACAACAAAAAAAAACAGAAAAAACTGAGGGCTTAGGGTTGGACGTCTATCTATATATCTATACTAGCGGCCCGCACGTCATGCTATCTAGCGTTAGGCCCTTAACGTTCCCTCGACCTACCTCAACGCATTCCCGTCACTGCTTTGCCGTCTGGGCTGCAGTCTTGCCTCTTTGTACCAAGATTCTTTTATGGATAATCGTCTGTTTGATCGCTACCGAAGGCAAAAAGCACAAAACCCAAGGCTCAGACAGGCAATTTTTTGTAATCGCGACAGGATAAGAAGACTACGCTAACTGGCGGACCTGTAGATGGCGCTGCTTACTCTTATTATGACGTGCGCACTAGTCCGTTCTTTTAATAAGCAGTAACGTTAATGAAAGAAAACTTCTGAATGCCTGGTTTGCATCGCAAGCACTTCGTTCTGGACACTGGCTGTCTCTTTCTGTGTCCGATGCAGACCAGAGCGGGTGCACCGTCGGCGCCGCCAATTAGCTTCTGAAACCTACATACGATTAGGGTTCGACAACAAAAAAAAACAGAAAAAACTGAGGGCTTAGGGTTGGACGTCTTTCTATATATCTATACTAGCGGCCCGCACGTCATGCTATCTAGCGTTAGGCCCTTAACGTTCCCTCGACCTACCTCAACGCATTCCCGTCACTGCTTTGCCGTCTGGGCTGCAGTCTTGCCTCTTTGTACCAAGATTCTTTTATGGATAATCGTCTGTTTGATCGCTACCGAAGGCAAAAAGCACAAAACCCAAGGCTCAGACAGGCAATTTTTTGTAATCGCGACAGGATAAGAAGACTACGCTAACTGGCGGACCTGTAGATGGCGCTGCTTACTCTTATTATGACGTGCGCACTAGTCCGTTCTTTTAATAAGCAGTAACGTTAATGAAAGAAAACTTCTGAATGCCTGGTTTGCATCGCAAGCACTTCGTTCTGGACACTGGCTGTCTCTTTCTGTGTCCGATGCAGACCAGAGCGGGTGCACCGTCGGCGCCGCCAATTAGCTTCTGAAACCTACATACGATTAGGGTTCGACAACAAAAAAAAACAGAAAAAACTGAGGGCTTAGGGTTGGACGTCTATCTATATATCTATACTAGCGGCCCGCACGTCATGCTATCTAGCGTTAGGCCCTTAACGTTCCCTCGACCTACCTCAACGCATTCCCGTCACTGCTTTGCCGTCTGGGCTGCAGTCTTGCCTCTTTGTACCAAGATTCTTTTATGGATAATCGTCTGTTTGATCGCTACCGAAGGCAAAAAGCACAAAACCCAAGGCTCAGACAGGCAATTTTTTGTAATCGCGACAGGATAAGAAGACTACGCTAACTGGCGGACCTGTAGATGGCGCTGCTTACTCTTATTATGACGTGCGCACTAGTCCGTTCTTTTAATAAGCAGTAACGTTAATGAAAGAAAACTTCTGAATGCCTGGTTTGCATCGCAAGCACTTCGTTCTGGACACTGGCTGTCTCTTTCTGTGTCCGATGCAGACCAGAGCGGGTGCACCGTCGGCGCCGCCAATTAGCTTCTGAAACCTACATACGATTAGGGTTCGACAACAAAAAAAAACAGAAAAAACTGAGGGCTTAGGGTTGGACGTCTATCTATATATCTATACTAGCGGCCCGCACGTCATGCTATCTAGCGTTAGGCCCTTAACGTTCCCTCGACCTACCTCAACGCATTCCCGTCACTGCTTTGCCGTCTGGGCTGCAGTCTTGCCTCTTTGTACCAAGATTCTTTTATGGATAATCGTCTGTTTGATCGCTACCGAAGGCAAAAAGCACAAAACCCAAGGCTCAGACAGGCAATTTTTTGTAATCGCGACAGGATAAGAAGACTACGCTAACTGGCGGACCTGTAGATGGCGCTGCTTACTCTTATTATGACGTGCGCACTAGTCCGTTCTTTTAATAAGCAGTAACGTTAATGAAAGAAAACTTCTGAATGCCTGGTTTGCATCGCAAGCACTTCGTTCTGGACACTGGCTGTCTCTTTCTGTGTCCGATGCAGACCAGAGCGGGTGCACCGTCGGCGCCGCCAATTAGCTTCTGAAACCTACATACGATTAGGGTTCGACAACAAAAAAAAACAGAAAAAACTGAGGGCTTAGGGTTGGACGTCTATCTATATATCTATACTAGCGGCCCGCACGTCATGCTATCTAGCGTTAGGCCCTTAACGTTCCCTCGACCTACCTCAACGCATTCCCGTCACTGCTTTGCCGTCTGGGCTGCAGTCTTGCCTCTTTGTACCAAGATTCTTTTATGGATAATCGTCTGTTTGATCGCTACCGAAGGCAAAAAGCACAAAACCCAAGGCTCAGACAGGCAATTTTTTGTAATCGCGACAGGATAAGAAGACTACGCTAACTGGCGGACCTGTAGATGGCGCTGCTTACTCTTATTATGACGTGCGCACTAGTCCGTTCTTTTAATAAGCAGTAACGTTAATGAAAGAAAACTTCTGAATGCCTGGTTTGCATCGCAAGCACTTCGTTCTGGACACTGGCTGTCTCTTTCTGTGTCCGATGCAGACCAGAGCGGGTGCACCGTCGGCGCCGCCAATTAGCTTCTGAAACCTACATACGATTAGGGTTCGACAACAAAAAAAAACAGAAAAAACTGAGGGCTTAGGGTTGGACGTCTATCTATATATCTATACTAGCGGCCCGCACGTCATGCTATCTAGCGTTAGGCCCTTAACGTTCCCTCGACCTACCTCAACGCATTCCCGTCACTGCTTTGCCGTCTGGGCTGCAGTCTTGCCTCTTTGTACCAAGATTCTTTTATGGATAATCGTCTGTTTGATCGCTACCGAAGGCAAAAAGCACAAAACCCAAGGCTCAGACAGGCAATTTTTTGTAATCGCGACAGGATAAGAAGACTACGCTAACTGGCGGACCTGTAGATGGCGCTGCTTACTCTTATTATGACGTGCGCACTAGTCCGTTCTTTTAATAAGCAGTAACGTTAATGAAAGAAAACTTCTGAATGCCTGGTTTGCATCGCAAGCACTTCGTTCTGGACACTGGCTGTCTCTTTCTGTGTCCGATGCAGACCAGAGCGGGTGCACCGTCGGCGCCGCCAATTAGCTTCTGAAACCTACATACGATTAGGGTTCGACAACAAAAAAAAACAGAAAAAACTGAGGGCTTAGGGTTGGACGTCTTTCTATATATCTATACTAGCGGCCCGCACGTCATGCTATCTAGCGTTAGGCCCTTAACGTTCCCTCGACCTACCTCAACGCATTCCCGTCACTGCTTTGCCGTCTGGGCTGCAGTCTTGCCTCTTTGTACCAAGATTCTTTTATGGATAATCGTCTGTTTGATCGCTACCGAAGGCAAAAAGCACAAAACCCAAGGCTCAGACAGGCAATTTTTTGTAATCGCGACAGGATAAGAAGACTACGCTAACTGGCGGACCTGTAGATGGCGCTGCTTACTCTTATTATGACGTGCGCACTAGTCCGTTCTTTTAATAAGCAGTAACGTTAATGAAAGAAAACTTCTGAATGCCTGGTTTGCATCGCAAGCACTTCGTTCTGGACACTGGCTGTCTCTTTCTGTGTCCGATGCAGACCAGAGCGGGTGCACCGTCGGCGCCGCCAATTAGCTTCTGAAACCTACATACGATTAGGGTTCGACAACAAAAAAAAACAGAAAAAACTGAGGGCTTAGGGTTGGACGTCTATCTATATATCTATACTAGCGGCCCGCACGTCATGCTATCTAGCGTTAGGCCCTTAACGTTCCCTCGACCTACCTCAACGCATTCCCGTCACTGCTTTGCCGTCTGGGCTGCAGTCTTGCCTCTTTGTACCAAGATTCTTTTATGGATAATCGTCTGTTTGATCGCTACCGAAGGCAAAAAGCACAAAACCCAAGGCTCAGACAGGCAATTTTTTGTAATCGCGACAGGATAAGAAGACTACGCTAACTGGCGGACCTGTAGATGGCGCTGCTTACTCTTATTATGACGTGCGCACTAGTCCGTTCTTTTAATAAGCAGTAACGTTAATGAAAGAAAACTTCTGAATGCCTGGTTTGCATCGCAAGCACTTCGTTCTGGACACTGGCTGTCTCTTTCTGTGTCCGATGCAGACCAGAGCGGGTGCACCGTCGGCGCCGCCAATTAGCTTCTGAAACCTACATACGATTAGGGTTCGACAACAAAAAAAAACAGAAAAAACTGAGGGCTTAGGGTTGGACGTCTTTCTATATATCTATACTAGCGGCCCGCACGTCATGCTATCTAGCGTTAGGCCCTTAACGTTCCCTCGACCTACCTCAACGCATTCCCGTCACTGCTTTGCCGTCTGGGCTGCAGTCTTGCCTCTTTGTACCAAGATTCTTTTATGGATAATCGTCTGTTTGATCGCTACCGAAGGCAAAAAGCACAAAACCCAAGGCTCAGACAGGCAATTTTTTGTAATCGCGACAGGATAAGAAGACTACGCTAACTGGCGGACCTGTAGATGGCGCTGCTTACTCTTATTATGACGTGCGCACTAGTCCGTTCTTTTAATAAGCAGTAACGTTAATGAAAGAAAACTTCTGAATGCCTGGTTTGCATCGCAAGCACTTCGTTCTGGACACTGGCTGTCTCTTTCTGTGTCCGATGCAGACCAGAGCGGGTGCACCGTCGGCGCCGCCAATTAGCTTCTGAAACCTACATACGATTAGGGTTCGACAACAAAAAAAAACAGAAAAAACTGAGGGCTTAGGGTTGGACGTCTATCTATATATCTATACTAGCGGCCCGCACGTCATGCTATCTAGCGTTAGGCCCTTAACGTTCCCTCGACCTACCTCAACGCATTCCCGTCACTGCTTTGCCGTCTGGGCTGCAGTCTTGCCTCTTTGTACCAAGATTCTTTTATGGATAATCGTCTGTTTGATCGCTACCGAAGGCAAAAAGCACAAAACCCAAGGCTCAGACAGGCAATTTTTTGTAATCGCGACAGGATAAGAAGACTACGCTAACTGGCGGACCTGTAGATGGCGCTGCTTACTCTTATTATGACGTGCGCACTAGTCCGTTCTTTTAATAAGCAGTAACGTTAATGAAAGAAAACTTCTGAATGCCTGGTTTGCATCGCAAGCACTTCGTTCTGGACACTGGCTGTCTCTTTCTGTGTCCGATGCAGACCAGAGCGGGTGCACCGTCGGCGCCGCCAATTAGCTTCTGAAACCTACATACGATTAGGGTTCGACAACAAAAAAAAACAGAAAAAACTGAGGGCTTAGGGTTGGACGTCTATCTATATATCTATACTAGCGGCCCGCACGTCATGCTATCTAGCGTTAGGCCCTTAACGTTCCCTCGACCTACCTCAACGCATTCCCGTCACTGCTTTGCCGTCTGGGCTGCAGTCTTGCCTCTTTGTACCAAGATTCTTTTATGGATAATCGTCTGTTTGATCGCTACCGAAGGCAAAAAGCACAAAACCCAAGGCTCAGACAGGCAATTTTTTGTAATCGCGACAGGATAAGAAGACTACGCTAACTGGCGGACCTGTAGATGGCGCTGCTTACTCTTATTATGACGTGCGCACTAGTCCGTTCTTTTAATAAGCAGTAACGTTAATGAAAGAAAACTTCTGAATGCCTGGTTTGCATCGCAAGCACTTCGTTCTGGACACTGGCTGTCTCTTTCTGTGTCCGATGCAGACCAGAGCGGGTGCACCGTCGGCGCCGCCAATTAGCTTCTGAAACCTACATACGATTAGGGTTCGACAACAAAAAAAAACAGAAAAAACTGAGGGCTTAGGGTTGGACGTCTATCTATATATCTATACTAGCGGCCCGCACGTCATGCTATCTAGCGTTAGGCCCTTAACGTTCCCTCGACCTACCTCAACGCATTCCCGTCACTGCTTTGCCGTCTGGGCTGCAGTCTTGCCTCTTTGTACCAAGATTCTTTTATGGATAATCGTCTGTTTGATCGCTACCGAAGGCAAAAAGCACAAAACCCAAGGCTCAGACAGGCAATTTTTTGTAATCGCGACAGGATAAGAAGACTACGCTAACTGGCGGACCTGTAGATGGCGCTGCTTACTCTTATTATGACGTGCGCACTAGTCCGTTCTTTTAATAAGCAGTAACGTTAATGAAAGAAAACTTCTGAATGCCTGGTTTGCATCGCAAGCACTTCGTTCTGGACACTGGCTGTCTCTTTCTGTGTCCGATGCAGACCAGAGCGGGTGCACCGTCGGCGCCGCCAATTAGCTTCTGAAACCTACATACGATTAGGGTTCGACAACAAAAAAAAACAGAAAAAACTGAGGGCTTAGGGTTGGACGTCTATCTATATATCTATACTAGCGGCCCGCACGTCATGCTATCTAGCGTTAGGCCCTTAACGTTCCCTCGACCTACCTCAACGCATTCCCGTCACTGCTTTGCCGTCTGGGCTGCAGTCTTGCCTCTTTGTACCAAGATTCTTTTATGGATAATCGTCTGTTTGATCGCTACCGAAGGCAAAAAGCACAAAACCCAAGGCTCAGACAGGCAATTTTTTGTAATCGCGACAGGATAAGAAGACTACGCTAACTGGCGGACCTGTAGATGGCGCTGCTTACTCTTATTATGACGTGCGCACTAGTCCGTTCTTTTAATAAGCAGTAACGTTAATGAAAGAAAACTTCTGAATGCCTGGTTTGCATCGCAAGCACTTCGTTCTGGACACTGGCTGTCTCTTTCTGTGTCCGATGCAGACCAGAGCGGGTGCACCGTCGGCGCCGCCAATTAGCTTCTGAAACCTACATACGATTAGGGTTCGACAACAAAAAAAAACAGAAAAAACTGAGGGCTTAGGGTTGGACGTCTATCTATATATCTATACTAGCGGCCCGCACGTCATGCTATCTAGCGTTAGGCCCTTAACGTTCCCTCGACCTACCTCAACGCATTCCCGTCACTGCTTTGCCGTCTGGGCTGCAGTCTTGCCTCTTTGTACCAAGATTCTTTTATGGATAATCGTCTGTTTGATCGCTACCGAAGGCAAAAAGCACAAAACCCAAGGCTCAGACAGGCAATTTTTTGTAATCGCGACAGGATAAGAAGACTACGCTAACTGGCGGACCTGTAGATGGCGCTGCTTACTCTTATTATGACGTGCGCACTAGTCCGTTCTTTTAATAAGCAGTAACGTTAATGAAAGAAAACTTCTGAATGCCTGGTTTGCATCGCAAGCACTTCGTTCTGGACACTGGCTGTCTCTTTCTGTGTCCGATGCAGACCAGAGCGGGTGCACCGTCGGCGCCGCCAATTAGCTTCTGAAACCTACATACGATTAGGGTTCGACAACAAAAAAAAACAGAAAAAACTGAGGGCTTAGGGTTGGACGTCTATCTATATATCTATACTAGCGGCCCGCACGTCATGCTATCTAGCGTTAGGCCCTTAACGTTCCCTCGACCTACCTCAACGCATTCCCGTCACTGCTTTGCCGTCTGGGCTGCAGTCTTGCCTCTTTGTACCAAGATTCTTTTATGGATAATCGTCTGTTTGATCGCTACCGAAGGCAAAAAGCACAAAACCCAAGGCTCAGACAGGCAATTTTTTGTAATCGCGACAGGATAAGAAGACTACGCTAACTGGCGGACCTGTAGATGGCGCTGCTTACTCTTATTATGACGTGCGCACTAGTCCGTTCTTTTAATAAGCAGTAACGTTAATGAAAGAAAACTTCTGAATGCCTGGTTTGCATCGCAAGCACTTCGTTCTGGACACTGGCTGTCTCTTTCTGTGTCCGATGCAGACCAGAGCGGGTGCACCGTCGGCGCCGCCAATTAGCTTCTGAAACCTACATACGATTAGGGTTCGACAACAAAAAAAAACAGAAAAAACTGAGGGCTTAGGGTTGGACGTCTATCTATATATCTATACTAGCGGCCCGCACGTCATGCTATCTAGCGTTAGGCCCTTAACGTTCCCTCGACCTACCTCAACGCATTCCCGTCACTGCTTTGCCGTCTGGGCTGCAGTCTTGCCTCTTTGTACCAAGATTCTTTTATGGATAATCGTCTGTTTGATCGCTACCGAAGGCAAAAAGCACAAAACCCAAGGCTCAGACAGGCAATTTTTTGTAATCGCGACAGGATAAGAAGACTACGCTAACTGGCGGACCTGTAGATGGCGCTGCTTACTCTTATTATGACGTGCGCACTAGTCCGTTCTTTTAATAAGCAGTAACGTTAATGAAAGAAAACTTCTGAATGCCTGGTTTGCATCGCAAGCACTTCGTTCTGGACACTGGCTGTCTCTTTCTGTGTCCGATGCAGACCAGAGCGGGTGCACCGTCGGCGCCGCCAATTAGCTTCTGAAACCTACATACGATTAGGGTTCGACAACAAAAAAAAACAGAAAAAACTGAGGGCTTAGGGTTGGACGTCTATCTATATATCTATACTAGCGGCCCGCACGTCATGCTATCTAGCGTTAGGCCCTTAACGTTCCCTCGACCTACCTCAACGCATTCCCGTCACTGCTTTGCCGTCTGGGCTGCAGTCTTGCCTCTTTGTACCAAGATTCTTTTATGGATAATCGTCTGTTTGATCGCTACCGAAGGCAAAAAGCACAAAACCCAAGGCTCAGACAGGCAATTTTTTGTAATCGCGACAGGATAAGAAGACTACGCTAACTGGCGGACCTGTAGATGGCGCTGCTTACTCTTATTATGACGTGCGCACTAGTCCGTTCTTTTAATAAGCAGTAACGTTAATGAAAGAAAACTTCTGAATGCCTGGTTTGCATCGCAAGCACTTCGTTCTGGACACTGGCTGTCTCTTTCTGTGTCCGATGCAGACCAGAGCGGGTGCACCGTCGGCGCCGCCAATTAGCTTCTGAAACCTACATACGATTAGGGTTCGACAACAAAAAAAAACAGAAAAAACTGAGGGCTTAGGGTTGGACGTCTATCTATATATCTATACTAGCGGCCCGCACGTCATGCTATCTAGCGTTAGGCCCTTAACGTTCCCTCGACCTACCTCAACGCATTCCCGTCACTGCTTTGCCGTCTGGGCTGCAGTCTTGCCTCTTTGTACCAAGATTCTTTTATGGATAATCGTCTGTTTGATCGCTACCGAAGGCAAAAAGCACAAAACCCAAGGCTCAGACAGGCAATTTTTTGTAATCGCGACAGGATAAGAAGACTACGCTAACTGGCGGACCTGTAGATGGCGCTGCTTACTCTTATTATGACGTGCGCACTAGTCCGTTCTTTTAATAAGCAGTAACGTTAATGAAAGAAAACTTCTGAATGCCTGGTTTGCATCGCAAGCACTTCGTTCTGGACACTGGCTGTCTCTTTCTGTGTCCGATGCAGACCAGAGCGGGTGCACCGTCGGCGCCGCCAATTAGCTTCTGAAACCTACATACGATTAGGGTTCGACAACAAAAAAAAACAGAAAAAACTGAGGGCTTAGGGTTGGACGTCTATCTATATATCTATACTAGCGGCCCGCACGTCATGCTATCTAGCGTTAGGCCCTTAACGTTCCCTCGACCTACCTCAACGCATTCCCGTCACTGCTTTGCCGTCTGGGCTGCAGTCTTGCCTCTTTGTACCAAGATTCTTTTATGGATAATCGTCTGTTTGATCGCTACCGAAGGCAAAAAGCACAAAACCCAAGGCTCAGACAGGCAATTTTTTGTAATCGCGACAGGATAAGAAGACTACGCTAACTGGCGGACCTGTAGATGGCGCTGCTTACTCTTATTATGACGTGCGCACTAGTCCGTTCTTTTAATAAGCAGTAACGTTAATGAAAGAAAACTTCTGAATGCCTGGTTTGCATCGCAAGCACTTCGTTCTGGACACTGGCTGTCTCTTTCTGTGTCCGATGCAGACCAGAGCGGGTGCACCGTCGGCGCCGCCAATTAGCTTCTGAAACCTACATACGATTAGGGTTCGACAACAAAAAAAAACAGAAAAAACTGAGGGCTTAGGGTTGGACGTCTATCTATATATCTATACTAGCGGCCCGCACGTCATGCTATCTAGCGTTAGGCCCTTAACGTTCCCTCGACCTACCTCAACGCATTCCCGTCACTGCTTTGCCGTCTGGGCTGCAGTCTTGCCTCTTTGTACCAAGATTCTTTTATGGATAATCGTCTGTTTGATCGCTACCGAAGGCAAAAAGCACAAAACCCAAGGCTCAGACAGGCAATTTTTTGTAATCGCGACAGGATAAGAAGACTACGCTAACTGGCGGACCTGTAGATGGCGCTGCTTACTCTTATTATGACGTGCGCACTAGTCCGTTCTTTTAATAAGCAGTAACGTTAATGAAAGAAAACTTCTGAATGCCTGGTTTGCATCGCAAGCACTTCGTTCTGGACACTGGCTGTCTCTTTCTGTGTCCGATGCAGACCAGAGCGGGTGCACCGTCGGCGCCGCCAATTAGCTTCTGAAACCTACATACGATTAGGGTTCGACAACAAAAAAAAACAGAAAAAACTGAGGGCTTAGGGTTGGACGTCTATCTATATATCTATACTAGCGGCCCGCACGTCATGCTATCTAGCGTTAGGCCCTTAACGTTCCCTCGACCTACCTCAACGCATTCCCGTCACTGCTTTGCCGTCTGGGCTGCAGTCTTGCCTCTTTGTACCAAGATTCTTTTATGGATAATCGTCTGTTTGATCGCTACCGAAGGCAAAAAGCACAAAACCCAAGGCTCAGACAGGCAATTTTTTGTAATCGCGACAGGATAAGAAGACTACGCTAACTGGCGGACCTGTAGATGGCGCTGCTTACTCTTATTATGACGTGCGCACTAGTCCGTTCTTTTAATAAGCAGTAACGTTAATGAAAGAAAACTTCTGAATGCCTGGTTTGCATCGCAAGCACTTCGTTCTGGACACTGGCTGTCTCTTTCTGTGTCCGATGCAGACCAGAGCGGGTGCACCGTCGGCGCCGCCAATTAGCTTCTGAAACCTACATACGATTAGGGTTCGACAACAAAAAAAAACAGAAAAAACTGAGGGCTTAGGGTTGGACGTCTATCTATATATCTATACTAGCGGCCCGCACGTCATGCTATCTAGCGTTAGGCCCTTAACGTTCCCTCGACCTACCTCAACGCATTCCCGTCACTGCTTTGCCGTCTGGGCTGCAGTCTTGCCTCTTTGTACCAAGATTCTTTTATGGATAATCGTCTGTTTGATCGCTACCGAAGGCAAAAAGCACAAAACCCAAGGCTCAGACAGGCAATTTTTTGTAATCGCGACAGGATAAGAAGACTACGCTAACTGGCGGACCTGTAGATGGCGCTGCTTACTCTTATTATGACGTGCGCACTAGTCCGTTCTTTTAATAAGCAGTAACGTTAATGAAAGAAAACTTCTGAATGCCTGGTTTGCATCGCAAGCACTTCGTTCTGGACACTGGCTGTCTCTTTCTGTGTCCGATGCAGACCAGAGCGGGTGCACCGTCGGCGCCGCCAATTAGCTTCTGAAACCTACATACGATTAGGGTTCGACAACAAAAAAAAACAGAAAAAACTGAGGGCTTAGGGTTGGACGTCTATCTATATATCTATACTAGCGGCCCGCACGTCATGCTATCTAGCGTTAGGCCCTTAACGTTCCCTCGACCTACCTCAACGCATTCCCGTCACTGCTTTGCCGTCTGGGCTGCAGTCTTGCCTCTTTGTACCAAGATTCTTTTATGGATAATCGTCTGTTTGATCGCTACCGAAGGCAAAAAGCACAAAACCCAAGGCTCAGACAGGCAATTTTTTGTAATCGCGACAGGATAAGAAGACTACGCTAACTGGCGGACCTGTAGATGGCGCTGCTTACTCTTATTATGACGTGCGCACTAGTCCGTTCTTTTAATAAGCAGTAACGTTAATGAAAGAAAACTTCTGAATGCCTGGTTTGCATCGCAAGCACTTCGTTCTGGACACTGGCTGTCTCTTTCTGTGTCCGATGCAGACCAGAGCGGGTGCACCGTCGGCGCCGCCAATTAGCTTCTGAAACCTACATACGATTAGGGTTCGACAACAAAAAAAAACAGAAAAAACTGAGGGCTTAGGGTTGGACGTCTTTCTATATATCTATACTAGCGGCCCGCACGTCATGCTATCTAGCGTTAGGCCCTTAACGTTCCCTCGACCTACCTCAACGCATTCCCGTCACTGCTTTGCCGTCTGGGCTGCAGTCTTGCCTCTTTGTACCAAGATTCTTTTATGGATAATCGTCTGTTTGATCGCTACCGAAGGCAAAAAGCACAAAACCCAAGGCTCAGACAGGCAATTTTTTGTAATCGCGACAGGATAAGAAGACTACGCTAACTGGCGGACCTGTAGATGGCGCTGCTTACTCTTATTATGACGTGCGCACTAGTCCGTTCTTTTAATAAGCAGTAACGTTAATGAAAGAAAACTTCTGAATGCCTGGTTTGCATCGCAAGCACTTCGTTCTGGACACTGGCTGTCTCTTTCTGTGTCCGATGCAGACCAGAGCGGGTGCACCGTCGGCGCCGCCAATTAGCTTCTGAAACCTACATACGATTAGGGTTCGACAACAAAAAAAAACAGAAAAAACTGAGGGCTTAGGGTTGGACGTCTATCTATATATCTATACTAGCGGCCCGCACGTCATGCTATCTAGCGTTAGGCCCTTAACGTTCCCTCGACCTACCTCAACGCATTCCCGTCACTGCTTTGCCGTCTGGGCTGCAGTCTTGCCTCTTTGTACCAAGATTCTTTTATGGATAATCGTCTGTTTGATCGCTACCGAAGGCAAAAAGCACAAAACCCAAGGCTCAGACAGGCAATTTTTTGTAATCGCGACAGGATAAGAAGACTACGCTAACTGGCGGACCTGTAGATGGCGCTGCTTACTCTTATTATGACGTGCGCACTAGTCCGTTCTTTTAATAAGCAGTAACGTTAATGAAAGAAAACTTCTGAATGCCTGGTTTGCATCGCAAGCACTTCGTTCTGGACACTGGCTGTCTCTTTCTGTGTCCGATGCAGACCAGAGCGGGTGCACCGTCGGCGCCGCCAATTAGCTTCTGAAACCTACATACGATTAGGGTTCGACAACAAAAAAAAACAGAAAAAACTGAGGGCTTAGGGTTGGACGTCTTTCTATATATCTATACTAGCGGCCCGCACGTCATGCTATCTAGCGTTAGGCCCTTAACGTTCCCTCGACCTACCTCAACGCATTCCCGTCACTGCTTTGCCGTCTGGGCTGCAGTCTTGCCTCTTTGTACCAAGATTCTTTTATGGATAATCGTCTGTTTGATCGCTACCGAAGGCAAAAAGCACAAAACCCAAGGCTCAGACAGGCAATTTTTTGTAATCGCGACAGGATAAGAAGACTACGCTAACTGGCGGACCTGTAGATGGCGCTGCTTACTCTTATTATGACGTGCGCACTAGTCCGTTCTTTTAATAAGCAGTAACGTTAATGAAAGAAAACTTCTGAATGCCTGGTTTGCATCGCAAGCACTTCGTTCTGGACACTGGCTGTCTCTTTCTGTGTCCGATGCAGACCAGAGCGGGTGCACCGTCGGCGCCGCCAATTAGCTTCTGAAACCTACATACGATTAGGGTTCGACAACAAAAAAAAACAGAAAAAACTGAGGGCTTAGGGTTGGACGTCTATCTATATATCTATACTAGCGGCCCGCACGTCATGCTATCTAGCGTTAGGCCCTTAACGTTCCCTCGACCTACCTCAACGCATTCCCGTCACTGCTTTGCCGTCTGGGCTGCAGTCTTGCCTCTTTGTACCAAGATTCTTTTATGGATAATCGTCTGTTTGATCGCTACCGAAGGCAAAAAGCACAAAACCCAAGGCTCAGACAGGCAATTTTTTGTAATCGCGACAGGATAAGAAGACTACGCTAACTGGCGGACCTGTAGATGGCGCTGCTTACTCTTATTATGACGTGCGCACTAGTCCGTTCTTTTAATAAGCAGTAACGTTAATGAAAGAAAACTTCTGAATGCCTGGTTTGCATCGCAAGCACTTCGTTCTGGACACTGGCTGTCTCTTTCTGTGTCCGATGCAGACCAGAGCGGGTGCACCGTCGGCGCCGCCAATTAGCTTCTGAAACCTACATACGATTAGGGTTCGACAACAAAAAAAAACAGAAAAAACTGAGGGCTTAGGGTTGGACGTCTATCTATATATCTATACTAGCGGCCCGCACGTCATGCTATCTAGCGTTAGGCCCTTAACGTTCCCTCGACCTACCTCAACGCATTCCCGTCACTGCTTTGCCGTCTGGGCTGCAGTCTTGCCTCTTTGTACCAAGATTCTTTTATGGATAATCGTCTGTTTGATCGCTACCGAAGGCAAAAAGCACAAAACCCAAGGCTCAGACAGGCAATTTTTTGTAATCGCGACAGGATAAGAAGACTACGCTAACTGGCGGACCTGTAGATGGCGCTGCTTACTCTTATTATGACGTGCGCACTAGTCCGTTCTTTTAATAAGCAGTAACGTTAATGAAAGAAAACTTCTGAATGCCTGGTTTGCATCGCAAGCACTTCGTTCTGGACACTGGCTGTCTCTTTCTGTGTCCGATGCAGACCAGAGCGGGTGCACCGTCGGCGCCGCCAATTAGCTTCTGAAACCTACATACGATTAGGGTTCGACAACAAAAAAAAACAGAAAAAACTGAGGGCTTAGGGTTGGACGTCTATCTATATATCTATACTAGCGGCCCGCACGTCATGCTATCTAGCGTTAGGCCCTTAACGTTCCCTCGACCTACCTCAACGCATTCCCGTCACTGCTTTGCCGTCTGGGCTGCAGTCTTGCCTCTTTGTACCAAGATTCTTTTATGGATAATCGTCTGTTTGATCGCTACCGAAGGCAAAAAGCACAAAACCCAAGGCTCAGACAGGCAATTTTTTGTAATCGCGACAGGATAAGAAGACTACGCTAACTGGCGGACCTGTAGATGGCGCTGCTTACTCTTATTATGACGTGCGCACTAGTCCGTTCTTTTAATAAGCAGTAACGTTAATGAAAGAAAACTTCTGAATGCCTGGTTTGCATCGCAAGCACTTCGTTCTGGACACTGGCTGTCTCTTTCTGTGTCCGATGCAGACCAGAGCGGGTGCACCGTCGGCGCCGCCAATTAGCTTCTGAAACCTACATACGATTAGGGTTCGACAACAAAAAAAAACAGAAAAAACTGAGGGCTTAGGGTTGGACGTCTATCTATATATCTATACTAGCGGCCCGCACGTCATGCTATCTAGCGTTAGGCCCTTAACGTTCCCTCGACCTACCTCAACGCATTCCCGTCACTGCTTTGCCGTCTGGGCTGCAGTCTTGCCTCTTTGTACCAAGATTCTTTTATGGATAATCGTCTGTTTGATCGCTACCGAAGGCAAAAAGCACAAAACCCAAGGCTCAGACAGGCAATTTTTTGTAATCGCGACAGGATAAGAAGACTACGCTAACTGGCGGACCTGTAGATGGCGCTGCTTACTCTTATTATGACGTGCGCACTAGTCCGTTCTTTTAATAAGCAGTAACGTTAATGAAAGAAAACTTCTGAATGCCTGGTTTGCATCGCAAGCACTTCGTTCTGGACACTGGCTGTCTCTTTCTGTGTCCGATGCAGACCAGAGCGGGTGCACCGTCGGCGCCGCCAATTAGCTTCTGAAACCTACATACGATTAGGGTTCGACAACAAAAAAAAACAGAAAAAACTGAGGGCTTAGGGTTGGACGTCTATCTATATATCTATACTAGCGGCCCGCACGTCATGCTATCTAGCGTTAGGCCCTTAACGTTCCCTCGACCTACCTCAACGCATTCCCGTCACTGCTTTGCCGTCTGGGCTGCAGTCTTGCCTCTTTGTACCAAGATTCTTTTATGGATAATCGTCTGTTTGATCGCTACCGAAGGCAAAAAGCACAAAACCCAAGGCTCAGACAGGCAATTTTTTGTAATCGCGACAGGATAAGAAGACTACGCTAACTGGCGGACCTGTAGATGGCGCTGCTTACTCTTATTATGACGTGCGCACTAGTCCGTTCTTTTAATAAGCAGTAACGTTAATGAAAGAAAACTTCTGAATGCCTGGTTTGCATCGCAAGCACTTCGTTCTGGACACTGGCTGTCTCTTTCTGTGTCCGATGCAGACCAGAGCGGGTGCACCGTCGGCGCCGCCAATTAGCTTCTGAAACCTACATACGATTAGGGTTCGACAACAAAAAAAAACAGAAAAAACTGAGGGCTTAGGGTTGGACGTCTATCTATATATCTATACTAGCGGCCCGCACGTCATGCTATCTAGCGTTAGGCCCTTAACGTTCCCTCGACCTACCTCAACGCATTCCCGTCACTGCTTTGCCGTCTGGGCTGCAGTCTTGCCTCTTTGTACCAAGATTCTTTTATGGATAATCGTCTGTTTGATCGCTACCGAAGGCAAAAAGCACAAAACCCAAGGCTCAGACAGGCAATTTTTTGTAATCGCGACAGGATAAGAAGACTACGCTAACTGGCGGACCTGTAGATGGCGCTGCTTACTCTTATTATGACGTGCGCACTAGTCCGTTCTTTTAATAAGCAGTAACGTTAATGAAAGAAAACTTCTGAATGCCTGGTTTGCATCGCAAGCACTTCGTTCTGGACACTGGCTGTCTCTTTCTGTGTCCGATGCAGACCAGAGCGGGTGCACCGTCGGCGCCGCCAATTAGCTTCTGAAACCTACATACGATTAGGGTTCGACAACAAAAAAAAACAGAAAAAACTGAGGGCTTAGGGTTGGACGTCTTTCTATATATCTATACTAGCGGCCCGCACGTCATGCTATCTAGCGTTAGGCCCTTAACGTTCCCTCGACCTACCTCAACGCATTCCCGTCACTGCTTTGCCGTCTGGGCTGCAGTCTTGCCTCTTTGTACCAAGATTCTTTTATGGATAATCGTCTGTTTGATCGCTACCGAAGGCAAAAAGCACAAAACCCAAGGCTCAGACAGGCAATTTTTTGTAATCGCGACAGGATAAGAAGACTACGCTAACTGGCGGACCTGTAGATGGCGCTGCTTACTCTTATTATGACGTGCGCACTAGTCCGTTCTTTTAATAAGCAGTAACGTTAATGAAAGAAAACTTCTGAATGCCTGGTTTGCATCGCAAGCACTTCGTTCTGGACACTGGCTGTCTCTTTCTGTGTCCGATGCAGACCAGAGCGGGTGCACCGTCGGCGCCGCCAATTAGCTTCTGAAACCTACATACGATTAGGGTTCGACAACAAAAAAAAACAGAAAAAACTGAGGGCTTAGGGTTGGACGTCTATCTATATATCTATACTAGCGGCCCGCACGTCATGCTATCTAGCGTTAGGCCCTTAACGTTCCCTCGACCTACCTCAACGCATTCCCGTCACTGCTTTGCCGTCTGGGCTGCAGTCTTGCCTCTTTGTACCAAGATTCTTTTATGGATAATCGTCTGTTTGATCGCTACCGAAGGCAAAAAGCACAAAACCCAAGGCTCAGACAGGCAATTTTTTGTAATCGCGACAGGATAAGAAGACTACGCTAACTGGCGGACCTGTAGATGGCGCTGCTTACTCTTATTATGACGTGCGCACTAGTCCGTTCTTTTAATAAGCAGTAACGTTAATGAAAGAAAACTTCTGAATGCCTGGTTTGCATCGCAAGCACTTCGTTCTGGACACTGGCTGTCTCTTTCTGTGTCCGATGCAGACCAGAGCGGGTGCACCGTCGGCGCCGCCAATTAGCTTCTGAAACCTACATACGATTAGGGTTCGACAACAAAAAAAAACAGAAAAAACTGAGGGCTTAGGGTTGGACGTCTATCTATATATCTATACTAGCGGCCCGCACGTCATGCTATCTAGCGTTAGGCCCTTAACGTTCCCTCGACCTACCTCAACGCATTCCCGTCACTGCTTTGCCGTCTGGGCTGCAGTCTTGCCTCTTTGTACCAAGATTCTTTTATGGATAATCGTCTGTTTGATCGCTACCGAAGGCAAAAAGCACAAAACCCAAGGCTCAGACAGGCAATTTTTTGTAATCGCGACAGGATAAGAAGACTACGCTAACTGGCGGACCTGTAGATGGCGCTGCTTACTCTTATTATGACGTGCGCACTAGTCCGTTCTTTTAATAAGCAGTAACGTTAATGAAAGAAAACTTCTGAATGCCTGGTTTGCATCGCAAGCACTTCGTTCTGGACACTGGCTGTCTCTTTCTGTGTCCGATGCAGACCAGAGCGGGTGCACCGTCGGCGCCGCCAATTAGCTTCTGAAACCTACATACGATTAGGGTTCGACAACAAAAAAAAACAGAAAAAACTGAGGGCTTAGGGTTGGACGTCTATCTATATATCTATACTAGCGGCCCGCACGTCATGCTATCTAGCGTTAGGCCCTTAACGTTCCCTCGACCTACCTCAACGCATTCCCGTCACTGCTTTGCCGTCTGGGCTGCAGTCTTGCCTCTTTGTACCAAGATTCTTTTATGGATAATCGTCTGTTTGATCGCTACCGAAGGCAAAAAGCACAAAACCCAAGGCTCAGACAGGCAATTTTTTGTAATCGCGACAGGATAAGAAGACTACGCTAACTGGCGGACCTGTAGATGGCGCTGCTTACTCTTATTATGACGTGCGCACTAGTCCGTTCTTTTAATAAGCAGTAACGTTAATGAAAGAAAACTTCTGAATGCCTGGTTTGCATCGCAAGCACTTCGTTCTGGACACTGGCTGTCTCTTTCTGTGTCCGATGCAGACCAGAGCGGGTGCACCGTCGGCGCCGCCAATTAGCTTCTGAAACCTACATACGATTAGGGTTCGACAACAAAAAAAAACAGAAAAAACTGAGGGCTTAGGGTTGGACGTCTATCTATATATCTATACTAGCGGCCCGCACGTCATGCTATCTAGCGTTAGGCCCTTAACGTTCCCTCGACCTACCTCAACGCATTCCCGTCACTGCTTTGCCGTCTGGGCTGCAGTCTTGCCTCTTTGTACCAAGATTCTTTTATGGATAATCGTCTGTTTGATCGCTACCGAAGGCAAAAAGCACAAAACCCAAGGCTCAGACAGGCAATTTTTTGTAATCGCGACAGGATAAGAAGACTACGCTAACTGGCGGACCTGTAGATGGCGCTGCTTACTCTTATTATGACGTGCGCACTAGTCCGTTCTTTTAATAAGCAGTAACGTTAATGAAAGAAAACTTCTGAATGCCTGGTTTGCATCGCAAGCACTTCGTTCTGGACACTGGCTGTCTCTTTCTGTGTCCGATGCAGACCAGAGCGGGTGCACCGTCGGCGCCGCCAATTAGCTTCTGAAACCTACATACGATTAGGGTTCGACAACAAAAAAAAACAGAAAAAACTGAGGGCTTAGGGTTGGACGTCTATCTATATATCTATACTAGCGGCCCGCACGTCATGCTATCTAGCGTTAGGCCCTTAACGTTCCCTCGACCTACCTCAACGCATTCCCGTCACTGCTTTGCCGTCTGGGCTGCAGTCTTGCCTCTTTGTACCAAGATTCTTTTATGGATAATCGTCTGTTTGATCGCTACCGAAGGCAAAAAGCACAAAACCCAAGGCTCAGACAGGCAATTTTTTGTAATCGCGACAGGATAAGAAGACTACGCTAACTGGCGGACCTGTAGATGGCGCTGCTTACTCTTATTATGACGTGCGCACTAGTCCGTTCTTTTAATAAGCAGTAACGTTAATGAAAGAAAACTTCTGAATGCCTGGTTTGCATCGCAAGCACTTCGTTCTGGACACTGGCTGTCTCTTTCTGTGTCCGATGCAGACCAGAGCGGGTGCACCGTCGGCGCCGCCAATTAGCTTCTGAAACCTACATACGATTAGGGTTCGACAACAAAAAAAAACAGAAAAAACTGAGGGCTTAGGGTTGGACGTCTATCTATATATCTATACTAGCGGCCCGCACGTCATGCTATCTAGCGTTAGGCCCTTAACGTTCCCTCGACCTACCTCAACGCATTCCCGTCACTGCTTTGCCGTCTGGGCTGCAGTCTTGCCTCTTTGTACCAAGATTCTTTTATGGATAATCGTCTGTTTGATCGCTACCGAAGGCAAAAAGCACAAAACCCAAGGCTCAGACAGGCAATTTTTTGTAATCGCGACAGGATAAGAAGACTACGCTAACTGGCGGACCTGTAGATGGCGCTGCTTACTCTTATTATGACGTGCGCACTAGTCCGTTCTTTTAATAAGCAGTAACGTTAATGAAAGAAAACTTCTGAATGCCTGGTTTGCATCGCAAGCACTTCGTTCTGGACACTGGCTGTCTCTTTCTGTGTCCGATGCAGACCAGAGCGGGTGCACCGTCGGCGCCGCCAATTAGCTTCTGAAACCTACATACGATTAGGGTTCGACAACAAAAAAAAACAGAAAAAACTGAGGGCTTAGGGTTGGACGTCTTTCTATATATCTATACTAGCGGCCCGCACGTCATGCTATCTAGCGTTAGGCCCTTAACGTTCCCTCGACCTACCTCAACGCATTCCCGTCACTGCTTTGCCGTCTGGGCTGCAGTCTTGCCTCTTTGTACCAAGATTCTTTTATGGATAATCGTCTGTTTGATCGCTACCGAAGGCAAAAAGCACAAAACCCAAGGCTCAGACAGGCAATTTTTTGTAATCGCGACAGGATAAGAAGACTACGCTAACTGGCGGACCTGTAGATGGCGCTGCTTACTCTTATTATGACGTGCGCACTAGTCCGTTCTTTTAATAAGCAGTAACGTTAATGAAAGAAAACTTCTGAATGCCTGGTTTGCATCGCAAGCACTTCGTTCTGGACACTGGCTGTCTCTTTCTGTGTCCGATGCAGACCAGAGCGGGTGCACCGTCGGCGCCGCCAATTAGCTTCTGAAACCTACATACGATTAGGGTTCGACAACAAAAAAAAACAGAAAAAACTGAGGGCTTAGGGTTGGACGTCTATCTATATATCTATACTAGCGGCCCGCACGTCATGCTATCTAGCGTTAGGCCCTTAACGTTCCCTCGACCTACCTCAACGCATTCCCGTCACTGCTTTGCCGTCTGGGCTGCAGTCTTGCCTCTTTGTACCAAGATTCTTTTATGGATAATCGTCTGTTTGATCGCTACCGAAGGCAAAAAGCACAAAACCCAAGGCTCAGACAGGCAATTTTTTGTAATCGCGACAGGATAAGAAGACTACGCTAACTGGCGGACCTGTAGATGGCGCTGCTTACTCTTATTATGACGTGCGCACTAGTCCGTTCTTTTAATAAGCAGTAACGTTAATGAAAGAAAACTTCTGAATGCCTGGTTTGCATCGCAAGCACTTCGTTCTGGACACTGGCTGTCTCTTTCTGTGTCCGATGCAGACCAGAGCGGGTGCACCGTCGGCGCCGCCAATTAGCTTCTGAAACCTACATACGATTAGGGTTCGACAACAAAAAAAAACAGAAAAAACTGAGGGCTTAGGGTTGGACGTCTATCTATATATCTATACTAGCGGCCCGCACGTCATGCTATCTAGCGTTAGGCCCTTAACGTTCCCTCGACCTACCTCAACGCATTCCCGTCACTGCTTTGCCGTCTGGGCTGCAGTCTTGCCTCTTTGTACCAAGATTCTTTTATGGATAATCGTCTGTTTGATCGCTACCGAAGGCAAAAAGCACAAAACCCAAGGCTCAGACAGGCAATTTTTTGTAATCGCGACAGGATAAGAAGACTACGCTAACTGGCGGACCTGTAGATGGCGCTGCTTACTCTTATTATGACGTGCGCACTAGTCCGTTCTTTTAATAAGCAGTAACGTTAATGAAAGAAAACTTCTGAATGCCTGGTTTGCATCGCAAGCACTTCGTTCTGGACACTGGCTGTCTCTTTCTGTGTCCGATGCAGACCAGAGCGGGTGCACCGTCGGCGCCGCCAATTAGCTTCTGAAACCTACATACGATTAGGGTTCGACAACAAAAAAAAACAGAAAAAACTGAGGGCTTAGGGTTGGACGTCTATCTATATATCTATACTAGCGGCCCGCACGTCATGCTATCTAGCGTTAGGCCCTTAACGTTCCCTCGACCTACCTCAACGCATTCCCGTCACTGCTTTGCCGTCTGGGCTGCAGTCTTGCCTCTTTGTACCAAGATTCTTTTATGGATAATCGTCTGTTTGATCGCTACCGAAGGCAAAAAGCACAAAACCCAAGGCTCAGACAGGCAATTTTTTGTAATCGCGACAGGATAAGAAGACTACGCTAACTGGCGGACCTGTAGATGGCGCTGCTTACTCTTATTATGACGTGCGCACTAGTCCGTTCTTTTAATAAGCAGTAACGTTAATGAAAGAAAACTTCTGAATGCCTGGTTTGCATCGCAAGCACTTCGTTCTGGACACTGGCTGTCTCTTTCTGTGTCCGATGCAGACCAGAGCGGGTGCACCGTCGGCGCCGCCAATTAGCTTCTGAAACCTACATACGATTAGGGTTCGACAACAAAAAAAAACAGAAAAAACTGAGGGCTTAGGGTTGGACGTCTATCTATATATCTATACTAGCGGCCCGCACGTCATGCTATCTAGCGTTAGGCCCTTAACGTTCCCTCGACCTACCTCAACGCATTCCCGTCACTGCTTTGCCGTCTGGGCTGCAGTCTTGCCTCTTTGTACCAAGATTCTTTTATGGATAATCGTCTGTTTGATCGCTACCGAAGGCAAAAAGCACAAAACCCAAGGCTCAGACAGGCAATTTTTTGTAATCGCGACAGGATAAGAAGACTACGCTAACTGGCGGACCTGTAGATGGCGCTGCTTACTCTTATTATGACGTGCGCACTAGTCCGTTCTTTTAATAAGCAGTAACGTTAATGAAAGAAAACTTCTGAATGCCTGGTTTGCATCGCAAGCACTTCGTTCTGGACACTGGCTGTCTCTTTCTGTGTCCGATGCAGACCAGAGCGGGTGCACCGTCGGCGCCGCCAATTAGCTTCTGAAACCTACATACGATTAGGGTTCGACAACAAAAAAAAACAGAAAAAACTGAGGGCTTAGGGTTGGACGTCTATCTATATATCTATACTAGCGGCCCGCACGTCATGCTATCTAGCGTTAGGCCCTTAACGTTCCCTCGACCTACCTCAACGCATTCCCGTCACTGCTTTGCCGTCTGGGCTGCAGTCTTGCCTCTTTGTACCAAGATTCTTTTATGGATAATCGTCTGTTTGATCGCTACCGAAGGCAAAAAGCACAAAACCCAAGGCTCAGACAGGCAATTTTTTGTAATCGCGACAGGATAAGAAGACTACGCTAACTGGCGGACCTGTAGATGGCGCTGCTTACTCTTATTATGACGTGCGCACTAGTCCGTTCTTTTAATAAGCAGTAACGTTAATGAAAGAAAACTTCTGAATGCCTGGTTTGCATCGCAAGCACTTCGTTCTGGACACTGGCTGTCTCTTTCTGTGTCCGATGCAGACCAGAGCGGGTGCACCGTCGGCGCCGCCAATTAGCTTCTGAAACCTACATACGATTAGGGTTCGACAACAAAAAAAAACAGAAAAAACTGAGGGCTTAGGGTTGGACGTCTATCTATATATCTATACTAGCGGCCCGCACGTCATGCTATCTAGCGTTAGGCCCTTAACGTTCCCTCGACCTACCTCAACGCATTCCCGTCACTGCTTTGCCGTCTGGGCTGCAGTCTTGCCTCTTTGTACCAAGATTCTTTTATGGATAATCGTCTGTTTGATCGCTACCGAAGGCAAAAAGCACAAAACCCAAGGCTCAGACAGGCAATTTTTTGTAATCGCGACAGGATAAGAAGACTACGCTAACTGGCGGACCTGTAGATGGCGCTGCTTACTCTTATTATGACGTGCGCACTAGTCCGTTCTTTTAATAAGCAGTAACGTTAATGAAAGAAAACTTCTGAATGCCTGGTTTGCATCGCAAGCACTTCGTTCTGGACACTGGCTGTCTCTTTCTGTGTCCGATGCAGACCAGAGCGGGTGCACCGTCGGCGCCGCCAATTAGCTTCTGAAACCTACATACGATTAGGGTTCGACAACAAAAAAAAACAGAAAAAACTGAGGGCTTAGGGTTGGACGTCTATCTATATATCTATACTAGCGGCCCGCACGTCATGCTATCTAGCGTTAGGCCCTTAACGTTCCCTCGACCTACCTCAACGCATTCCCGTCACTGCTTTGCCGTCTGGGCTGCAGTCTTGCCTCTTTGTACCAAGATTCTTTTATGGATAATCGTCTGTTTGATCGCTACCGAAGGCAAAAAGCACAAAACCCAAGGCTCAGACAGGCAATTTTTTGTAATCGCGACAGGATAAGAAGACTACGCTAACTGGCGGACCTGTAGATGGCGCTGCTTACTCTTATTATGACGTGCGCACTAGTCCGTTCTTTTAATAAGCAGTAACGTTAATGAAAGAAAACTTCTGAATGCCTGGTTTGCATCGCAAGCACTTCGTTCTGGACACTGGCTGTCTCTTTCTGTGTCCGATGCAGACCAGAGCGGGTGCACCGTCGGCGCCGCCAATTAGCTTCTGAAACCTACATACGATTAGGGTTCGACAACAAAAAAAAACAGAAAAAACTGAGGGCTTAGGGTTGGACGTCTTTCTATATATCTATACTAGCGGCCCGCACGTCATGCTATCTAGCGTTAGGCCCTTAACGTTCCCTCGACCTACCTCAACGCATTCCCGTCACTGCTTTGCCGTCTGGGCTGCAGTCTTGCCTCTTTGTACCAAGATTCTTTTATGGATAATCGTCTGTTTGATCGCTACCGAAGGCAAAAAGCACAAAACCCAAGGCTCAGACAGGCAATTTTTTGTAATCGCGACAGGATAAGAAGACTACGCTAACTGGCGGACCTGTAGATGGCGCTGCTTACTCTTATTATGACGTGCGCACTAGTCCGTTCTTTTAATAAGCAGTAACGTTAATGAAAGAAAACTTCTGAATGCCTGGTTTGCATCGCAAGCACTTCGTTCTGGACACTGGCTGTCTCTTTCTGTGTCCGATGCAGACCAGAGCGGGTGCACCGTCGGCGCCGCCAATTAGCTTCTGAAACCTACATACGATTAGGGTTCGACAACAAAAAAAAACAGAAAAAACTGAGGGCTTAGGGTTGGACGTCTATCTATATATCTATACTAGCGGCCCGCACGTCATGCTATCTAGCGTTAGGCCCTTAACGTTCCCTCGACCTACCTCAACGCATTCCCGTCACTGCTTTGCCGTCTGGGCTGCAGTCTTGCCTCTTTGTACCAAGATTCTTTTATGGATAATCGTCTGTTTGATCGCTACCGAAGGCAAAAAGCACAAAACCCAAGGCTCAGACAGGCAATTTTTTGTAATCGCGACAGGATAAGAAGACTACGCTAACTGGCGGACCTGTAGATGGCGCTGCTTACTCTTATTATGACGTGCGCACTAGTCCGTTCTTTTAATAAGCAGTAACGTTAATGAAAGAAAACTTCTGAATGCCTGGTTTGCATCGCAAGCACTTCGTTCTGGACACTGGCTGTCTCTTTCTGTGTCCGATGCAGACCAGAGCGGGTGCACCGTCGGCGCCGCCAATTAGCTTCTGAAACCTACATACGATTAGGGTTCGACAACAAAAAAAAACAGAAAAAACTGAGGGCTTAGGGTTGGACGTCTATCTATATATCTATACTAGCGGCCCGCACGTCATGCTATCTAGCGTTAGGCCCTTAACGTTCCCTCGACCTACCTCAACGCATTCCCGTCACTGCTTTGCCGTCTGGGCTGCAGTCTTGCCTCTTTGTACCAAGATTCTTTTATGGATAATCGTCTGTTTGATCGCTACCGAAGGCAAAAAGCACAAAACCCAAGGCTCAGACAGGCAATTTTTTGTAATCGCGACAGGATAAGAAGACTACGCTAACTGGCGGACCTGTAGATGGCGCTGCTTACTCTTATTATGACGTGCGCACTAGTCCGTTCTTTTAATAAGCAGTAACGTTAATGAAAGAAAACTTCTGAATGCCTGGTTTGCATCGCAAGCACTTCGTTCTGGACACTGGCTGTCTCTTTCTGTGTCCGATGCAGACCAGAGCGGGTGCACCGTCGGCGCCGCCAATTAGCTTCTGAAACCTACATACGATTAGGGTTCGACAACAAAAAAAAACAGAAAAAACTGAGGGCTTAGGGTTGGACGTCTTTCTATATATCTATACTAGCGGCCCGCACGTCATGCTATCTAGCGTTAGGCCCTTAACGTTCCCTCGACCTACCTCAACGCATTCCCGTCACTGCTTTGCCGTCTGGGCTGCAGTCTTGCCTCTTTGTACCAAGATTCTTTTATGGATAATCGTCTGTTTGATCGCTACCGAAGGCAAAAAGCACAAAACCCAAGGCTCAGACAGGCAATTTTTTGTAATCGCGACAGGATAAGAAGACTACGCTAACTGGCGGACCTGTAGATGGCGCTGCTTACTCTTATTATGACGTGCGCACTAGTCCGTTCTTTTAATAAGCAGTAACGTTAATGAAAGAAAACTTCTGAATGCCTGGTTTGCATCGCAAGCACTTCGTTCTGGACACTGGCTGTCTCTTTCTGTGTCCGATGCAGACCAGAGCGGGTGCACCGTCGGCGCCGCCAATTAGCTTCTGAAACCTACATACGATTAGGGTTCGACAACAAAAAAAAACAGAAAAAACTGAGGGCTTAGGGTTGGACGTCTATCTATATATCTATACTAGCGGCCCGCACGTCATGCTATCTAGCGTTAGGCCCTTAACGTTCCCTCGACCTACCTCAACGCATTCCCGTCACTGCTTTGCCGTCTGGGCTGCAGTCTTGCCTCTTTGTACCAAGATTCTTTTATGGATAATCGTCTGTTTGATCGCTACCGAAGGCAAAAAGCACAAAACCCAAGGCTCAGACAGGCAATTTTTTGTAATCGCGACAGGATAAGAAGACTACGCTAACTGGCGGACCTGTAGATGGCGCTGCTTACTCTTATTATGACGTGCGCACTAGTCCGTTCTTTTAATAAGCAGTAACGTTAATGAAAGAAAACTTCTGAATGCCTGGTTTGCATCGCAAGCACTTCGTTCTGGACACTGGCTGTCTCTTTCTGTGTCCGATGCAGACCAGAGCGGGTGCACCGTCGGCGCCGCCAATTAGCTTCTGAAACCTACATACGATTAGGGTTCGACAACAAAAAAAAACAGAAAAAACTGAGGGCTTAGGGTTGGACGTCTATCTATATATCTATACTAGCGGCCCGCACGTCATGCTATCTAGCGTTAGGCCCTTAACGTTCCCTCGACCTACCTCAACGCATTCCCGTCACTGCTTTGCCGTCTGGGCTGCAGTCTTGCCTCTTTGTACCAAGATTCTTTTATGGATAATCGTCTGTTTGATCGCTACCGAAGGCAAAAAGCACAAAACCCAAGGCTCAGACAGGCAATTTTTTGTAATCGCGACAGGATAAGAAGACTACGCTAACTGGCGGACCTGTAGATGGCGCTGCTTACTCTTATTATGACGTGCGCACTAGTCCGTTCTTTTAATAAGCAGTAACGTTAATGAAAGAAAACTTCTGAATGCCTGGTTTGCATCGCAAGCACTTCGTTCTGGACACTGGCTGTCTCTTTCTGTGTCCGATGCAGACCAGAGCGGGTGCACCGTCGGCGCCGCCAATTAGCTTCTGAAACCTACATACGATTAGGGTTCGACAACAAAAAAAAACAGAAAAAACTGAGGGCTTAGGGTTGGACGTCTTTCTATATATCTATACTAGCGGCCCGCACGTCATGCTATCTAGCGTTAGGCCCTTAACGTTCCCTCGACCTACCTCAACGCATTCCCGTCACTGCTTTGCCGTCTGGGCTGCAGTCTTGCCTCTTTGTACCAAGATTCTTTTATGGATAATCGTCTGTTTGATCGCTACCGAAGGCAAAAAGCACAAAACCCAAGGCTCAGACAGGCAATTTTTTGTAATCGCGACAGGATAAGAAGACTACGCTAACTGGCGGACCTGTAGATGGCGCTGCTTACTCTTATTATGACGTGCGCACTAGTCCGTTCTTTTAATAAGCAGTAACGTTAATGAAAGAAAACTTCTGAATGCCTGGTTTGCATCGCAAGCACTTCGTTCTGGACACTGGCTGTCTCTTTCTGTGTCCGATGCAGACCAGAGCGGGTGCACCGTCGGCGCCGCCAATTAGCTTCTGAAACCTACATACGATTAGGGTTCGACAACAAAAAAAAACAGAAAAAACTGAGGGCTTAGGGTTGGACGTCTATCTATATATCTATACTAGCGGCCCGCACGTCATGCTATCTAGCGTTAGGCCCTTAACGTTCCCTCGACCTACCTCAACGCATTCCCGTCACTGCTTTGCCGTCTGGGCTGCAGTCTTGCCTCTTTGTACCAAGATTCTTTTATGGATAATCGTCTGTTTGATCGCTACCGAAGGCAAAAAGCACAAAACCCAAGGCTCAGACAGGCAATTTTTTGTAATCGCGACAGGATAAGAAGACTACGCTAACTGGCGGACCTGTAGATGGCGCTGCTTACTCTTATTATGACGTGCGCACTAGTCCGTTCTTTTAATAAGCAGTAACGTTAATGAAAGAAAACTTCTGAATGCCTGGTTTGCATCGCAAGCACTTCGTTCTGGACACTGGCTGTCTCTTTCTGTGTCCGATGCAGACCAGAGCGGGTGCACCGTCGGCGCCGCCAATTAGCTTCTGAAACCTACATACGATTAGGGTTCGACAACAAAAAAAAACAGAAAAAACTGAGGGCTTAGGGTTGGACGTCTATCTATATATCTATACTAGCGGCCCGCACGTCATGCTATCTAGCGTTAGGCCCTTAACGTTCCCTCGACCTACCTCAACGCATTCCCGTCACTGCTTTGCCGTCTGGGCTGCAGTCTTGCCTCTTTGTACCAAGATTCTTTTATGGATAATCGTCTGTTTGATCGCTACCGAAGGCAAAAAGCACAAAACCCAAGGCTCAGACAGGCAATTTTTTGTAATCGCGACAGGATAAGAAGACTACGCTAACTGGCGGACCTGTAGATGGCGCTGCTTACTCTTATTATGACGTGCGCACTAGTCCGTTCTTTTAATAAGCAGTAACGTTAATGAAAGAAAACTTCTGAATGCCTGGTTTGCATCGCAAGCACTTCGTTCTGGACACTGGCTGTCTCTTTCTGTGTCCGATGCAGACCAGAGCGGGTGCACCGTCGGCGCCGCCAATTAGCTTCTGAAACCTACATACGATTAGGGTTCGACAACAAAAAAAAACAGAAAAAACTGAGGGCTTAGGGTTGGACGTCTATCTATATATCTATACTAGCGGCCCGCACGTCATGCTATCTAGCGTTAGGCCCTTAACGTTCCCTCGACCTACCTCAACGCATTCCCGTCACTGCTTTGCCGTCTGGGCTGCAGTCTTGCCTCTTTGTACCAAGATTCTTTTATGGATAATCGTCTGTTTGATCGCTACCGAAGGCAAAAAGCACAAAACCCAAGGCTCAGACAGGCAATTTTTTGTAATCGCGACAGGATAAGAAGACTACGCTAACTGGCGGACCTGTAGATGGCGCTGCTTACTCTTATTATGACGTGCGCACTAGTCCGTTCTTTTAATAAGCAGTAACGTTAATGAAAGAAAACTTCTGAATGCCTGGTTTGCATCGCAAGCACTTCGTTCTGGACACTGGCTGTCTCTTTCTGTGTCCGATGCAGACCAGAGCGGGTGCACCGTCGGCGCCGCCAATTAGCTTCTGAAACCTACATACGATTAGGGTTCGACAACAAAAAAAAACAGAAAAAACTGAGGGCTTAGGGTTGGACGTCTATCTATATATCTATACTAGCGGCCCGCACGTCATGCTATCTAGCGTTAGGCCCTTAACGTTCCCTCGACCTACCTCAACGCATTCCCGTCACTGCTTTGCCGTCTGGGCTGCAGTCTTGCCTCTTTGTACCAAGATTCTTTTATGGATAATCGTCTGTTTGATCGCTACCGAAGGCAAAAAGCACAAAACCCAAGGCTCAGACAGGCAATTTTTTGTAATCGCGACAGGATAAGAAGACTACGCTAACTGGCGGACCTGTAGATGGCGCTGCTTACTCTTATTATGACGTGCGCACTAGTCCGTTCTTTTAATAAGCAGTAACGTTAATGAAAGAAAACTTCTGAATGCCTGGTTTGCATCGCAAGCACTTCGTTCTGGACACTGGCTGTCTCTTTCTGTGTCCGATGCAGACCAGAGCGGGTGCACCGTCGGCGCCGCCAATTAGCTTCTGAAACCTACATACGATTAGGGTTCGACAACAAAAAAAAACAGAAAAAACTGAGGGCTTAGGGTTGGACGTCTATCTATATATCTATACTAGCGGCCCGCACGTCATGCTATCTAGCGTTAGGCCCTTAACGTTCCCTCGACCTACCTCAACGCATTCCCGTCACTGCTTTGCCGTCTGGGCTGCAGTCTTGCCTCTTTGTACCAAGATTCTTTTATGGATAATCGTCTGTTTGATCGCTACCGAAGGCAAAAAGCACAAAACCCAAGGCTCAGACAGGCAATTTTTTGTAATCGCGACAGGATAAGAAGACTACGCTAACTGGCGGACCTGTAGATGGCGCTGCTTACTCTTATTATGACGTGCGCACTAGTCCGTTCTTTTAATAAGCAGTAACGTTAATGAAAGAAAACTTCTGAATGCCTGGTTTGCATCGCAAGCACTTCGTTCTGGACACTGGCTGTCTCTTTCTGTGTCCGATGCAGACCAGAGCGGGTGCACCGTCGGCGCCGCCAATTAGCTTCTGAAACCTACATACGATTAGGGTTCGACAACAAAAAAAAACAGAAAAAACTGAGGGCTTAGGGTTGGACGTCTATCTATATATCTATACTAGCGGCCCGCACGTCATGCTATCTAGCGTTAGGCCCTTAACGTTCCCTCGACCTACCTCAACGCATTCCCGTCACTGCTTTGCCGTCTGGGCTGCAGTCTTGCCTCTTTGTACCAAGATTCTTTTATGGATAATCGTCTGTTTGATCGCTACCGAAGGCAAAAAGCACAAAACCCAAGGCTCAGACAGGCAATTTTTTGTAATCGCGACAGGATAAGAAGACTACGCTAACTGGCGGACCTGTAGATGGCGCTGCTTACTCTTATTATGACGTGCGCACTAGTCCGTTCTTTTAATAAGCAGTAACGTTAATGAAAGAAAACTTCTGAATGCCTGGTTTGCATCGCAAGCACTTCGTTCTGGACACTGGCTGTCTCTTTCTGTGTCCGATGCAGACCAGAGCGGGTGCACCGTCGGCGCCGCCAATTAGCTTCTGAAACCTACATACGATTAGGGTTCGACAACAAAAAAAAACAGAAAAAACTGAGGGCTTAGGGTTGGACGTCTATCTATATATCTATACTAGCGGCCCGCACGTCATGCTATCTAGCGTTAGGCCCTTAACGTTCCCTCGACCTACCTCAACGCATTCCCGTCACTGCTTTGCCGTCTGGGCTGCAGTCTTGCCTCTTTGTACCAAGATTCTTTTATGGATAATCGTCTGTTTGATCGCTACCGAAGGCAAAAAGCACAAAACCCAAGGCTCAGACAGGCAATTTTTTGTAATCGCGACAGGATAAGAAGACTACGCTAACTGGCGGACCTGTAGATGGCGCTGCTTACTCTTATTATGACGTGCGCACTAGTCCGTTCTTTTAATAAGCAGTAACGTTAATGAAAGAAAACTTCTGAATGCCTGGTTTGCATCGCAAGCACTTCGTTCTGGACACTGGCTGTCTCTTTCTGTGTCCGATGCAGACCAGAGCGGGTGCACCGTCGGCGCCGCCAATTAGCTTCTGAAACCTACATACGATTAGGGTTCGACAACAAAAAAAAACAGAAAAAACTGAGGGCTTAGGGTTGGACGTCTATCTATATATCTATACTAGCGGCCCGCACGTCATGCTATCTAGCGTTAGGCCCTTAACGTTCCCTCGACCTACCTCAACGCATTCCCGTCACTGCTTTGCCGTCTGGGCTGCAGTCTTGCCTCTTTGTACCAAGATTCTTTTATGGATAATCGTCTGTTTGATCGCTACCGAAGGCAAAAAGCACAAAACCCAAGGCTCAGACAGGCAATTTTTTGTAATCGCGACAGGATAAGAAGACTACGCTAACTGGCGGACCTGTAGATGGCGCTGCTTACTCTTATTATGACGTGCGCACTAGTCCGTTCTTTTAATAAGCAGTAACGTTAATGAAAGAAAACTTCTGAATGCCTGGTTTGCATCGCAAGCACTTCGTTCTGGACACTGGCTGTCTCTTTCTGTGTCCGATGCAGACCAGAGCGGGTGCACCGTCGGCGCCGCCAATTAGCTTCTGAAACCTACATACGATTAGGGTTCGACAACAAAAAAAAACAGAAAAAACTGAGGGCTTAGGGTTGGACGTCTATCTATATATCTATACTAGCGGCCCGCACGTCATGCTATCTAGCGTTAGGCCCTTAACGTTCCCTCGACCTACCTCAACGCATTCCCGTCACTGCTTTGCCGTCTGGGCTGCAGTCTTGCCTCTTTGTACCAAGATTCTTTTATGGATAATCGTCTGTTTGATCGCTACCGAAGGCAAAAAGCACAAAACCCAAGGCTCAGACAGGCAATTTTTTGTAATCGCGACAGGATAAGAAGACTACGCTAACTGGCGGACCTGTAGATGGCGCTGCTTACTCTTATTATGACGTGCGCACTAGTCCGTTCTTTTAATAAGCAGTAACGTTAATGAAAGAAAACTTCTGAATGCCTGGTTTGCATCGCAAGCACTTCGTTCTGGACACTGGCTGTCTCTTTCTGTGTCCGATGCAGACCAGAGCGGGTGCACCGTCGGCGCCGCCAATTAGCTTCTGAAACCTACATACGATTAGGGTTCGACAACAAAAAAAAACAGAAAAAACTGAGGGCTTAGGGTTGGACGTCTATCTATATATCTATACTAGCGGCCCGCACGTCATGCTATCTAGCGTTAGGCCCTTAACGTTCCCTCGACCTACCTCAACGCATTCCCGTCACTGCTTTGCCGTCTGGGCTGCAGTCTTGCCTCTTTGTACCAAGATTCTTTTATGGATAATCGTCTGTTTGATCGCTACCGAAGGCAAAAAGCACAAAACCCAAGGCTCAGACAGGCAATTTTTTGTAATCGCGACAGGATAAGAAGACTACGCTAACTGGCGGACCTGTAGATGGCGCTGCTTACTCTTATTATGACGTGCGCACTAGTCCGTTCTTTTAATAAGCAGTAACGTTAATGAAAGAAAACTTCTGAATGCCTGGTTTGCATCGCAAGCACTTCGTTCTGGACACTGGCTGTCTCTTTCTGTGTCCGATGCAGACCAGAGCGGGTGCACCGTCGGCGCCGCCAATTAGCTTCTGAAACCTACATACGATTAGGGTTCGACAACAAAAAAAAACAGAAAAAACTGAGGGCTTAGGGTTGGACGTCTATCTATATATCTATACTAGCGGCCCGCACGTCATGCTATCTAGCGTTAGGCCCTTAACGTTCCCTCGACCTACCTCAACGCATTCCCGTCACTGCTTTGCCGTCTGGGCTGCAGTCTTGCCTCTTTGTACCAAGATTCTTTTATGGATAATCGTCTGTTTGATCGCTACCGAAGGCAAAAAGCACAAAACCCAAGGCTCAGACAGGCAATTTTTTGTAATCGCGACAGGATAAGAAGACTACGCTAACTGGCGGACCTGTAGATGGCGCTGCTTACTCTTATTATGACGTGCGCACTAGTCCGTTCTTTTAATAAGCAGTAACGTTAATGAAAGAAAACTTCTGAATGCCTGGTTTGCATCGCAAGCACTTCGTTCTGGACACTGGCTGTCTCTTTCTGTGTCCGATGCAGACCAGAGCGGGTGCACCGTCGGCGCCGCCAATTAGCTTCTGAGACCTACATACGATTAGGGTTCGACAACAAAAAAAAACAGAAAAAACTGAGGGCTTAGGGTTGGACGTCTATCTATATATCTATACTAGCGGCCCGCACGTCATGCTATCTAGCGTTAGGCCCTTAACGTTCCCTCGACCTACCTCAACGCATTCCCGTCACTGCTTTGCCGTCTGGGCTGCAGTCTTGCCTCTTTGTACCAAGATTCTTTTATGGATAATCGTCTGTTTGATCGCTACCGAAGGCAAAAAGCACAAAACCCAAGGCTCAGACAGGCAATTTTTTGTAATCGCGACAGGATAAGAAGACTACGCTAACTGGCGGACCTGTAGATGGCGCTGCTTACTCTTATTATGACGTGCGCACTAGTCCGTTCTTTTAATAAGCAGTAACGTTAATGAAAGAAAACTTCTGAATGCCTGGTTTGCATCGCAAGCACTTCGTTCTGGACACTGGCTGTCTCTTTCTGTGTCCGATGCAGACCAGAGCGGGTGCACCGTCGGCGCCGCCAATTAGCTTCTGAAACCTACATACGATTAGGGTTCGACAACAAAAAAAAACAGAAAAAACTGAGGGCTTAGGGTTGGACGTCTATCTATATATCTATACTAGCGGCCCGCACGTCATGCTATCTAGCGTTAGGCCCTTAACGTTCCCTCGACCTACCTCAACGCATTCCCGTCACTGCTTTGCCGTCTGGGCTGCAGTCTTGCCTCTTTGTACCAAGATTCTTTTATGGATAATCGTCTGTTTGATCGCTACCGAAGGCAAAAAGCACAAAACCCAAGGCTCAGACAGGCAATTTTTTGTAATCGCGACAGGATAAGAAGACTACGCTAACTGGCGGACCTGTAGATGGCGCTGCTTACTCTTATTATGACGTGCGCACTAGTCCGTTCTTTTAATAAGCAGTAACGTTAATGAAAGAAAACTTCTGAATGCCTGGTTTGCATCGCAAGCACTTCGTTCTGGACACTGGCTGTCTCTTTCTGTGTCCGATGCAGACCAGAGCGGGTGCACCGTCGGCGCCGCCAATTAGCTTCTGAAACCTACATACGATTAGGGTTCGACAACAAAAAAAAACAGAAAAAACTGAGGGCTTAGGGTTGGACGTCTTTCTATATATCTATACTAGCGGCCCGCACGTCATGCTATCTAGCGTTAGGCCCTTAACGTTCCCTCGACCTACCTCAACGCATTCCCGTCACTGCTTTGCCGTCTGGGCTGCAGTCTTGCCTCTTTGTACCAAGATTCTTTTATGGATAATCGTCTGTTTGATCGCTACCGAAGGCAAAAAGCACAAAACCCAAGGCTCAGACAGGCAATTTTTTGTAATCGCGACAGGATAAGAAGACTACGCTAACTGGCGGACCTGTAGATGGCGCTGCTTACTCTTATTATGACGTGCGCACTAGTCCGTTCTTTTAATAAGCAGTAACGTTAATGAAAGAAAACTTCTGAATGCCTGGTTTGCATCGCAAGCACTTCGTTCTGGACACTGGCTGTCTCTTTCTGTGTCCGATGCAGACCAGAGCGGGTGCACCGTCGGCGCCGCCAATTAGCTTCTGAAACCTACATACGATTAGGGTTCGACAACAAAAAAAAACAGAAAAAACTGAGGGCTTAGGGTTGGACGTCTATCTATATATCTATACTAGCGGCCCGCACGTCATGCTATCTAGCGTTAGGCCCTTAACGTTCCCTCGACCTACCTCAACGCATTCCCGTCACTGCTTTGCCGTCTGGGCTGCAGTCTTGCCTCTTTGTACCAAGATTCTTTTATGGATAATCGTCTGTTTGATCGCTACCGAAGGCAAAAAGCACAAAACCCAAGGCTCAGACAGGCAATTTTTTGTAATCGCGACAGGATAAGAAGACTACGCTAACTGGCGGACCTGTAGATGGCGCTGCTTACTCTTATTATGACGTGCGCACTAGTCCGTTCTTTTAATAAGCAGTAACGTTAATGAAAGAAAACTTCTGAATGCCTGGTTTGCATCGCAAGCACTTCGTTCTGGACACTGGCTGTCTCTTTCTGTGTCCGATGCAGACCAGAGCGGGTGCACCGTCGGCGCCGCCAATTAGCTTCTGAAACCTACATACGATTAGGGTTCGACAACAAAAAAAAACAGAAAAAACTGAGGGCTTAGGGTTGGACGTCTATCTATATATCTATACTAGCGGCCCGCACGTCATGCTATCTAGCGTTAGGCCCTTAACGTTCCCTCGACCTACCTCAACGCATTCCCGTCACTGCTTTGCCGTCTGGGCTGCAGTCTTGCCTCTTTGTACCAAGATTCTTTTATGGATAATCGTCTGTTTGATCGCTACCGAAGGCAAAAAGCACAAAACCCAAGGCTCAGACAGGCAATTTTTTGTAATCGCGACAGGATAAGAAGACTACGCTAACTGGCGGACCTGTAGATGGCGCTGCTTACTCTTATTATGACGTGCGCACTAGTCCGTTCTTTTAATAAGCAGTAACGTTAATGAAAGAAAACTTCTGAATGCCTGGTTTGCATCGCAAGCACTTCGTTCTGGACACTGGCTGTCTCTTTCTGTGTCCGATGCAGACCAGAGCGGGTGCACCGTCGGCGCCGCCAATTAGCTTCTGAAACCTACATACGATTAGGGTTCGACAACAAAAAAAAACAGAAAAAACTGAGGGCTTAGGGTTGGACGTCTATCTATATATCTATACTAGCGGCCCGCACGTCATGCTATCTAGCGTTAGGCCCTTAACGTTCCCTCGACCTACCTCAACGCATTCCCGTCACTGCTTTGCCGTCTGGGCTGCAGTCTTGCCTCTTTGTACCAAGATTCTTTTATGGATAATCGTCTGTTTGATCGCTACCGAAGGCAAAAAGCACAAAACCCAAGGCTCAGACAGGCAATTTTTTGTAATCGCGACAGGATAAGAAGACTACGCTAACTGGCGGACCTGTAGATGGCGCTGCTTACTCTTATTATGACGTGCGCACTAGTCCGTTCTTTTAATAAGCAGTAACGTTAATGAAAGAAAACTTCTGAATGCCTGGTTTGCATCGCAAGCACTTCGTTCTGGACACTGGCTGTCTCTTTCTGTGTCCGATGCAGACCAGAGCGGGTGCACCGTCGGCGCCGCCAATTAGCTTCTGAAACCTACATACGATTAGGGTTCGACAACAAAAAAAAACAGAAAAAACTGAGGGCTTAGGGTTGGACGTCTATCTATATATCTATACTAGCGGCCCGCACGTCATGCTATCTAGCGTTAGGCCCTTAACGTTCCCTCGACCTACCTCAACGCATTCCCGTCACTGCTTTGCCGTCTGGGCTGCAGTCTTGCCTCTTTGTACCAAGATTCTTTTATGGATAATCGTCTGTTTGATCGCTACCGAAGGCAAAAAGCACAAAACCCAAGGCTCAGACAGGCAATTTTTTGTAATCGCGACAGGATAAGAAGACTACGCTAACTGGCGGACCTGTAGATGGCGCTGCTTACTCTTATTATGACGTGCGCACTAGTCCGTTCTTTTAATAAGCAGTAACGTTAATGAAAGAAAACTTCTGAATGCCTGGTTTGCATCGCAAGCACTTCGTTCTGGACACTGGCTGTCTCTTTCTGTGTCCGATGCAGACCAGAGCGGGTGCACCGTCGGCGCCGCCAATTAGCTTCTGAAACCTACATACGATTAGGGTTCGACAACAAAAAAAAACAGAAAAAACTGAGGGCTTAGGGTTGGACGTCTATCTATATATCTATACTAGCGGCCCGCACGTCATGCTATCTAGCGTTAGGCCCTTAACGTTCCCTCGACCTACCTCAACGCATTCCCGTCACTGCTTTGCCGTCTGGGCTGCAGTCTTGCCTCTTTGTACCAAGATTCTTTTATGGATAATCGTCTGTTTGATCGCTACCGAAGGCAAAAAGCACAAAACCCAAGGCTCAGACAGGCAATTTTTTGTAATCGCGACAGGATAAGAAGACTACGCTAACTGGCGGACCTGTAGATGGCGCTGCTTACTCTTATTTTACGTGCGCACTAGTCCGTTCTTTTAATAAGCAGTAACGTTAATGAAAGAAAACTTCTGAATGCCTGGTTTGCATCGCAAGCACTTCGTTCTGGACACTGGCTGTCTCTTTCTGTGTCCGATGCAGACCAGAGCGGGTGCACCGTCGGCGCCGCCAATTAGCTTCTGAAACCTACATACGATTAGGGTTCGACAACAAAAAAAAACAGAAAAAACTGAGGGCTTAGGGTTGGACGTCTATCTATATATCTATACTAGCGGCCCGCACGTCATGCTATCTAGCGTTAGGCCCTTAACGTTCCCTCGACCTACCTCAACGCATTCCCGTCACTGCTTTGCCGTCTGGGCTGCAGTCTTGCCTCTTTGTACCAAGATTCTTTTATGGATAATCGTCTGTTTGATCGCTACCGAAGGCAAAAAGCACAAAACCCAAGGCTCAGACAGGCAATTTTTTGTAATCGCGACAGGATAAGAAGACTACGCTAACTGGCGGACCTGTAGATGGCGCTGCTTACTCTTATTATGACGTGCGCACTAGTCCGTTCTTTTAATAAGCAGTAACGTTAATGAAAGAAAACTTCTGAATGCCTGGTTTGCATCGCAAGCACTTCGTTCTGGACACTGGCTGTCTCTTTCTGTGTCCGATGCAGACCAGAGCGGGTGCACCGTCGGCGCCGCCAATTAGCTTCTGAAACCTACATACGATTAGGGTTCGACAACAAAAAAAAACAGAAAAAACTGAGGGCTTAGGGTTGGACGTCTATCTATATATCTATACTAGCGGCCCGCACGTCATGCTATCTAGCGTTAGGCCCTTAACGTTCCCTCGACCTACCTCAACGCATTCCCGTCACTGCTTTGCCGTCTGGGCTGCAGTCTTGCCTCTTTGTACCAAGATTCTTTTATGGATAATCGTCTGTTTGATCGCTACCGAAGGCAAAAAGCACAAAACCCAAGGCTCAGACAGGCAATTTTTTGTAATCGCGACAGGATAAGAAGACTACGCTAACTGGCGGACCTGTAGATGGCGCTGCTTACTCTTATTATGACGTGCGCACTAGTCCGTTCTTTTAATAAGCAGTAACGTTAATGAAAGAAAACTTCTGAATGCCTGGTTTGCATCGCAAGCACTTCGTTCTGGACACTGGCTGTCTCTTTCTGTGTCCGATGCAGACCAGAGCGGGTGCACCGTCGGCGCCGCCAATTAGCTTCTGAAACCTACATACGATTAGGGTTCGACAACAAAAAAAAACAGAAAAAACTGAGGGCTTAGGGTTGGACGTCTTTCTATATATCTATACTAGCGGCCCGCACGTCATGCTATCTAGCGTTAGGCCCTTAACGTTCCCTCGACCTACCTCAACGCATTCCCGTCACTGCTTTGCCGTCTGGGCTGCAGTCTTGCCTCTTTGTACCAAGATTCTTTTATGGATAATCGTCTGTTTGATCGCTACCGAAGGCAAAAAGCACAAAACCCAAGGCTCAGACAGGCAATTTTTTGTAATCGCGACAGGATAAGAAGACTACGCTAACTGGCGGACCTGTAGATGGCGCTGCTTACTCTTATTATGACGTGCGCACTAGTCCGTTCTTTTAATAAGCAGTAACGTTAATGAAAGAAAACTTCTGAATGCCTGGTTTGCATCGCAAGCACTTCGTTCTGGACACTGGCTGTCTCTTTCTGTGTCCGATGCAGACCAGAGCGGGTGCACCGTCGGCGCCGCCAATTAGCTTCTGAAACCTACATACGATTAGGGTTCGACAACAAAAAAAAACAGAAAAAACTGAGGGCTTAGGGTTGGACGTCTATCTATATATCTATACTAGCGGCCCGCACGTCATGCTATCTAGCGTTAGGCCCTTAACGTTCCCTCGACCTACCTCAACGCATTCCCGTCACTGCTTTGCCGTCTGGGCTGCAGTCTTGCCTCTTTGTACCAAGATTCTTTTATGGATAATCGTCTGTTTGATCGCTACCGAAGGCAAAAAGCACAAAACCCAAGGCTCAGACAGGCAATTTTTTGTAATCGCGACAGGATAAGAAGACTACGCTAACTGGCGGACCTGTAGATGGCGCTGCTTACTCTTATTATGACGTGCGCACTAGTCCGTTCTTTTAATAAGCAGTAACGTTAATGAAAGAAAACTTCTGAATGCCTGGTTTGCATCGCAAGCACTTCGTTCTGGACACTGGCTGTCTCTTTCTGTGTCCGATGCAGACCAGAGCGGGTGCACCGTCGGCGCCGCCAATTAGCTTCTGAAACCTACATACGATTAGGGTTCGACAACAAAAAAAAACAGAAAAAACTGAGGGCTTAGGGTTGGACGTCTATCTATATATCTATACTAGCGGCCCGCACGTCATGCTATCTAGCGTTAGGCCCTTAACGTTCCCTCGACCTACCTCAACGCATTCCCGTCACTGCTTTGCCGTCTGGGCTGCAGTCTTGCCTCTTTGTACCAAGATTCTTTTATGGATAATCGTCTGTTTGATCGCTACCGAAGGCAAAAAGCACAAAACCCAAGGCTCAGACAGGCAATTTTTTGTAATCGCGACAGGATAAGAAGACTACGCTAACTGGCGGACCTGTAGATGGCGCTGCTTACTCTTATTATGACGTGCGCACTAGTCCGTTCTTTTAATAAGCAGTAACGTTAATGAAAGAAAACTTCTGAATGCCTGGTTTGCATCGCAAGCACTTCGTTCTGGACACTGGCTGTCTCTTTCTGTGTCCGATGCAGACCAGAGCGGGTGCACCGTCGGCGCCGCCAATTAGCTTCTGAAACCTACATACGATTAGGGTTCGACAACAAAAAAAAACAGAAAAAACTGAGGGCTTAGGGTTGGACGTCTATCTATATATCTATACTAGCGGCCCGCACGTCATGCTATCTAGCGTTAGGCCCTTAACGTTCCCTCGACCTACCTCAACGCATTCCCGTCACTGCTTTGCCGTCTGGGCTGCAGTCTTGCCTCTTTGTACCAAGATTCTTTTATGGATAATCGTCTGTTTGATCGCTACCGAAGGCAAAAAGCACAAAACCCAAGGCTCAGACAGGCAATTTTTTGTAATCGCGACAGGATAAGAAGACTACGCTAACTGGCGGACCTGTAGATGGCGCTGCTTACTCTTATTATGACGTGCGCACTAGTCCGTTCTTTTAATAAGCAGTAACGTTAATGAAAGAAAACTTCTGAATGCCTGGTTTGCATCGCAAGCACTTCGTTCTGGACACTGGCTGTCTCTTTCTGTGTCCGATGCAGACCAGAGCGGGTGCACCGTCGGCGCCGCCAATTAGCTTCTGAAACCTACATACGATTAGGGTTCGACAACAAAAAAAAACAGAAAAAACTGAGGGCTTAGGGTTGGACGTCTATCTATATATCTATACTAGCGGCCCGCACGTCATGCTATCTAGCGTTAGGCCCTTAACGTTCCCTCGACCTACCTCAACGCATTCCCGTCACTGCTTTGCCGTCTGGGCTGCAGTCTTGCCTCTTTGTACCAAGATTCTTTTATGGATAATCGTCTGTTTGATCGCTACCGAAGGCAAAAAGCACAAAACCCAAGGCTCAGACAGGCAATTTTTTGTAATCGCGACAGGATAAGAAGACTACGCTAACTGGCGGACCTGTAGATGGCGCTGCTTACTCTTATTATGACGTGCGCACTAGTCCGTTCTTTTAATAAGCAGTAACGTTAATGAAAGAAAACTTCTGAATGCCTGGTTTGCATCGCAAGCACTTCGTTCTGGACACTGGCTGTCTCTTTCTGTGTCCGATGCAGACCAGAGCGGGTGCACCGTCGGCGCCGCCAATTAGCTTCTGAAACCTACATACGATTAGGGTTCGACAACAAAAAAAAACAGAAAAAACTGAGGGCTTAGGGTTGGACGTCTATCTATATATCTATACTAGCGGCCCGCACGTCATGCTATCTAGCGTTAGGCCCTTAACGTTCCCTCGACCTACCTCAACGCATTCCCGTCACTGCTTTGCCGTCTGGGCTGCAGTCTTGCCTCTTTGTACCAAGATTCTTTTATGGATAATCGTCTGTTTGATCGCTACCGAAGGCAAAAAGCACAAAACCCAAGGCTCAGACAGGCAATTTTTTGTAATCGCGACAGGATAAGAAGACTACGCTAACTGGCGGACCTGTAGATGGCGCTGCTTACTCTTATTATGACGTGCGCACTAGTCCGTTCTTTTAATAAGCAGTAACGTTAATGAAAGAAAACTTCTGAATGCCTGGTTTGCATCGCAAGCACTTCGTTCTGGACACTGGCTGTCTCTTTCTGTGTCCGATGCAGACCAGAGCGGGTGCACCGTCGGCGCCGCCAATTAGCTTCTGAAACCTACATACGATTAGGGTTCGACAACAAAAAAAAACAGAAAAAACTGAGGGCTTAGGGTTGGACGTCTATCTATATATCTATACTAGCGGCCCGCACGTCATGCTATCTAGCGTTAGGCCCTTAACGTTCCCTCGACCTACCTCAACGCATTCCCGTCACTGCTTTGCCGTCTGGGCTGCAGTCTTGCCTCTTTGTACCAAGATTCTTTTATGGATAATCGTCTGTTTGATCGCTACCGAAGGCAAAAAGCACAAAACCCAAGGCTCAGACAGGCAATTTTTTGTAATCGCGACAGGATAAGAAGACTACGCTAACTGGCGGACCTGTAGATGGCGCTGCTTACTCTTATTATGACGTGCGCACTAGTCCGTTCTTTTAATAAGCAGTAACGTTAATGAAAGAAAACTTCTGAATGCCTGGTTTGCATCGCAAGCACTTCGTTCTGGACACTGGCTGTCTCTTTCTGTGTCCGATGCAGACCAGAGCGGGTGCACCGTCGGCGCCGCCAATTAGCTTCTGAAACCTACATACGATTAGGGTTCGACAACAAAAAAAAACAGAAAAAACTGAGGGCTTAGGGTTGGACGTCTTTCTATATATCTATACTAGCGGCCCGCACGTCATGCTATCTAGCGTTAGGCCCTTAACGTTCCCTCGACCTACCTCAACGCATTCCCGTCACTGCTTTGCCGTCTGGGCTGCAGTCTTGCCTCTTTGTACCAAGATTCTTTTATGGATAATCGTCTGTTTGATCGCTACCGAAGGCAAAAAGCACAAAACCCAAGGCTCAGACAGGCAATTTTTTGTAATCGCGACAGGATAAGAAGACTACGCTAACTGGCGGACCTGTAGATGGCGCTGCTTACTCTTATTATGACGTGCGCACTAGTCCGTTCTTTTAATAAGCAGTAACGTTAATGAAAGAAAACTTCTGAATGCCTGGTTTGCATCGCAAGCACTTCGTTCTGGACACTGGCTGTCTCTTTCTGTGTCCGATGCAGACCAGAGCGGGTGCACCGTCGGCGCCGCCAATTAGCTTCTGAAACCTACATACGATTAGGGTTCGACAACAAAAAAAAACAGAAAAAACTGAGGGCTTAGGGTTGGACGTCTATCTATATATCTATACTAGCGGCCCGCACGTCATGCTATCTAGCGTTAGGCCCTTAACGTTCCCTCGACCTACCTCAACGCATTCCCGTCACTGCTTTGCCGTCTGGGCTGCAGTCTTGCCTCTTTGTACCAAGATTCTTTTATGGATAATCGTCTGTTTGATCGCTACCGAAGGCAAAAAGCACAAAACCCAAGGCTCAGACAGGCAATTTTTTGTAATCGCGACAGGATAAGAAGACTACGCTAACTGGCGGACCTGTAGATGGCGCTGCTTACTCTTATTATGACGTGCGCACTAGTCCGTTCTTTTAATAAGCAGTAACGTTAATGAAAGAAAACTTCTGAATGCCTGGTTTGCATCGCAAGCACTTCGTTCTGGACACTGGCTGTCTCTTTCTGTGTCCGATGCAGACCAGAGCGGGTGCACCGTCGGCGCCGCCAATTAGCTTCTGAAACCTACATACGATTAGGGTTCGACAACAAAAAAAAACAGAAAAAACTGAGGGCTTAGGGTTGGACGTCTATCTATATATCTATACTAGCGGCCCGCACGTCATGCTATCTAGCGTTAGGCCCTTAACGTTCCCTCGACCTACCTCAACGCATTCCCGTCACTGCTTTGCCGTCTGGGCTGCAGTCTTGCCTCTTTGTACCAAGATTCTTTTATGGATAATCGTCTGTTTGATCGCTACCGAAGGCAAAAAGCACAAAACCCAAGGCTCAGACAGGCAATTTTTTGTAATCGCGACAGGATAAGAAGACTACGCTAACTGGCGGACCTGTAGATGGCGCTGCTTACTCTTATTATGACGTGCGCACTAGTCCGTTCTTTTAATAAGCAGTAACGTTAATGAAAGAAAACTTCTGAATGCCTGGTTTGCATCGCAAGCACTTCGTTCTGGACACTGGCTGTCTCTTTCTGTGTCCGATGCAGACCAGAGCGGGTGCACCGTCGGCGCCGCCAATTAGCTTCTGAAACCTACATACGATTAGGGTTCGACAACAAAAAAAAACAGAAAAAACTGAGGGCTTAGGGTTGGACGTCTATCTATATATCTATACTAGCGGCCCGCACGTCATGCTATCTAGCGTTAGGCCCTTAACGTTCCCTCGACCTACCTCAACGCATTCCCGTCACTGCTTTGCCGTCTGGGCTGCAGTCTTGCCTCTTTGTACCAAGATTCTTTTATGGATAATCGTCTGTTTGATCGCTACCGAAGGCAAAAAGCACAAAACCCAAGGCTCAGACAGGCAATTTTTTGTAATCGCGACAGGATAAGAAGACTACGCTAACTGGCGGACCTGTAGATGGCGCTGCTTACTCTTATTATGACGTGCGCACTAGTCCGTTCTTTTAATAAGCAGTAACGTTAATGAAAGAAAACTTCTGAATGCCTGGTTTGCATCGCAAGCACTTCGTTCTGGACACTGGCTGTCTCTTTCTGTGTCCGATGCAGACCAGAGCGGGTGCACCGTCGGCGCCGCCAATTAGCTTCTGAAACCTACATACGATTAGGGTTCGACAACAAAAAAAAACAGAAAAAACTGAGGGCTTAGGGTTGGACGTCTATCTATATATCTATACTAGCGGCCCGCACGTCATGCTATCTAGCGTTAGGCCCTTAACGTTCCCTCGACCTACCTCAACGCATTCCCGTCACTGCTTTGCCGTCTGGGCTGCAGTCTTGCCTCTTTGTACCAAGATTCTTTTATGGATAATCGTCTGTTTGATCGCTACCGAAGGCAAAAAGCACAAAACCCAAGGCTCAGACAGGCAATTTTTTGTAATCGCGACAGGATAAGAAGACTACGCTAACTGGCGGACCTGTAGATGGCGCTGCTTACTCTTATTATGACGTGCGCACTAGTCCGTTCTTTTAATAAGCAGTAACGTTAATGAAAGAAAACTTCTGAATGCCTGGTTTGCATCGCAAGCACTTCGTTCTGGACACTGGCTGTCTCTTTCTGTGTCCGATGCAGACCAGAGCGGGTGCACCGTCGGCGCCGCCAATTAGCTTCTGAAACCTACATACGATTAGGGTTCGACAACAAAAAAAAACAGAAAAAACTGAGGGCTTAGGGTTGGACGTCTATCTATATATCTATACTAGCGGCCCGCACGTCATGCTATCTAGCGTTAGGCCCTTAACGTTCCCTCGACCTACCTCAACGCATTCCCGTCACTGCTTTGCCGTCTGGGCTGCAGTCTTGCCTCTTTGTACCAAGATTCTTTTATGGATAATCGTCTGTTTGATCGCTACCGAAGGCAAAAAGCACAAAACCCAAGGCTCAGACAGGCAATTTTTTGTAATCGCGACAGGATAAGAAGACTACGCTAACTGGCGGACCTGTAGATGGCGCTGCTTACTCTTATTATGACGTGCGCACTAGTCCGTTCTTTTAATAAGCAGTAACGTTAATGAAAGAAAACTTCTGAATGCCTGGTTTGCATCGCAAGCACTTCGTTCTGGACACTGGCTGTCTCTTTCTGTGTCCGATGCAGACCAGAGCGGGTGCACCGTCGGCGCCGCCAATTAGCTTCTGAAACCTACATACGATTAGGGTTCGACAACAAAAAAAAACAGAAAAAACTGAGGGCTTAGGGTTGGACGTCTTTCTATATATCTATACTAGCGGCCCGCACGTCATGCTATCTAGCGTTAGGCCCTTAACGTTCCCTCGACCTACCTCAACGCATTCCCGTCACTGCTTTGCCGTCTGGGCTGCAGTCTTGCCTCTTTGTACCAAGATTCTTTTATGGATAATCGTCTGTTTGATCGCTACCGAAGGCAAAAAGCACAAAACCCAAGGCTCAGACAGGCAATTTTTTGTAATCGCGACAGGATAAGAAGACTACGCTAACTGGCGGACCTGTAGATGGCGCTGCTTACTCTTATTATGACGTGCGCACTAGTCCGTTCTTTTAATAAGCAGTAACGTTAATGAAAGAAAACTTCTGAATGCCTGGTTTGCATCGCAAGCACTTCGTTCTGGACACTGGCTGTCTCTTTCTGTGTCCGATGCAGACCAGAGCGGGTGCACCGTCGGCGCCGCCAATTAGCTTCTGAAACCTACATACGATTAGGGTTCGACAACAAAAAAAAACAGAAAAAACTGAGGGCTTAGGGTTGGACGTCTATCTATATATCTATACTAGCGGCCCGCACGTCATGCTATCTAGCGTTAGGCCCTTAACGTTCCCTCGACCTACCTCAACGCATTCCCGTCACTGCTTTGCCGTCTGGGCTGCAGTCTTGCCTCTTTGTACCAAGATTCTTTTATGGATAATCGTCTGTTTGATCGCTACCGAAGGCAAAAAGCACAAAACCCAAGGCTCAGACAGGCAATTTTTTGTAATCGCGACAGGATAAGAAGACTACGCTAACTGGCGGACCTGTAGATGGCGCTGCTTACTCTTATTATGACGTGCGCACTAGTCCGTTCTTTTAATAAGCAGTAACGTTAATGAAAGAAAACTTCTGAATGCCTGGTTTGCATCGCAAGCACTTCGTTCTGGACACTGGCTGTCTCTTTCTGTGTCCGATGCAGACCAGAGCGGGTGCACCGTCGGCGCCGCCAATTAGCTTCTGAAACCTACATACGATTAGGGTTCGACAACAAAAAAAAACAGAAAAAACTGAGGGCTTAGGGTTGGACGTCTATCTATATATCTATACTAGCGGCCCGCACGTCATGCTATCTAGCGTTAGGCCCTTAACGTTCCCTCGACCTACCTCAACGCATTCCCGTCACTGCTTTGCCGTCTGGGCTGCAGTCTTGCCTCTTTGTACCAAGATTCTTTTATGGATAATCGTCTGTTTGATCGCTACCGAAGGCAAAAAGCACAAAACCCAAGGCTCAGACAGGCAATTTTTTGTAATCGCGACAGGATAAGAAGACTACGCTAACTGGCGGACCTGTAGATGGCGCTGCTTACTCTTATTATGACGTGCGCACTAGTCCGTTCTTTTAATAAGCAGTAACGTTAATGAAAGAAAACTTCTGAATGCCTGGTTTGCATCGCAAGCACTTCGTTCTGGACACTGGCTGTCTCTTTCTGTGTCCGATGCAGACCAGAGCGGGTGCACCGTCGGCGCCGCCAATTAGCTTCTGAAACCTACATACGATTAGGGTTCGACAACAAAAAAAAACAGAAAAAACTGAGGGCTTAGGGTTGGACGTCTATCTATATATCTATACTAGCGGCCCGCACGTCATGCTATCTAGCGTTAGGCCCTTAACGTTCCCTCGACCTACCTCAACGCATTCCCGTCACTGCTTTGCCGTCTGGGCTGCAGTCTTGCCTCTTTGTACCAAGATTCTTTTATGGATAATCGTCTGTTTGATCGCTACCGAAGGCAAAAAGCACAAAACCCAAGGCTCAGACAGGCAATTTTTTGTAATCGCGACAGGATAAGAAGACTACGCTAACTGGCGGACCTGTAGATGGCGCTGCTTACTCTTATTATGACGTGCGCACTAGTCCGTTCTTTTAATAAGCAGTAACGTTAATGAAAGAAAACTTCTGAATGCCTGGTTTGCATCGCAAGCACTTCGTTCTGGACACTGGCTGTCTCTTTCTGTGTCCGATGCAGACCAGAGCGGGTGCACCGTCGGCGCCGCCAATTAGCTTCTGAAACCTACATACGATTAGGGTTCGACAACAAAAAAAAACAGAAAAAACTGAGGGCTTAGGGTTGGACGTCTATCTATATATCTATACTAGCGGCCCGCACGTCATGCTATCTAGCGTTAGGCCCTTAACGTTCCCTCGACCTACCTCAACGCATTCCCGTCACTGCTTTGCCGTCTGGGCTGCAGTCTTGCCTCTTTGTACCAAGATTCTTTTATGGATAATCGTCTGTTTGATCGCTACCGAAGGCAAAAAGCACAAAACCCAAGGCTCAGACAGGCAATTTTTTGTAATCGCGACAGGATAAGAAGACTACGCTAACTGGCGGACCTGTAGATGGCGCTGCTTACTCTTATTATGACGTGCGCACTAGTCCGTTCTTTTAATAAGCAGTAACGTTAATGAAAGAAAACTTCTGAATGCCTGGTTTGCATCGCAAGCACTTCGTTCTGGACACTGGCTGTCTCTTTCTGTGTCCGATGCAGACCAGAGCGGGTGCACCGTCGGCGCCGCCAATTAGCTTCTGAAACCTACATACGATTAGGGTTCGACAACAAAAAAAAACAGAAAAAACTGAGGGCTTAGGGTTGGACGTCTATCTATATATCTATACTAGCGGCCCGCACGTCATGCTATCTAGCGTTAGGCCCTTAACGTTCCCTCGACCTACCTCAACGCATTCCCGTCACTGCTTTGCCGTCTGGGCTGCAGTCTTGCCTCTTTGTACCAAGATTCTTTTATGGATAATCGTCTGTTTGATCGCTACCGAAGGCAAAAAGCACAAAACCCAAGGCTCAGACAGGCAATTTTTTGTAATCGCGACAGGATAAGAAGACTACGCTAACTGGCGGACCTGTAGATGGCGCTGCTTACTCTTATTATGACGTGCGCACTAGTCCGTTCTTTTAATAAGCAGTAACGTTAATGAAAGAAAACTTCTGAATGCCTGGTTTGCATCGCAAGCACTTCGTTCTGGACACTGGCTGTCTCTTTCTGTGTCCGATGCAGACCAGAGCGGGTGCACCGTCGGCGCCGCCAATTAGCTTCTGAAACCTACATACGATTAGGGTTCGACAACAAAAAAAAACAGAAAAAACTGAGGGCTTAGGGTTGGACGTCTATCTATATATCTATACTAGCGGCCCGCACGTCATGCTATCTAGCGTTAGGCCCTTAACGTTCCCTCGACCTACCTCAACGCATTCCCGTCACTGCTTTGCCGTCTGGGCTGCAGTCTTGCCTCTTTGTACCAAGATTCTTTTATGGATAATCGTCTGTTTGATCGCTACCGAAGGCAAAAAGCACAAAACCCAAGGCTCAGACAGGCAATTTTTTGTAATCGCGACAGGATAAGAAGACTACGCTAACTGGCGGACCTGTAGATGGCGCTGCTTACTCTTATTATGACGTGCGCACTAGTCCGTTCTTTTAATAAGCAGTAACGTTAATGAAAGAAAACTTCTGAATGCCTGGTTTGCATCGCAAGCACTTCGTTCTGGACACTGGCTGTCTCTTTCTGTGTCCGATGCAGACCAGAGCGGGTGCACCGTCGGCGCCGCCAATTAGCTTCTGAAACCTACATACGATTAGGGTTCGACAACAAAAAAAAACAGAAAAAACTGAGGGCTTAGGGTTGGACGTCTATCTATATATCTATACTAGCGGCCCGCACGTCATGCTATCTAGCGTTAGGCCCTTAACGTTCCCTCGACCTACCTCAACGCATTCCCGTCACTGCTTTGCCGTCTGGGCTGCAGTCTTGCCTCTTTGTACCAAGATTCTTTTATGGATAATCGTCTGTTTGATCGCTACCGAAGGCAAAAAGCACAAAACCCAAGGCTCAGACAGGCAATTTTTTGTAATCGCGACAGGATAAGAAGACTACGCTAACTGGCGGACCTGTAGATGGCGCTGCTTACTCTTATTATGACGTGCGCACTAGTCCGTTCTTTTAATAAGCAGTAACGTTAATGAAAGAAAACTTCTGAATGCCTGGTTTGCATCGCAAGCACTTCGTTCTGGACACTGGCTGTCTCTTTCTGTGTCCGATGCAGACCAGAGCGGGTGCACCGTCGGCGCCGCCAATTAGCTTCTGAAACCTACATACGATTAGGGTTCGACAACAAAAAAAAACAGAAAAAACTGAGGGCTTAGGGTTGGACGTCTATCTATATATCTATACTAGCGGCCCGCACGTCATGCTATCTAGCGTTAGGCCCTTAACGTTCCCTCGACCTACCTCAACGCATTCCCGTCACTGCTTTGCCGTCTGGGCTGCAGTCTTGCCTCTTTGTACCAAGATTCTTTTATGGATAATCGTCTGTTTGATCGCTACCGAAGGCAAAAAGCACAAAACCCAAGGCTCAGACAGGCAATTTTTTGTAATCGCGACAGGATAAGAAGACTACGCTAACTGGCGGACCTGTAGATGGCGCTGCTTACTCTTATTATGACGTGCGCACTAGTCCGTTCTTTTAATAAGCAGTAACGTTAATGAAAGAAAACTTCTGAATGCCTGGTTTGCATCGCAAGCACTTCGTTCTGGACACTGGCTGTCTCTTTCTGTGTCCGATGCAGACCAGAGCGGGTGCACCGTCGGCGCCGCCAATTAGCTTCTGAAACCTACATACGATTAGGGTTCGACAACAAAAAAAAACAGAAAAAACTGAGGGCTTAGGGTTGGACGTCTATCTATATATCTATACTAGCGGCCCGCACGTCATGCTATCTAGCGTTAGGCCCTTAACGTTCCCTCGACCTACCTCAACGCATTCCCGTCACTGCTTTGCCGTCTGGGCTGCAGTCTTGCCTCTTTGTACCAAGATTCTTTTATGGATAATCGTCTGTTTGATCGCTACCGAAGGCAAAAAGCACAAAACCCAAGGCTCAGACAGGCAATTTTTTGTAATCGCGACAGGATAAGAAGACTACGCTAACTGGCGGACCTGTAGATGGCGCTGCTTACTCTTATTATGACGTGCGCACTAGTCCGTTCTTTTAATAAGCAGTAACGTTAATGAAAGAAAACTTCTGAATGCCTGGTTTGCATCGCAAGCACTTCGTTCTGGACACTGGCTGTCTCTTTCTGTGTCCGATGCAGACCAGAGCGGGTGCACCGTCGGCGCCGCCAATTAGCTTCTGAAACCTACATACGATTAGGGTTCGACAACAAAAAAAAACAGAAAAAACTGAGGGCTTAGGGTTGGACGTCTATCTATATATCTATACTAGCGGCCCGCACGTCATGCTATCTAGCGTTAGGCCCTTAACGTTCCCTCGACCTACCTCAACGCATTCCCGTCACTGCTTTGCCGTCTGGGCTGCAGTCTTGCCTCTTTGTACCAAGATTCTTTTATGGATAATCGTCTGTTTGATCGCTACCGAAGGCAAAAAGCACAAAACCCAAGGCTCAGACAGGCAATTTTTTGTAATCGCGACAGGATAAGAAGACTACGCTAACTGGCGGACCTGTAGATGGCGCTGCTTACTCTTATTATGACGTGCGCACTAGTCCGTTCTTTTAATAAGCAGTAACGTTAATGAAAGAAAACTTCTGAATGCCTGGTTTGCATCGCAAGCACTTCGTTCTGGACACTGGCTGTCTCTTTCTGTGTCCGATGCAGACCAGAGCGGGTGCACCGTCGGCGCCGCCAATTAGCTTCTGAAACCTACATACGATTAGGGTTCGACAACAAAAAAAAACAGAAAAAACTGAGGGCTTAGGGTTGGACGTCTATCTATATATCTATACTAGCGGCCCGCACGTCATGCTATCTAGCGTTAGGCCCTTAACGTTCCCTCGACCTACCTCAACGCATTCCCGTCACTGCTTTGCCGTCTGGGCTGCAGTCTTGCCTCTTTGTACCAAGATTCTTTTATGGATAATCGTCTGTTTGATCGCTACCGAAGGCAAAAAGCACAAAACCCAAGGCTCAGACAGGCAATTTTTTGTAATCGCGACAGGATAAGAAGACTACGCTAACTGGCGGACCTGTAGATGGCGCTGCTTACTCTTATTATGACGTGCGCACTAGTCCGTTCTTTTAATAAGCAGTAACGTTAATGAAAGAAAACTTCTGAATGCCTGGTTTGCATCGCAAGCACTTCGTTCTGGACACTGGCTGTCTCTTTCTGTGTCCGATGCAGACCAGAGCGGGTGCACCGTCGGCGCCGCCAATTAGCTTCTGAAACCTACATACGATTAGGGTTCGACAACAAAAAAAAACAGAAAAAACTGAGGGCTTAGGGTTGGACGTCTATCTATATATCTATACTAGCGGCCCGCACGTCATGCTATCTAGCGTTAGGCCCTTAACGTTCCCTCGACCTACCTCAACGCATTCCCGTCACTGCTTTGCCGTCTGGGCTGCAGTCTTGCCTCTTTGTACCAAGATTCTTTTATGGATAATCGTCTGTTTGATCGCTACCGAAGGCAAAAAGCACAAAACCCAAGGCTCAGACAGGCAATTTTTTGTAATCGCGACAGGATAAGAAGACTACGCTAACTGGCGGACCTGTAGATGGCGCTGCTTACTCTTATTATGACGTGCGCACTAGTCCGTTCTTTTAATAAGCAGTAACGTTAATGAAAGAAAACTTCTGAATGCCTGGTTTGCATCGCAAGCACTTCGTTCTGGACACTGGCTGTCTCTTTCTGTGTCCGATGCAGACCAGAGCGGGTGCACCGTCGGCGCCGCCAATTAGCTTCTGAAACCTACATACGATTAGGGTTCGACAACAAAAAAAAACAGAAAAAACTGAGGGCTTAGGGTTGGACGTCTTTCTATATATCTATACTAGCGGCCCGCACGTCATGCTATCTAGCGTTAGGCCCTTAACGTTCCCTCGACCTACCTCAACGCATTCCCGTCACTGCTTTGCCGTCTGGGCTGCAGTCTTGCCTCTTTGTACCAAGATTCTTTTATGGATAATCGTCTGTTTGATCGCTACCGAAGGCAAAAAGCACAAAACCCAAGGCTCAGACAGGCAATTTTTTGTAATCGCGACAGGATAAGAAGACTACGCTAACTGGCGGACCTGTAGATGGCGCTGCTTACTCTTATTATGACGTGCGCACTAGTCCGTTCTTTTAATAAGCAGTAACGTTAATGAAAGAAAACTTCTGAATGCCTGGTTTGCATCGCAAGCACTTCGTTCTGGACACTGGCTGTCTCTTTCTGTGTCCGATGCAGACCAGAGCGGGTGCACCGTCGGCGCCGCCAATTAGCTTCTGAAACCTACATACGATTAGGGTTCGACAACAAAAAAAAACAGAAAAAACTGAGGGCTTAGGGTTGGACGTCTATCTATATATCTATACTAGCGGCCCGCACGTCATGCTATCTAGCGTTAGGCCCTTAACGTTCCCTCGACCTACCTCAACGCATTCCCGTCACTGCTTTGCCGTCTGGGCTGCAGTCTTGCCTCTTTGTACCAAGATTCTTTTATGGATAATCGTCTGTTTGATCGCTACCGAAGGCAAAAAGCACAAAACCCAAGGCTCAGACAGGCAATTTTTTGTAATCGCGACAGGATAAGAAGACTACGCTAACTGGCGGACCTGTAGATGGCGCTGCTTACTCTTATTATGACGTGCGCACTAGTCCGTTCTTTTAATAAGCAGTAACGTTAATGAAAGAAAACTTCTGAATGCCTGGTTTGCATCGCAAGCACTTCGTTCTGGACACTGGCTGTCTCTTTCTGTGTCCGATGCAGACCAGAGCGGGTGCACCGTCGGCGCCGCCAATTAGCTTCTGAAACCTACATACGATTAGGGTTCGACAACAAAAAAAAACAGAAAAAACTGAGGGCTTAGGGTTGGACGTCTATCTATATATCTATACTAGCGGCCCGCACGTCATGCTATCTAGCGTTAGGCCCTTAACGTTCCCTCGACCTACCTCAACGCATTCCCGTCACTGCTTTGCCGTCTGGGCTGCAGTCTTGCCTCTTTGTACCAAGATTCTTTTATGGATAATCGTCTGTTTGATCGCTACCGAAGGCAAAAAGCACAAAACCCAAGGCTCAGACAGGCAATTTTTTGTAATCGCGACAGGATAAGAAGACTACGCTAACTGGCGGACCTGTAGATGGCGCTGCTTACTCTTATTATGACGTGCGCACTAGTCCGTTCTTTTAATAAGCAGTAACGTTAATGAAAGAAAACTTCTGAATGCCTGGTTTGCATCGCAAGCACTTCGTTCTGGACACTGGCTGTCTCTTTCTGTGTCCGATGCAGACCAGAGCGGGTGCACCGTCGGCGCCGCCAATTAGCTTCTGAAACCTACATACGATTAGGGTTCGACAACAAAAAAAAACAGAAAAAACTGAGGGCTTAGGGTTGGACGTCTATCTATATATCTATACTAGCGGCCCGCACGTCATGCTATCTAGCGTTAGGCCCTTAACGTTCCCTCGACCTACCTCAACGCATTCCCGTCACTGCTTTGCCGTCTGGGCTGCAGTCTTGCCTCTTTGTACCAAGATTCTTTTATGGATAATCGTCTGTTTGATCGCTACCGAAGGCAAAAAGCACAAAACCCAAGGCTCAGACAGGCAATTTTTTGTAATCGCGACAGGATAAGAAGACTACGCTAACTGGCGGACCTGTAGATGGCGCTGCTTACTCTTATTATGACGTGCGCACTAGTCCGTTCTTTTAATAAGCAGTAACGTTAATGAAAGAAAACTTCTGAATGCCTGGTTTGCATCGCAAGCACTTCGTTCTGGACACTGGCTGTCTCTTTCTGTGTCCGATGCAGACCAGAGCGGGTGCACCGTCGGCGCCGCCAATTAGCTTCTGAAACCTACATACGATTAGGGTTCGACAACAAAAAAAAACAGAAAAAACTGAGGGCTTAGGGTTGGACGTCTATCTATATATCTATACTAGCGGCCCGCACGTCATGCTATCTAGCGTTAGGCCCTTAACGTTCCCTCGACCTACCTCAACGCATTCCCGTCACTGCTTTGCCGTCTGGGCTGCAGTCTTGCCTCTTTGTACCAAGATTCTTTTATGGATAATCGTCTGTTTGATCGCTACCGAAGGCAAAAAGCACAAAACCCAAGGCTCAGACAGGCAATTTTTTGTAATCGCGACAGGATAAGAAGACTACGCTAACTGGCGGACCTGTAGATGGCGCTGCTTACTCTTATTATGACGTGCGCACTAGTCCGTTCTTTTAATAAGCAGTAACGTTAATGAAAGAAAACTTCTGAATGCCTGGTTTGCATCGCAAGCACTTCGTTCTGGACACTGGCTGTCTCTTTCTGTGTCCGATGCAGACCAGAGCGGGTGCACCGTCGGCGCCGCCAATTAGCTTCTGAAACCTACATACGATTAGGGTTCGACAACAAAAAAAAACAGAAAAAACTGAGGGCTTAGGGTTGGACGTCTATCTATATATCTATACTAGCGGCCCGCACGTCATGCTATCTAGCGTTAGGCCCTTAACGTTCCCTCGACCTACCTCAACGCATTCCCGTCACTGCTTTGCCGTCTGGGCTGCAGTCTTGCCTCTTTGTACCAAGATTCTTTTATGGATAATCGTCTGTTTGATCGCTACCGAAGGCAAAAAGCACAAAACCCAAGGCTCAGACAGGCAATTTTTTGTAATCGCGACAGGATAAGAAGACTACGCTAACTGGCGGACCTGTAGATGGCGCTGCTTACTCTTATTATGACGTGCGCACTAGTCCGTTCTTTTAATAAGCAGTAACGTTAATGAAAGAAAACTTCTGAATGCCTGGTTTGCATCGCAAGCACTTCGTTCTGGACACTGGCTGTCTCTTTCTGTGTCCGATGCAGACCAGAGCGGGTGCACCGTCGGCGCCGCCAATTAGCTTCTGAAACCTACATACGATTAGGGTTCGACAACAAAAAAAAACAGAAAAAACTGAGGGCTTAGGGTTGGACGTCTATCTATATATCTATACTAGCGGCCCGCACGTCATGCTATCTAGCGTTAGGCCCTTAACGTTCCCTCGACCTACCTCAACGCATTCCCGTCACTGCTTTGCCGTCTGGGCTGCAGTCTTGCCTCTTTGTACCAAGATTCTTTTATGGATAATCGTCTGTTTGATCGCTACCGAAGGCAAAAAGCACAAAACCCAAGGCTCAGACAGGCAATTTTTTGTAATCGCGACAGGATAAGAAGACTACGCTAACTGGCGGACCTGTAGATGGCGCTGCTTACTCTTATTATGACGTGCGCACTAGTCCGTTCTTTTAATAAGCAGTAACGTTAATGAAAGAAAACTTCTGAATGCCTGGTT
>CAXIUU010000094.1:0-2500 GCA_964035525.1 Porites cylindrica
TCTTTTTTTGACATTGGGTGATCGCACCTTAATGTCTAAACACTATGTAGCGGTAAAGCTAAATGTCTATTTATGTCTGCAGTATGGCAGGATACTGTATCCTCTTATTTCGGTTTGATCACTAATCTCCACTGTATAGGATACTTACCCCAACGCAGTTGTCCCGGTCTTCAACAAGTTGGGTCAAAAGATGAAATAAGTTTTCTGTGTATGGTACCAGTTGGCTGGAAAGAAGAAAATACGTGTAGATTAAATTAACGTAACTAGACACAAGTGCAATAACTAGAACCAAGTGTAGTAAAGGTCCCGTTTGTGATAAAATTTGGACCCAAGCAGGTCACCTCTTCCCTCTTATTGGTCATAATTTGTTTTTGGTATATTACCGGTTTGATTATTACACTTAGGTCCAACTGTTAAGAACCTTTGTTACAAGTGTAACCTTTGTTACACTTGGGTCCAGCTGTTATTATGGATGGAACTTTCATTAAGCTTGGGTCCAAATTTTATTACAGATAGGACCTTAATTACACTTGGGTCCAAATCATGATTACGCAGTGTTCCAGCCAGAGTGCGCCATTGCGTGAATCCCACAAAAAATCGAGAGATGGCCCTCAACAAAAGCGTTCAAGGGCCATTATGGCCCTTTACTTTTTTAATTCCCGGGGCTTGAAGCGTCTCAGTTACTTCAACGACAAATGTTTCAATTAAACAGAATTTTTAATCTAAAGAACAAGAACTCCATTCCTTTCTACACAACATGAAAATCAATCAATGAATCTTTTTGGATTGGCCAACATGTTTACCTGATTTACCATGAGTGGTCTGGAGTGGCAAACGCATCTTCAAGGTCTATCGAAACTTTTTTCCCAGTAAGTAACGAATACGTGGATGGCAGCGAAGCGAAAAGAAAAAGCAAAAAGAAGAAGATCTTGATGGTGAATTGGAAAACGTAGATGGTGTAGCGGAGCTGAGGAAATGAACCGAAGCAAAAACAAGCTTGTATGGAAAAAATTCCGCTCAGATGTTTCTTGAACGATTTCAGCTATGAAATGAGTGATGCATGATTCAGCATGAAAAAAGTACTTACTATTTCTGATTGTGCTAATGTTTGCTTTATTGCCGAAGATTTACTCTATTGTGTATGAAAAACGAATGCTCCATGTCAGCTTTAAATAAACTGCCATTTTAATGTATTTAACTGCCCAACTGTTTCTTCTCTTTTGCATATTAGAAAGATATTGAACCTTTATTAAAAAATCTGGCCCCCAAAAATGGGTTGTAGGGGCCACTTAGGCCCTCAAGCAGAATTTTCTGGCTGGAACACTGTTACCGATGGGACTTTTATTACGCTCGGGTCCAAATTTCATTACAGATGGGACCTTTTTTACTCTTGGGTTCAGTTATTACACTTGTGCCTTCTACAAACTCCCAGATTCCTACATGTAACACTAATGATGAGAGGCTAGTTGCACTTAAATCAACACATCTTGACTACATATACACTACACAACAGCAACAGACAAAATATAAAGGCAAATAAGTATATTTGCGAGGCCCAACACTGCAAAGTACTTCGCGGGCACATTTGTGATCAGAAATAACAATTTAAGCAAGTCACCAAAAAGGTTTTTCACTTGCTCTGGCGAAGACATTAATTTTAATGTAGAAAATTCCAAAACTGAGGGCAAAAATATAGAAAATGAAACAAATATCTGTCATTCAAATCACTCACACTTTATAAGCGTTGTTACAATGTAAAAGTGATAGGTTAAATAGCCCACAAGTTACAAATCTTCAATAGAGAAATGTAAATTACTCCCTGCATAGGGAAGATCAGAGACTGACCCAACCGGCAGTTTACAATAATATATTATTTGTATTAAACTTTACAGAAACCTGGTAACCTGACACTCTTTTTGTTTGTTTTCTTAATTTTTGCTCAGAGTTTTGGAGTTTTCTATACAAAGTTCAGGGCTCGAAATTGCGACTGATACGGTCGCCAATGCGACTAACATTTTCTCCTTGGCAACTAAAAATTCTGGTTTAGTCGCCAAAGTGGCGACCAGATTTTAGAAGAGTAAAATTAAAACAAACATTTCATCTTATCTTGCTTTGCTTTCATCATGAAAAATGTTCGGGGCACCCAACGAGGACATAGTTCAAAACCACCTAAACATAGCATTATTGAACGTAATTTAGTATTTAAATGATAGATAAATGTTTATTTTTATCCCCTAAAAATTTTTCATCCGTTCGGATTTCCTAGATGAAAGTATAGTGATCCGAAAATTATGGGGATCAAAATTTACCTTTTCGAAAATTTCAGCCAGAAAAAAGGCTCCCAAAAATTCTAGGTGACCATTTTAGGGTAAAAATCTGTTAAAAATGGGCAATTATACCATTTTTTTGATGTTCGAAAATCCTAGGAGAGGCAGGCAAGCAAGAGATTTTACAGAAAATGATCCGAAAATTCTAGGTCTCAAATCGTCTTCCGAACAGA
>CAXIUU010000094.1:5000-33000 GCA_964035525.1 Porites cylindrica
CCAAAAATATAACTTAGCATCATGAAATAAAAGATAACAAATGACTGGGGTATGGTGGGGAATGCAAGTGGCTGTTTTAAAATTGGTATAATTCTTACCTCGTTGTCTAGGAACTTTTTCACTGATTTAAGGACGGCATCCGTGGACACGCCAAAGCCGCAGCTTGCAAGCTCAATTAGCCAATCTGCAAACGACTTTCTTTCTTCATTTTTTATTTAAAAAAAAAAATTGGAAAGGGACCTCAACCCAACGATCAAAGGTCACTCTCCTATTTAGTCCGACCTGCAGTGTTGATTTCTTCATGCTCAGTCCCCACAATAAGCCTGCTTTTCTAGCTCTAATTCCTCCTTCTTTCACATCTCTCAATCCCTTTGTGACATTTTTCAGACCGTTGCAACCCCATTCTAGCAGTCACAACTGGGGAAAGTATGAGAATTCCAGGTTCAACTCAGACGCGTTCAGATATATATAGAAAATGTAGTCACGCGAAACAAGCCGTGCACACGAAATCAAGTTGCCTCTGATTGAGTGAAGAAAATTTCCATACGGAGTTGAGTAGAATTACATTTTACGACTATATCATATATCCTAAGCTTTAATTATAGTTACTGATATGAAATAAATCTTATCCGGATAATGTACAATTCGATTCTGTACAGCGAAGAAAAAACTGTCCGGATACTGAGCACACGACATCAAAACTTAGTGAATGTTTCTGGCCTCCGTTATTCCAAACAAATCGAATTTCAAGAAGAATTAACAAACTTTCTGAAAACCTGACTTCCCTAAGTATCTTCATTTTAAAAATAAAACAGTTTCTTTGAAAATATCACACATTACCCTACCTTTTCTGAGCAGCACTAATTTTACTGTAAACAGCGTAAATATTAGCCATGAAAAGTTTACTCGCCCGAACAGAACGGCGTCTTCCTCGACTGTTTCGCCAGCTTTCAAATCGCCAACACTTTCGTCTTAAAGCTGAAATGTTCAGCTTTCATTCGAAATACTTCGTTTACCGAGGGCGCCTCAAAAATTGAGTTTTTGCTCCAAGTGTCCGGATACTGTAGACACAGCTGTTTTTCCAAGTGTTGAAAACATTGAGATTTCACTCTATGCCCAAGCTCGACAGGCGCTTCTACTTTTAACCCAAGGCAATATTTATATCGCTTGAGATTTCTAAACAAATATCTTATGTTCTTAGAGGAATTAAACGAGCTATTTCAAGAAAACTGGTCAAAATTTCTGACTGCCGGGTATCTAGTTTTTTGAAAACAGTTCCCGGCTGCCGGGTATCTAGACACGAGCAAAACAATATTACTTTCCCGATAGACGGTGCCTAGGAAGTTAGAAAACTAAACAGGAAGCACAATTAGAACTATATATATGCTGTCTGCTTGAATGACTCCAGAGATTCAGGAGATTGTTCAGATACATACCTTGAACGAATGTTCCAAGAAATGATGATTTTCCACGTGTAGCATTCTAACTGCTTGGCCCCAGAGCTACTCGGCTTTATCTGCAATCGTGATAAATCCGTGTTCATATATGGTACACCAATTATATACCAACACCTTCACGTAACACGTATTGGTCACGTGGACCGTGTCCAACACCGCCTGCGTAACATGTAACTTGAGGTACCTACAGCTGGACGAGGGTAACTCCGGGCGACTGTGGGAACGAAGTTTTTTGAAAATTTCATTGCTATACTATACAGGTCTGAAATTACAGTTAAACCTCCGTTGAGGGGCTACCTGTCACTGGACGAAAAAATGGATTTACTAGGGTAGCCAAATTACAGCAAATGTGTAGCAAATACCACATTTGCACAATTTTGCGCAAGAGCAAAGACTGATATTGCACTAGATTTGCTATCCGTAGCAATGACGGTAAATGCCACATTTGCACAACATTTACATCTTGGTGCAAAGATAATGGGCAGCCCTGGATTTGAGGGTCATTTGCAGATGGTTCAAATGTGTAGGCAAATATGTTTCTTTGAACTATATTTGCACATTACGCAAATGATAGCGCAAATCTGCTGTTTTGCGCAGCTTTTCCTTTAGATGTAAAAGCATGTAAACCTGTTATTTTCAGAACGTTTACCCAGCTTTGCAAATGTCAGCGAAGTATCTCATTTGAACAATGTTTGCTTGGGTTACCATGGGTGATCAGATTTTCATAATTGAACCAGATTGCTTTGCACAGCAAATGTAACCAAACTCTTTGTATTAAACATGTTTGCTCACGAAGCAAATGTTAGCAAACCTAAATTTTGAACAAATTTTCTAGGTGTGCAAATTTGATCAAACACAGAATTTTGCTTGTAGCGGCAAATGTGGTCAAAAGTCAAGTTTTGAACAAAGTTGCTTGGGCAGCAAATCTGATCAAACTGTTACTATTGTACTATTGTACTATTGTACAATTTTTCGCTCAGGTAGCAAATGTAATCAAATTCTGACTTTAATTTGGTTAGCAAATGTCATCAAACCCATAAAATTGAGCATGTTTTCTCAAGTGGCAAATGTAAATTCCAAGGTTTAAACGAGTTTGCTTGGGTTGTAGCAAATGCGATAAAATTTTTAAATTATTTTTAATTATAACATGGCTCACTTCAGGTTCTTAACAAGTGGCCATAATTAATCTTGAAGTTTATAGCTTCAAACATTAAAGTTACTGAAAGAAATTCTAGCAGTGACATCCCATTAATGTTCAAATGATTTATTCCATAAACCAAAGTGGCTTACACATTATTACAGACTTTGCAAACTACAGTATACAGCTGTACATACAGCTCTTCATATCAAGTTCGTTGATGTTTACTTGTCTCCACTCTATGCTCTATCAGATCATTACTAACGATTAATATGATAAGAAAAGTGTTCTTCATCTAAATGTGTAAGATATTCTACATACAGCTGTAGGTGTTTCAGAGTTGCCTCAAACCTATTTCAGTTGTTTAGGTTTTTGCAACTCAGAAACAGGTTAAAAATCCTTTTCCCTTGGACCAATATTTACTTATGACAAGACTATTTCTTACTTAAACTTTTGTATCTAAGGAAAAAATCCTGTTCCAACTAAATGGAACCCTCAAGACACCATTTTAATAAATAATTAGTATTTTTGTATTTATTGCTATTTACAGATTAAACAAAATTTGATTCTGGTGGCACTTTTTTCTTTAGGCTCTATTAGAATGGAAGGCCTAATTCTTGCTACCAATTTACAATTATTGCTGGTATAACAACTGGGTTATAGCATTTAGCAAACTAAGAAATAGTTTAGGTACATGTAGCTATTCAAATTTAGATCAGACTTCTTTAACTCCATTTTTGTTGCTAATGGTTTCTGTATAGTATTGGATATGCTCTTAGAGGAAGTACCAGTCGGAGCTTCCAGTACTTGCCCTGTTCTAAGAAAATTGAGGGTCATTAAAGTAATGACCAGCTGTAAGTATTCCAGAGCATGTCAACATTACCATTTTCACTGTAGTTGGTCCCAATGAAAGAAGCTAATAATTATTTTAAACTCAGTATACATGTACATGTAGTACAAAAGGTTGATCTGGCTAGCCTGCAAAATAACTACACTGCTGTCTCTCATTACTCTTTTTCCTGAGTCATGTTGCAATCCTTTGCAAAATTCCATACTAAATCATGACAAAAGGGTGTACCTAAATTTGTTTTGTTTTTTGTTCAAGTAGATCAGTTGCAATTGCTGTAATCGGTACACATGTACTGTGAGGTGGTGCCAGCAGAACTCAAATGCCTGCAGTTAAGCAAATAGATTTAAAAGAAACATTTGTACATTAATTGGCCTTTTTAACGTGCTGACTGGTACATTACTTGCAAACAATAGCCAAAGGATTCTAATGAAAAATTTATCACATCAACCAATTTGATCTACCTGCCACCAGAATTCTCAGGACAAATCAACACCATCAGGATTTGTACTCTTTACACAGATTTATCTTTTTCTAAAAAACAGTGTCATAAACAGAGAGTGATTAAAGGATTACTGTATTGGCAGAACTACATATACATGTACCTGTTAGTGTAAGTATGACCAGTCATAAACAATCTGGAATTTCTTTAAGAGCATTGGATTAAATTATATTTCCTTATCACAAAGCAAATTCAGGAGCATTATCTGGGGCCTCCTGCTCTGAGGAGAAGCCATTCCTCCTTTCTATTGTCATTGAGTAATGACAGGCTTACATGTGACTGTTTTCAGTTTGCTTTACTGTTCAGCTAGGCAAAGAGGTTTTTACAGGCTAAGTTGTTGACTCCTCCATGCTAGAGGCCTCCTGCAAAGCACTTTTATCGGATTTGTCATCTCCTTGGTCTGTATTGCCTTGCTCTGAAGACATGTACTCCACATTCATACAAGCTTTAAACTTACAACAATCCTTCTTGGAAATAGAGGTTGACTGGAAAAGGGTTGTCTCTTTAGCTTTTTCTGCAACAAACAGAAATTATACATAATTGAGACTATTAATATTGAAACTAAAGCTGTAGATGGTTGTCATGAAAAATACTATTGTCCTTTTCTGTCTAAATATTCCAGCCTTTTATAATTATAGCATATAGGTTGCTTTTAATATTACATGTATTATTACTGGCTGTAGTCACACTAGGTGACTAAACTTACTTATTTCCTGAGTTAACTGATATCAAAATTAACTAGTTTAAACAAATATTGCTGGCTTGTAACTTTCATGTCTCAAATCTAACCCCAAGCGGTCATCATAATACTGATTACACTGTACCTGTTAAAACTAAGACCTTCTTTGAGCAAAAACAAAACGAAAAAATGAATGCTAGAAACCCTTTTGTAACAAGACAATTGACTCCAGGTAAATCATTGCATTAATTTTATAGTGAGTGTCCCACTACATCACTACCATAACAACATTATTGACATATTACTTAAAACTTCATGGACCTGCTTCTTCTGCAATATTGCCATCACTTACAGTGTATCTTGGGAACAAAAGTTTAATTATACTATAATTGCCTCATATGAGGGAATCCAAGACAGTTTTAGATTCTGGATTCCACGCTGCGGATTCCGGAACCTTTTTCAGTGGATTACTTGGTTTCTGGATTCCAATTGTTTGACCCATATTTCAGGTTTCAAAGCTCAGAATTTAGGATTCCACAACAAAAATTGCCCGAATTCTGGATTCCATAAGCAAAAATTTCCTGGATTCCAGAATCCCTTACATGGGGTGATCATAAAAAAGAATCAGTGAAAGCAGGGTACCATGATCTAAATTCTAGCTACTCTATGTTTTCAGCACCATGGCAGTCACTGCCTTTACTCCCCTTTTAAATTTTGGAAAAGCCTTTGGAGAAAGTAGGCACTAGAGGATAAGGTTATTTTTGGCCTTAGAGGGGAATTAACACTTGCTTCAATTCTTATTAAATTTTCCAAGACCATTTATCTGAAGAGAACAACCAAATAAAAGATTACAGTATTTTTTACAACAACAGGACAAATAAAGTTTCAGGAGTGGAGGTGAGTCCTTGTTGATTACTGAATATTGGGAATGCAAATGTAAGTATTATCAAATAGCATCATTATGGCTTAACAGTAACAATGAACATTACTTTCTTATACTTACTGAGCATTTCTTTTACTCCCGATAATTTAGTTGCCCCCTCAGCATTTGTTTGTCCTTGCATTTCTGCTAACAGCAACGATTCACCGAAGTCTATGTACTAAGTACTCACGGCTGCTTTTCTTGGATCCACTCGTTACTACTTGATCGTCGCCGATGGAGCTATCTAGATGTCTTTCATGGTGGATAAGTGCAATTTCGTTTTCGTCGAACGGTCTATAAGTATGCAGTTCCCTCGAGTTCGAGCGATTATTTTTATAAGTTCTTCGAGGACACATTCGTTCGATAAATTCGAACAAATAAGACTGACCGATTCCTCCATACTCGACAGTCAACCCCACAAAGAAGAAAAATTCGAAACCTCTTGATAAATATGGCGTCAAACGTATGAAGTAAAAGCTGATGGCAAATCGATGGCAATGGAACGTGGTAACGGTCGACGAAATTTGGGCGCAATTTCAATTGTTGTGCCTCGTTCTCGAACGGTTATGCAGACTGTCGCTGACCAGCACCACTGAGGCGCAAGTGTTGGGAAATCGGGCGCGCGGTCTTTTGACGATTTGGCGGGAGGAAGAGATTGCCTATGTTGCTGGATTTTTTCTCAAGGATATTCGAAATTTAAAAGGTAAAGTCGATGTATTTTGCTTTGTATATCGTGCTTCTACTGCCACATCTATGTTATAACCGGGAATAAACTACATTTGTATCCATATTTACATTTGTAGCATTTATGTGCACGCGTGTCGCGTGCGTATTGCAGTGATCCAGCTGAAAAAAGCCTCGTTGAAAAATTTAAGTGGTGTTAAGTCAGCAAAATATGTAATTATGCAATGTTAAAATGCTAATTTATTGGTATTTGGCAGAAGTAGCTCAAGATTAATTGCTTGAGTAATTTATACTACCTCTGGCGCTATATTGACATATTGAGCGTATACATGTACATGTACCATTGATTTTGACAGGGGTAGGGTGGAGCCTTTATTTTATATGCGTTACTGTCATTTTTTCCTGTTTTGTTTTGTCATGTTTTCATATACAAGGTTGTTTTGTTTATAATAGTTTATAATGCTACAGCTGTACATGTAAGCTGAGTCCAAAGGTCGAAAATGCTAAAATGTGCCAGATGTGTATTTATAACGTTCATAAAGTTAATGGCAACACAAGTAACACAATTCATTTAATTTCACAATATTATCAATAAAGGTAGAATTTCCAGTTATATTTAGTGGGTTTAGTGACTTTTTTGTACATTTGTTTCAGATTTTTCCTTGAGTGGTACAGGCGTTAGTTCCAATGTTCTTGAAATTGAGTTGCATCACCTGAACTCTCCAAAAGATAAAGAGGTCAATGAAATACAGGTTCAACATGGGGAAGCTGTTTGTGGTCTGTGCATGAAGAAATGCTACAGGGGTATTCCAGTGGGTCTCAATTTATTTACAGTAATCATTTTTTCCTCTTCACAAGATAACAGAAGTGAAGCTTATAATTATACTGAATGCTCCCATCCATCAATACCCCATCTGTTTGGGGTAAATGTCACAAAAAAGAAACCTCACGTGTACTTCCTTGTGTTATATTTTTACCATCTTTACAATATTATTTTTCTTGTACATTGTGTCGTGCCCTGCTAAGTAAATCCATGTCCCTTTCACAGTGTTCTGTGGGGAACATAATGTACTGAAATTGTGTGAAGCTATAGAACATTTGCACTCATAGAGGTGTCCCCACTGAGATATAAAGAGTGACAACATTATTCTTACAGAGGTAAACAATATGTACCACCCAATGCTCATTGATTTTGGAGAGGCTATCTTGCTATCGGATGCCCCTTCAAAACAGCAGTCCATGACTGCTCACTAGCACTGACATATAGCTTCAGAAATATGCCTCAGATATCATGTTTTCACTTGGCGTTAATAAGTCATGGCAAAAGTTAGTGGCAAAGTGAAAGCAGAAAGTCATTTTGTGGAAGGGCAAAGAAAATGCCTTCAGACAGATCCAAAGTTGAGATTTACTATTTCATGTCTTCTGTCACTGCTCACAACAAATTTTTAGCTGGAACCTTTTTTCTGTCCAGCAATTATGAAATATCATATTCCTATTTAAAAAGGAAAATCAAAAAGTTATCTTACTGTGTGAATTCCTGTACTAAATAAATCTATTAAAATTCGACTCATTTAGTGAAAAGGGTATAATAATATTGAAGGTGTAAACCCAGTTGGTCTAAGAAGTTTAGGTTTAAGTGAAGAAATGCACCATGTTAATGTTGTTGAGTGAAGGCTGATATAAATCTCGCCAGTCTGTTTGAGCAGTTTAAAAAGACAAATCATATTGAACTCAAAATCAGGGTTGTAAAGAGCAGCAAAGAAATTATTCGTTCATGTCTGTGCCAAGTTTCTATTCACAAATTATATGAAATACAAAGCAATTTCAACATTTGTTGTAGTATTGGCCGTTGGGCTTTCAAAATGTGGTCATTTTTAGGAGGTTCACTATCAAGATGTGGTCATCTCTAGGTAAAGTCAGTGAAAACTAGAACAAATAGCGGTAAGAACAAAATTGTCAGTTTTGAAGTGAAGTTCCTTGAATAAATGGCCATGAGGAAATTGTGTACAAGTGAATAATCTCAACCCTTACTTTGAAATGCACAGAACTTTTTTTTTTTTGGACCAAATTTAAGGTACTGTGGGTGGCCTTGTTATTGTTAGCTTTTTAATAATAATATTATGATGTAGAAAAAAATACAGTAAATGATCTGACTACTGGACCTTTGTCCAGTAGATTTGTTGTGGTGTATTTACTTTATGTAAAGGGGAGGTAGTGTGGCCCGGGGGGGTACTCCCTAATATGGGCTATATAGGTATGTGCGGCCCCAAAGGGTAGGATTTTTCAGCCGTTTTGGTCATAAATAGGGTAACGATTTTTGCACTGTAGTCTTAACTTTGTAGTATTATAACCTACCTAATAAAAGCAGATAAACATTGCCTTTAACATTGGTCTGAACTAGGGAAATAATTATAAGGCAGGTCTGAAACAGGGTATTGATTTAAGGGTCAGGTCATAAATAGGGTATAAAATTTTTGGTTAGGTCATAAATAGGGTAGGGAAAATCGCAGATTTTGGTCATAAATAGGGTAAGGGTTTTGGGAAGCGGGCCGCACACCCCTACCCAATTTTTCTGCGAGTACCCCCCCCCCCCGGGTAGTGTGGGCCCTCTGTAACTGTATACAACAGTTACTGTGTCATTTTGAATTTTTAGTTTTAGTAATTGGAGATCCCTGCCCATTGTGCGACCCTAGGCTTTACTATTATCAAATGACAGAAGAGGAATGCAACACATGCCAAGGTTATGTACCATTGACTCACTTCGAAGTGGTTATGTGATTTAGAATTGGAACCAAAAAAGACCAGGGCCCAGTTGTTGCAAAGACCGATTAGCACTAAACCAGGGTTAGATTTTAACCCGCGTTTCTTTTTCCTTTTGCTCAAAAGCATTTTGTCAGATAATCTTCTCTTTTCTTTTTTATGTATCAAATCACCAAATTGTAGACAAAAGGAATTCAAATGAATTTGTTTTTATAACTTTCATATCTGAATTCATATTTCGTACTAACCTTGGGTTATCTTAACCCAGCTTTGAACAACCCAGCCTGGAAGGATAAATGCTGCATGTTAATTTGTTTCACCGCCTTAGTTTTTTCTTTATGGCTTTAAACTTTTCATGATCCAAGGCCAACTCAGAGCTTCTGTAACCCAGTAGGGGTCTGTTCATTTTTTATGGGGGGTGGGGGGGGGGAGGCTTTGTCAGGTGGGATTTGACCGTTAGCTCCTATATATGAAGACCCTCTCTTCATCAGAAATTTTTTTGGGAAGCCGCAACCCCGCTCCTTGTACCCCAAGATCAAATAACCAGGATTCAGGTGAATTTTAGCCAGCAAAAATGCTATGACTTTTTGGATTGAATGGGTAGTACTTAATGAACAGTAAAACTCAAATCAACATTAAAATCAGTGAAACTCAAACTCAGGGTTACAATGTTCAAATAAAATTGTGAGCAGTTTCACCATATTTTGTTCTAGTATTGACTGTTGGGCTATCAAAATGTGGTCATTTTTAGGAAGCCCGCCATCGAGATGTGGTCATCTCTAGGTGGGCAGTCAAAACTACAACAAATACCGGTTAAACTAAAATTGTTGGTTTTAATTTGAATTAGTTTGTTGGTTAAATGGCCATGAGGAAAATTATGTACAAGTGAATAATCACAACCCTGAGTTTGAAATCCACAAAACTTTTTATTTTGGACCAAATTTGATTTTTTAGTATGATGTACAAAAAATACAGTAAATGATCTGACTACTGGACCTTTGTCCAGTAGATTTGTTGTAGTGTATTTACTTGTATAATAAAGGGGAGGTAGTGTGGGCCCTCGATCTGTACGGTATAGAACAGTTACTGTGTGATTTTGAATTTCTAGTTTTAGTACTTGGACATCCTTGCCCATCCTTGACCCTAGGCTTTATTATTATCAAAGGACAGAAGAGGAATGCAACACATTCCCAGGTTGTGTACCATTGACTCACTTCAAAGTGGTTATGTGATTTAAAATTACTGGACCCTAAAAAAGACCGGGGCCCAGTTGTTCCAAAGACCGATTAGCACTAACCCAGGGTTAGATTTTAACCTGCGTTTCCTTTTCCTTTTAATCAAAAGCATTTTGTCAGATAATTTTCTCTTTTCTTTTTTAAGTATCCAGTCACCAAATTGTAGACAAAAGGAATTCAAATCAATTTGTTTTTGAAACTTTCATATCTGAATTCATATTTCGTACTAACCTTGGGTTATCTTAACCCAGCTTTGAACAACCCAGCCTGGAAGGATAAATTCTGCATGTTAATCTGTTCACCACCTTATTTTTTTCTTTATAGCTTTAAACTTTTCATGATCCAAGGCCAACTCAGAACTCTTGTAACCCAATAGGGGTCTGTTCATTTTTTATGGGGAGGGGTGGGGGGGGGGGAAGGCTTTGTCGGGTGGGATTTGACCAGTAGCTCCTGTATATGAAGACCCTCTCTTCATCAGAATTTTTTGGGATGCCACAACCACGCTTCTTGTATCCCAAGATCAAATAACCAGGATTCAGGTGAATTTTAGCCAGCAAAAATGCTATGACTGTTTTGGATTGAATGGATAGTACTTAATGAACAGTAAAACTCAAAAACAACAATAAAATAAGTGAAACTCAAACTCAGGGTTGCAAACAACAGAGTAAGAAAAATTAGCCTTTCATAAATTTGTCGGCTGAGTTAATGTTCAAATAAAATTGTGAGCAGTTTCACCATATTTTGTTGTAGTATTGACTGTTGGGCTATCAAAATGTGGTCATTTTTAGGAAGCCCGCCATCGAGATGTGGTCATCTCTAGGTGGGCAGTCAAAACTACAACAAAAACTGGTTAAACTAAAATTGTTGGTATTAATTTGAATTAAGTTTGTTGGTTAAATGGCCATGAGGAAATTATGTACAAATGAATAATCACAACCCTGAGTTTGAAATCCACAAAACTTTTTATTTTGGACCAAATTTGATTCGTTCTGTAAAAAGACTAACGGAAGAAATTTGTGACTGTAAAATTGTCAAAAAAATTAACTGGTTTCTGATTCCTTTAAATTAAGATGACAGTGCATATAAAACAGTTAACAGGAAAGATGCATGTAAGGGGTTGGACCTCTGAGCGGAGTCTCACAGCGTGTACAAAATTTTATTGTAACAATGTAATGTTACAGTTGAGATTGGAAATTTACTTTAGTCACAAAACGAATCAAACATATGGGAAATGTCACATGCACATCACCTTTGACTGTCAGCAAATGATATGCAGTTCACTATATTTGCTCCCCTTGCAAATATGGATAATTATGATACAAATGTTCAAATTTATGATACAGCCAAATGTCTAGAAATTTATTGTTTTTGCTCTTAAGGCAAATACCAGTAAATCACATGCAAAAGTGTTCTTTTGGTATCCTGGAAAAACAAGAGCAAACACCTCTGCAAATTAGGGGTTTTGCAATATTTTTGCCTGCATTTGAAGTACAGTGAAAACTGTCATTTTTGCCAAGGATGTAAATTTGAGTAAATTGGTAGAAATGTTGAAGATTTGCCGATGCAGCAAATATGTATCAAATTTGTATCAAACCATTACATTTACTTGACTTTTGCGTATCAATACCTATCTAGCAGATATATGTATTTGCCCACACTTTGGCCGACAGCGCAAATGTAATGCAAATTTGGAGCTCCAAATTTACCACATATTTGCACCTTTCGCAAACATTAGTAAATCCGTTTTTTCGTCCAGTGTGTTAAGCGAACACCCTCCAATAAGCGGGCAGTAATCAGAGTTCAGAAATAATTGTTTAAAAGAATGGCAAATTAAGCCACCTCAATTATTAAAGCTACCGCAGCCGCCTTTTGGCCATCCCAACGAGAGTTTTCCCGTTGTTGTCACCTCTAATAAGCGGTCATCAAGCACTTGACAGACTAAGTTTGGCTTTATTTTGTGAATATGATGAAAGAAAACAGGAAAACAGTCCGAGATAGAAGGTGACGACCGATTGTGATTCAGTACTACTGCCCCCGTGCTGCTAAAGAGTATGCTATTATGACTGAGCGGCCACTTAACACCACCCCTAAGATGGCCACTTTATGGAGCTTCAACTGTACATTTTCACCAATTCCACCTACTTATGACTTGACTCTAACCATGTTTTACTAACTTATTCTAACTTATTCTACTTCCAGGAGCGAAGCGTGAGATTTGCAAGGTATACGTACGGAAAGAAGAAAAAGAAAAGAGGGGCCAGTCTGGCAAATACTCCTCCCGAAAATTTTTGAATTTAAGGTTCCGACCAAATGCCATTTCCTGCATTTTCCGTAGGACAGTTACTGTAAATACAAAGGAGAATGTTATGAGGGGGAAGTGGCATTTTCTTCGTTTTTCACCTTACCATAATTCGACCATAATGTTTCTTCCAATCATATTGTGCATGAATGAAAAGATAAAGGAAAAACTAACACACAGACTCAAATACAAATAATGCTCTCAGGAAATGAAGAAAAAACCAGATTTCAGCTGCACGCACGGGCTTTTATGCATCTACTAAGCTCCTAGCTTCGTTACTCTTGTTAGTTTCTACTTAAACTTTACAACACGTGTTTATGCTAAACAGCAAACTACTACCGCTGTTCGTGTTTACTCATTACATGAATTTCGATATCCAAACTTTGCTCAAAAATTGGTTATTTTTCCATCTTTTTTTTTAGGCAAAGTAGGCCAGGTTAATGTCTTTTACGATATTCTAAAATGAAAAAACGCCCTTCTAGGCTATAAAAACAAGAAGTTCAAAAACTCGAAAAATTGACATCTTTCCAAAGGCTTTAACCCATGGTTTTGGTCCTAAAATGGCCATTTTTCCAACTTTTTTTTTTCGGCAATGTAGGCCAGGAAAATATCTTTTATCATATTCTAGAACGAAAAAACGCCTTTCTAGGCTATAAAAACAAGAAGTTCAAAAAGTCGAAAAATTGACATTTTTCCTACGGGGTTAACCCATGGTTTAGGTCCAAAACTGGCCATTTTTCAAACTTTTTTTTTTTTAGGCAATATAGGCAAGGAAAATGTCTTTTATAATATTCTAGAACGAAAAAACGCCTTTCTAGGCTATAAAAACAAGAAGTCCAAAAAGTCGAAAAATTGACATTTTTCGTAAGGGGTTAACACATAGTTTTGGTCCAAAAATAGCCATTTTTACAACTTTTTTTTTTAGGCAATATAGGCCAGGAAAATGTCTTTTATGATATTCTAGAACGAAAAAGGGCCTTTCTAGGCTATAAAAACAGGAAGTCCAAAAAGTCGTAAAATTGACATTTTTCCTAAGGGGTTAACCCATGGTTTTGGTCGAAAAATGGACATTTTGCCAACTTTTTTTTTTAGGCAATATAGGAAAGGAAAATGTCTTTTATCATATTCTAGAACGAAAAAACGCCTTTCTAGGCTATAAAAACAAGAAGTCCAACAAGTCGAGATATTGAAATTTTTCCTAAGGGGTTAACCCATGGTTTTGGTCCAAAAATGGCCGTTTTTCCAACTTTTTTTTTTTAGGTAGTATAGGCCAGGAAAATGTCTTTTATGATATTCTAGAACGAAAAAACGCCTTTCTAGGCTATAAAAACAAGAAGTCCAAAAAGTCGAAAAATTGACATTTTTGCTAAGGGGTTAACCCATGGTTTTGGTCCAAAAATGGCCATTATTCCGACTTTTTTTTTTAGGCAATATAGGCCAGGAAAATGTCTTTTATGATATTCTAGAACGAAAAAACGCCTTTCTAGGCTATAAAAACAAGAAGTCCAAAAAGTCGAAAAATTGACATTTTTCCTAAGGGGTTAACCCATGGTTTTGGTCCGAAAATGGCCATTATTCCGACTTTTTTTTTTTAGGCAATATAGGCCAGGAAAATGTCTTTTATGATATTCTAGAACGAAAAAACGCCTTTCTAGGCTATAAAAACAAGAAGTCCAAAAAGTCAAAAAATGACATTTTTCCTAAGGGGTTAACCCATGGTTTTGGTCCAAAAACGGCAATTTTTCAAAGTTTTTTTTTTTAGGCAATATAGGCAAGGAAAATGTCTTTTATGATATTCTAGAACGAAAAAACGCCTTTTTAGGCTATAAAAACAAGAAGTCCAAAAAGTCCAAACATTGACATCTTTCCTAAGGGGTTAACCCATGGTTTTGGTCCAAAAATGGCCATTTTTCCAACTTTTTTTTTTAGGTAGTATAGGCCGGGAAAATGTCTTTTATGATATTCTAGAACGAAAAAACGCCTTTCTAGGATATAAAAACAAGAAGTCCAAAAAGTCGAAAAATTGACATTTTTCCTAAGGGGTTAACCCATGGTTTTGGTCCAAAAATGGCCAGTTTTCCAACTTTTTTTTTTAGGGAATATAGGCCAGGAAAATGTCTTTTATGATATTCTAGAACGAAAAAACGCCTTTCTAGGCTATAAAAAAAAGAAGTCCAAAAAGTCCAAAAATTGACATTTTTCCTAAGGGGTTAACCCATGGTTTTGGTCCAAAAATGGCCATTATTCCGACTTTTTTTTTAGGCAATATAGGCCAGGAAAATGTCTTTTATGATATTCTAGAACGAAAAAACGCCTTTCTAGGCTATAAAAACAAGAAGTCCAAAAAGTCGAAAAATTGACATTTTTCCTAAGGGGTTAACCCATGGTTTTGGTCCAAAAATGGCCATTTTTCGAAGTTTTTTTTTTTAGGCAATATAGGCAAGGAAAATGTCTTTTATGATATTCTAGAACGAAAAAATGCCTTTCTAGGCTATAAAAACAAGAAGTCCAAAAAGTCCAAAAATTGACATTTTTCCTAAGGGGTTAACCCATGGTTTTGGTCCAAAAATGGCCATTTTTCCAACTTTTTTTTTTAGGCAATATAGGAAAAGAAAATGTCTTTTATGATATTCTAGAACGAAAAAACGCCTTTCTAGGCTATAAAAACAAGAAGTCCAAAAAGTCGAAAAATTGACATTTTTCCTAAGGGGTTAACCCATGGTTTTGGTCCAAAAACGGCCATTTTTCAAAGTTTTTTTTTTTAGGCAATATAGGCAAGGAAAATGTCTTTTATGATATTCTAGAACGAAAAAACGCCTTTCTAGGCTATAAAAACAAGAAGTCCAAAAAGTCGAAAAATTGACATTTTTCCTAAGGGGTTAACCCATGGTTTTGGTCCAAAAATGGCCATTTTTCCAACTTTTTTTTTTAGGTAGTATAGGCCAGGAAAATGTCTTTTATGATATTCTAGAACGAAAAAACGCCTTTCTAGGCTATAAAAACAACAAGTCCAAAAAGTCGAAAAATTGACATTTTTCCTAAGGGGTTAACCCATGGTTTTGGTCCAAAAATGGCCATTTTTCGAAGTTTTTTTTTTTAGGCAATATAGGCAAGGAAAATGTCTTTTATGATATTCTAGAACGAAAAAACGCCTTTCTAGGCTATAAAAACAAGAAGTCCAAAAAGTCGAAAAATTGACATTTTTCCCAAGGGGTTAACCCATGGTTTTGGTCCAAAAATGGCCATTTTTCCAACTTTTTCTTTTAGGCAATATAGGAAAGGAAAATGTCTTTTATGATATTCTAGAACGAAAAAACGCCTTTCTAGGCTATAAAAACAAGAAGTCCAAAAAGTCGAAAAATTGACATTTTTCCTAAGGGGTTAACCCATGGTTTTGGTCCAAAAACGGCCATTTTTCAAAGTTTTTTTTTTTAGGCAATATAGGCAAGGAAAATGTCTTTTATGATATTCTAGAACGAAAAAACGCCTTTCTAGGCTATAAAAACAAGAAGTCCAAAAAGTCCAAAAATTGACATTTTTCCTAAGGGGTTAACCCATGGTTTTGGTCCAAAAATGGCCATTTTTCCAACTTTTTTTTTTAGGTAGTATAGGCCAGGAAAATGTCTTTTATGATATTCTAGAACGAAAAAACGCCTTTCTAGGATATAAAAACAAGAAGTCCAAAAAGTCGAAAAATTGACATTTTTCCTAAGGGGTTAACCCATGGTTTTGGTCCAAAAATGGCCATTTTTCCAACTTTTTTTTTTTAGGCAATATAGGCCAGGAAAATGTCTTTTATCATATTCTAGAACGAAAAAACGCCTTTCTAGGCTATAAAAACAAGAAGTCCAACAAGTCGAGATATTGACATTTTTCCTAAGGGGTTAACCCATGGTTTTGGTCCAAAAATGGCCATTTTTCCAACTTTTTTTTTTTAGGCAATATAGGAAAGGAAAATGTCTTTTATGATATTCTAGAACGAAAAAACGCCTTTCTAGGCTATAAAAACAAGAAGTCCAAAAAGTCCAAAAATTGACATTTTTCCTAAGGGGTTAACCCATGGTTTTGGTCCAAAAATGGCCATTATTCCGACTTTTTTTTTTAGGCAATATAGGCCAGGAAAATGTCTTTTATGATATTCTAGAACGAAAAAACGCCTTTCTAGGCTATAAAAACAAGAAGTCCAAAAAGTCGAAAAATTGACATTTTTCCTAAGGGGTTAACCCATGGTTTTGGTCCAAAAATGGCCATTTTTCAAAGTTTTTTTTTTTAGGCAATATAGGCAAGGAAAATGTCTTTTATGATATTCTAGAACGAAAAAACGCCTTTCTAGGCTATAAAAACAAGAAGTCCAAAAAGTCGAAAAATTGACATTTTTCCTAAGGGGTTAACCCATGGTTTTGGTCCAAAAATGGCCATTTTTCCAACTTTTCTTTTTAGGCAATATAGGCCAGGAAAATATCTTTTATGATATTCTAGAACGAAAAAACGCCTTTCTAGGCTATAAAAACAAGAAGTCGAAGAAGTCGAAAAATTGACATTTTTCCTAAGGGGTTAACCCATGGTTTTGGTCCAAAAATGGCCATTTTTCCAACTTTTTTTTTTAGGTAGTATAGGCCAGGAAAATGTCTTTTATGATATTCTAGAACGAAAAAACGCCTTTCTAGGCTATAAAAACGAGAACTCCAAAAAGTCGAAAAATTGACATTTTTCCTAAGGGGTTAACCCATGGTTTTGGTCCAAAAATGGCCATTATTCCGAGTTTTTTTTTTAGGCAATATAGGCCAGGAAAATGTCTTTTATGATATTCTAGAACGGAAAAACGCCTTTCTAGGCTATAAAAACAAGAAGTCCAAAAAGTCGAAAAATTGACATTTTTCCTAAGGGGTTAACCCATGGTTTTGGTCCAAAAATGGCCATTTTTCAAAGTTTTTTTTTTTAGGCAATATAGGCAAGGAAAATGTCTTTTATGATATTCTAGAACGAAAAAACGCCTTTCTAGGCTATAAAAACAAGAAGTCCAAAAAGTCGAAAAATTGACATTTTTCCTAAGGGGTTAACCCATGGTTTTGGTCCAAAAATGGCCATTTTTCCAACTTTTTTTTTTAGGTAGTATAGGCCAGGAAAATGTCTTTTATGATATTCTAGAACGAAAAAACGCCTTTCTAGGCTATAAAAACAAGAAGTCCAAAAAGTCGAAAAATTGACATTTTTCCTAAGGGGTTAACCCATGGTTTTGGTCCAAAAAGGGCCATTTTTCGAAGTTTTTTTTTTTAGGCAATATAGGCAAGGAAAATGTCTTTTATGATATTCTAGAACGAAAAAATGCCTTTCTAGGCTATAAAAACAAGAAGTCCAAAAAGTCGAAAAATTGACATTTTTCCTAAGGGGTTAACCCATGGTTTTGGTCCAAAAATGGCCATTTTTCCAACTTTTTTTTTTTAGGCAATATAGGAAAAGAAAATGTCTTTTATGATATTCTAGAACGAAAAAACGCCTTTCTAGGCTATAAAAACAAGAAGTCCAAAAAGTCGAAAAATTGACATTTTTCCTAAGGGGTTAACCCATGGTTTTGGTCCAAAAACGGCCATTTTTCAAAGTTTTTTTTTTTTAGGCAATATAGGCAAGGAAAATGTCTTTTATGATATTCTAGAACGAAAAAACGCCTTTCTAGGCTATAAAAACAAGAAGTCCAAAAAGTCGAAAAATTGACATTTTTCCTAAGGGGTTAACCCATGGTTTTGGTCCAAAAATGGCCATTTTTCCAACTTTTTTTTTTAGGTAGTATAGGCCAGGAAAATGTCTTTTATGATATTCTAGAACGAAAAAACGCCTTTCTAGGATATAAAAACAAGAAGTCCAAAAAGTCGAAAAATTGACATTTTTCCTAAGGGGTTAACCCATGGTTTTGGTCCAAAAATGGCCATTTTTCCAACTTTTTTTTTTTAGGCAATATAGGCCAGGAAAATGTCTTTTATCATATTCTAGAACGAAAAAACGCCTTTCTAGGCTATAAAAACAAGAAGTCCAACAAGTCGAGATATTGACATTTTTCCTAAGGGGTTAACCCATGGTTTTGGTCCAAAAATGGCCATTTTTCCAACTTTTTTTTTTTAGGCAATATAGGAAAGGAAAATGTCTTTTATGATATTCTAGAACGAAAAAACGCCTTTCTAGGCTATAAAAACAAGAAGTCCAAAAAGTCCAAAAATTGACATTTTTCCTAAGGGGTTAACCCATGGTTTTGGTCCAAAAATGGCCATTATTCCGACTTTTTTTTTTAGGCAATATAGGCCAGGAAAATGTCTTTTATGATATTCTAGAACGAAAAAACGCCTTTCTAGGCTATAAAAACAAGAAGTCCAAAAAGTCGAAAAATTGACATTTTTCCTAAGGGGTTAACCCATGGTTTTGGTCCAAAAATGGCCATTTTTCAAAGTTTTTTTTTTTAGGCAATATAGGCAAGGAAAATGTCTTTTATGATATTCTAGAACGAAAAAACGCCTTTCTAGGCTATAAAAACAAGAAGTCCAAAAAGTCGAAAAATTGACATTTTTCCTAAGGGGTTAACCCATGGTTTTGGTCCAAAAATGGCCATTTTTCCAACTTTTCTTTTTAGGCAATATAGGCCAGGAAAATATCTTTTATGATATTCTAGAACGAAAAAACGCCTTTCTAGGCTATAAAAACAAGAAGTCGAAGAAGTCGAAAAATTGACATTTTTCCTAAGGGGTTAACCCATGGTTTTGGTCCAAAAATGGCCATTTTTCCAACTTTTTTTTTTAGGTAGTATAGGCCAGGAAAATGTCTTTTATGATATTCTAGAACGAAAAAACGCCTTTCTAGGCTATAAAAACGAGAACTCCAAAAAGTCGAAAAATTGACATTTTTCCTAAGGGGTTAACCCATGGTTTTGGTCCAAAAATGGCCATTATTCCGAGTTTTTTTTTTAGGCAATATAGGCCAGGAAAATGTCTTTTATGATATTCTAGAACGGAAAAACGCCTTTCTAGGCTATAAAAACAAGAAGTCCAAAAAGTCGAAAAATTGACATTTTTCCTAAGGGGGTTAACCCATGGTTTTGGTCCAAAAATGGCCATTTTTCAAAGTTTTTTTTTTAGGCAATATAGGCAAGGAAAATGTCTTTTATGATATTCTAGAACGAAAAAACGCCTTTCTAGGCTATAAAAACAAGAAGTCCAAAAAGTCGAAAAATTGACATTTTTCCTAAGGGGTTAACCCATGGTTTTGGTCCAAAAATGGCCATTTTTCCAACTTTTTTTTTTAGGTAGTATAGGCCAGGAAAATGTCTTTTATGATATTCTAGAACGAAAAAACGCCTTTCTAGGCTATAAAAACAAGAAGTCCAAAAAGTCGAAAAATTGACATTTTTCCTAAGGGGTTAACCCATGGTTTTGGTCCAAAAAAGGGCCATTTTTCGAAGTTTTTTTTTTTAGGCAATATAGGCAAGGAAAATGTCTTTTATGATATTCTAGAACGAAAAAATGCCTTTCTAGGCTATAAAAACAAGAAGTCCAAAAAGTCGAAAAATTGACATTTTTCCTAAGGGGTTAACCCATGGTTTTGGTCCAAAAATGGCCATTTTTCCAACTTTTTTTTTTAGGCAATATAGGAAAAGAAAATGTCTTTTATGATATTCTAGAACGAAAAAAACGCCTTTCTAGGCTATAAAAACAAGAAGTCCAAAAAGTCGAAAAATTGACATTTTTCCTAAGGGGTTAACCCATGGTTTTGGTCCAAAAACGGCCATTTTTCAAAGTTTTTTTTTTTAGGCAATATAGGCAAGGAAAATGTCTTTTATGATATTCTAGAACGAAAAAACGCCTTTCTAGGCTATAAAAACAAGAAGTCCAAAAAGTCGAAAAATTGACATTTTTCCTAAGGGGTTAACCCATGGTTTTGGTCCAAAAATGGCCATTTTTCCAACTTTTTTTTTTAAGGTAGTATAGGCCAGGAAAATGTCTTTTATGATATTCTAGAACGAAAAAACGCCTTTCTAGGCTATAAAAACAAGAAGTCCAAAAAGTCGAAAAATTGACATTTTTCCTAAGGGGTTAACCCATGGTTTTGGTCCAAAAATGGCCATTTTTCGAAGTTTTTTTTTTTTAGGCAATATAGGCAAGGAAAATGTCTTTTATGATATTCTAGAACGAAAAAACGCCTTTCTAGGCTATAAAAACAAGAAGTCCAAAAAGTCGAAAAATTGACATTTTTCCTAAGGGGTTAACCCATGGTTTTGGTCCAAAAATCGCCATTTTTTCAACTTTTTCTTTTAGGCAATATAGGAAAGGAAAATGTCTTTTATGATATTCTAGAACGAAAAAACGCCTTTCTAGCCTATAAAAACAAGAAGTCCAAAAAGTCCAAAAATTGACATTTTTCCTAAGGGGTTAACCCATGGTTTTGGTCCAAAAATGGCCATTTTTCAAAGTTTTTTTTTTTAGGCAATATAGGCAAGGAAAATGTCTTTTATGATATTCTAGAACGAAAAAACGCCTTTCTAGGCTATAAAAACAAGAAGTCCAAAAAGTCCAAAAATTGACATTTTTCCTAAGGGGTTAACCCATGGTTTTGGTCCAAAAATGGCCATTTTTCCAACTTTTTTTTTTAGGTAGTATAGGCCAGGAAAAATGTCTTTTATGATATTCTAGAACGAAAAAACGCCTTTCTAGGATATAAAACAAGAAGTCCAAAAAGTCGAAAAATTGACATTTTTCCTAAGGGTTAACCCATGGTTTTGGTCCAAAAATGGCCATTCCAACTTTTTTTTTTTTAGGCAATATAGGCCAGGAAAATGTCTTTTATCATATTCTAGAACGAAAAAACGCCTTTCTAGGCTATAAAAACAAGAAGTCCAAAAAGTCGAGATATTGACATTTTTCCTAAGGGGTTAACCCATGGTTTTGGTCCAAAAATGGCCATTTTTCCAACTTTTTTTTTTTAGGCAATATAGGAAAGGAAAATGTCTTTTATGATATTCTAGAACGAAAAAACGCCTTTCTAGGCTATAAAAACAAGAAGTCCAAAAAGTCCAAAAATTGACATTTTTCCTAAGGGGTTAACCCATGGTTTTGGTCCAAAATCGCCATTTTTCCAACTTTTTTTTTAGGTGGTATAGGCCAGGAAAATGTCTTTTATGATATTCTAGAACGAAAAAACGCCTTTCTAGGATATAAAAACAAGAAGTCCAAAAAGTCGAAAAATTGACATTTTTCCTAAGGGGTTAACCCATGGTTTTGGTCCAAAAATGGCCATTTTTCCAACTTTTTTTTTTTAGGCAATATAGGCCAGGAAAATGTCTTTTATCATATTCTAGAACGAAAAAACGCCTTTCTAGGCTATAAAAACAAGAAGTCCAACAAGTCGAGATATTGACATTTTTCCTAAGGGGTTAACCCATGGTTTTGGTCCAAAAATGGCCATTTTCCAACTTTTTTTTTTTAGGCAATATAGGAAAGGAAAATGTCTTTTATGATATTCTAGAACGAAAAAACGCCTTTCTAGGCTATAAAAACAAGAAGTCCAAAAAGTCCAAAAATTGACATTTTTCCTAAGGGGTTAACCCATGGTTTTGGTCCAAAAATGGCCATTATTCCGACTTTTTTTTTTAGGCAATATAGGCCTGGAAAATGTCTTTTATGATATTCTAGAACGAAAAAACGCCTTTCTAGGCTATAAAAACAAGAAGTCCAAAAAGTCGAAAATTGACATTTTTCCTAAGGGGTTAACCCATGGTTTTGGTCCAAAAATGGCCATTTTTCAAAGTTTTTTTTTTTAGGCAATATAGGCAAGGAAAATGTCTTTTATGATATTCTAGAACGAAAAAACGCCTTTCTAGGCTATAAAAACAAGAAGTCCAAAAAGTCGAAAAATTGACATTTTTCCTAAGGGGTTAACCCATGGTTTTTGGTCCAAAAATGGCCATTTTTCCAACTTTTCTTTTTAGGCAATATAGGCCAGGAAAATATCTTTTATGATATTCTAGAACGAAAAAACGCCTTTCTAGGCTATAAAAACAAGAAGTCGAAGAAGTCGAAAAATTGACATTTTTCCTAAGGGGTTAACCCATGGTTTTGGTCCAAAAATGGCCATTTTTCCAACTTTTTTTTTTAGGTAGTATAGGCCAGGAAAATGTCTTTTATGATATTCTAGAACGAAAAAACGCCTTTCTAGGCTATAAAAACGAGAACTCCAAAAAGTCGAAAAATTTACATTTTTCCTAAGGGGTTAACCCATGGTTTTGGTCCAAAAATGGCCATTTTTCCAACTTTTTTTATAGGTAGTATAGGCCAGGAAAATGTCTTTTATGATATTCTAGAACGAAAAAACGGCTCTCTAGGGTATAAAAACAGGAAGTCCAAAAACTCGAAAAATTGACATTTTTCCCAAGGGGTTAACCCATGGTTTTGGTCCAAAAAATGGCCATTTTTCCAACTTTTTTTTTTTAGGTAGTATAGGCCAGGAAAATGTCTTTTATCATATTCTAGAACGAAAAAAACGCCTTTCTAGGCTATAAAAACAAGAAGTCCAAAAAGTCGAAAAATTGACATTTTTCCTAAGTGGGTTAACCCATGGTTTTGGTCCAAAAATGGCCATTTTTCCAACTTTTTTTTTTAGGCGATATAGGCCAGGAAAATGTCTTTTATGATATTCTAGAACGAAAAAACGCCTTTCTAGGCTATAAAAACAAGAAGTCCAAAAAGTCGAAAAATTGACATTTTTCCCAAGGGGTTAACCCATGGTTTTGGTCCAAAAATGGCCATTTTTCCAACCTTTTTTTTTTTAGGTAGTATAGGCCAGGAAAAATGTCTTTTATGATATTCTAGAACGAAAAAACGCCTTTCTAGGCCATAAAAACAAGAAGTCCAAAAAGTCGAAAAATTGACATTTTTCCCAAGGGGTTAACCCATGGTTTTGGTCCAAAAATGGCCATTTTTCCACCTTTTTTTTTTTAGGTAGTATAGGCCAGGAAAATGTCTTTTATGATATTCTAGAACGAAAAAACGCCTTTCTAGGCCATAAAAAAAAGAACTTCAAAAAGTCGAAAATTGACATTTTTCCCAAGGGTTAACCGATGGTTTTGGTCCGAAAATGGCCATTTTTTCACCTTTTTTTTTTTAGGTAGTATAGGCCAGGAAAATGTCTTTTATGATATTCTAGAACGAAAAAACGCCCTTCTAGGCTATAAAAACAAGAAGTCCAAAAAGACCAAAAATTGACATTTTTCCTAAGGGGTTAACCCATGGTTTTGTTCCAAAATCGCCATTTTTCCAACTTTTTTTTTTAGGCGATATAGGCCAGGAAAATGTCTTTTATCATATTCTAGAACGAAAAAAGGCCTTTCTAGGCTATAAAAGCAAGAAGTCCAAGAAGTCGAAAAATTGACATTTTTCCTAAGGGGTTAACCCATGGTTTTGGTCCAAAAATGGCCAATTTTTCCAACTTTTTTTTTTTAGGTAGTATAGGCCAGGAAAATGTCTTTTATGATATTCTACAACGAAAAAACGCCCTTTCTAGGCTATAAAAACAAGAAGTCCAAAAAGTCGAAAATTGACATTTTTCCTAAGGGGTTAACCCATGGTTTTTGGTCCAAAAATGGCCATTTTTCCAACTTTTTTTTTTCGGCAATATAGGACAGGAAAATGTCTTTTTATGATATTCTAGAACGAAAAAACGCCTTTCTAGGCTATAAAAGCAAGAAGTCCAAAAAGTCGAAAAATTGACATTTTTCCCTAAGGGGTTAACCCATGGTTTTGGTCCAAAAATGGCCATTTTTCCAACTTTTTTTTTTTAGGTAGTATAGGCCAGGAAAATGTCTTTTATGATATTCTACAACGAAAAAACGCCTTTCTAGGCTATAAAAACAAGAAGTCCAAAAAGTCGAAAAATTGACATTTTTCCTAAGGGGTTAACCCATGGTTTTGGTCCAAAAATGGCCATTATTCCGACTTTTTTTGTTAGGCAATATAGGCCAGGAAAATGTCTTTTATGATATTCTAGAACGAAAAAACGACTTTCTAGGCTATAAAAACAAGAAGTCCAAAAAGTCGAAAAATTGACATTTTTCCTAAGGGGTTAACCCATGGTTTTGGTCCAAAAATCGCCATTTTTCCAACTTTTTTTTTTAGGCGATATAGGCCAGGAAAATGTCTTTTATGATATTCTAGAACGAAAAAAACGCCTTTCTAGGCTATAAAAAAAAGAAGTCCAAAAAGTCGAAAAATTGACATTTTTCCCAAGGGGTTAACCCATGGTTTTGGTCCAAAAATGGCCATTTTTCCAATCTTTTTTTTTTTAGGTAGTATAGGCCAGGAAAATGTCTTTTATGATATTCTAGAACGAAAAAACGCCTTTCTAGGCCATAAAAACAAGAACTCCAAAAAGTCGAAAAATTGACATTTTTCCCTAAGGGGTTAACCCATGGTTTTTGTCCAAAAATGGCCATTTTTCCAACTTTTTTTTTTTCGGCAATATAGGCCAGGAAAATGTCTTTTATGATATTCTAGAACGAAAAAAGACCTTTCTAGGCTATAAAAGCAAGAAGTCCAAGAAGTCGAAAAATTGACATTTTTCCTAAGGGGTTAACCCATGGTTTCGGTCCAAAAATGGCCATTTTTCCAACTTTTTTTTTTCGGCAATATAGGCCAGAAAAATGTCTTTTTTCATATTCTAGAACGAAAAAACGCCTTTCTAGGCTATAAAAACAAGAAGTCCAAAAAGTCGAAAAATTGAGATTTTTCCGAGGGGGTTAACCCATGGTTTTGGTCCAAAAATGGCCATTATTCCGATTTTTTTTTTAGGCAATATAGGCCAGGAAAATGTCTTTTATGATATTCTAGAACGAAAAAACGCCTTTCTAGGCTATAAAAACAAGAAGTCCAAAAAGTCGAAAAATTGACATTTTACACGTAAGGGGTTAACCCATGGTTTTGGTCCAAAAATCGCCATTTTTCAACTTTTATTTTTAGGCGATATAGGCCAGGAAAATGTCTTTTATGATATTCTAGAACGAAAAAACGCCTTTCTAGGCTATAAAAACAAGAAGTCCAAAAAGTCGAAATATTGACATTTTTCCCAAGGGGTTAACCCATGGTTTTGGTCCAAAAATGGCCATTTTTCCAACCTTTTTTTTTTTAGGTAGTATAGGCCAGAAAAATGTCTTTTATGATATTCTAGAACGAAAAAACGCCTTTCTAGGCTATAAAAACAAGAAGTCCAAAAAGTCGAAAAATTGACATTTTTCCCAAGGGGTTAACCCATGGTTTTGGTCCAAAAATGGCCATTTTTCCAACTTTTTTTTTTTAGGTAGTATAGGCCAGGAAAATGTCTTTTATGATATTCTAGAACAAAAAAAACGCCTTTCTAGGCTATAAAAACAAGAAGTCCAAAATGTCGAAAAATTGACATTTTTCCTAAGGGGTTAACCCATGGTTTTGTTCCAAAAATGGCCATTTTTCCAACTTTTTTTTTTTAGGCAATATAGGCCAGGAAAATGTCTTTTATGATATTCTAGAACGAAAAAACGCCTTTCTAGGCTATAAAAACAAGAAGTCCAAAAAGTCCAAAAATTGACATTTTTTCCCTAAGGGGTTAACCCATGGTTTTGGTCCAAAAATGGCCATTTTTCCAACTTTTTTTTTTAGGTAGTATAGGCCAGGAAATGTCTTTTATGATATTCTAGAACGAAAAAACGCCTTTCTAGGCTATAAAAACAAGAAGTCCAAAAAGTCGAAAAATTGACATTTTTCCTAAGGGGGTTAACCCATGGTTTTTGTCCAAAAATGGCCATTTTTCCAACTTTTTTTTTTCGGCAATATAGGCCAGGAAAATGTCTTTTATGATATTCTAGAACGAAAAAAGACCTTTCTAGGCTATAAAGCAAGAAGTCCAAGAAGTCGAAAAATTGACATTTTTCCTAAGGGGTTAACCCATGGTTTTGGTCCAAAAATGGCCATTTTTCCAACTTTTTTTTTTAGGTAGTATAGGCCAGGAAAATGTCTTTTATGATATTCTAGAAAACGAAAAAAACGCCTTTCTAGGCTATAAAAAGAAGAAGTCCAAAAAGTCGAAAAATTCACATTTTTGCTAAGGGGGTTAACCCATGGTTTCGGTCCAAAATGGCCATTTTTCCAACTTTTTTTTTTTTCGGCAATATAGGCCAGAAAAATGTCTTTTTTCATATTCTAGAACGAAAAAACGCCTTTCTAGGCTATAAAAACAAGAAGTCCAAAAAGTCGACAAATTGACATTTTTCCGAGGGGGTTAACCCATGGTTTTGGTCCAAAAATGGCCATTATTCCGACTTTTTTTTTCAGGCAATATAGGCCAGGAAAATGTCTTTTATGATATTCTAGAACGAAAAAACGCCTTTCTAGGCTATAAAAACAAGAAGTCCAAAAAGTCAAAAAATTGACATTTTACCTAAGGGGTTAACCCATGGTTTTGGTCCAAAAATCGCCATTTTTCCAACTTTTATTTTTAGGCGATATAGGCCAGGAAAATGTCTTTTATGATATTCTAGAACGAAAAAACGCCTTTCTAGGCTATAAAAACAAGAAGTCCAAAAAGTCGAAATATTGACATTTTTCCCAAGGGGTTAACCCATAGTTTTGGTCCAAAAATGGCCATTTTTCCAACCTTTTTTTTTTTTAGGTAGTATAGGCCAGAAAAATGTCTTTTATGATATTCTAGAACGAAAAAACGCCTTTCTAGGCTATAAAAACAAGAACTCCAAAAAGTCGAAAAATTGACATTTTTCCCAAGGGGTTAACCCATGGTTTTGGTCCAAAAATGGCCATTTTTCCAACTTTTTTTTTTAGGTAGTATAGGCCAGGAAAATGTCTTTTATGATATTCTAGAACAAAAAAAACGCCTTTCTAGGCTATAAAAACAAGAAGTCCAAAATGTCGAAAAATTGACATTTTTCCTAAGGGGTTAACCCATGGTTTTGTTCCAAAAATGGCCATTTTTCCAACTTTTTTTTTTTAGGCAATATAGGCCAGGAAAATGTCTTTTATGATATTCTAGAACGAAAAAACGCCTTTCTAGGCTATAAAAACAAGAAGTCCAAAAAGTCCAAAAATTGACATTTTTCCTAAGGGGTTAACCCATGGTTTTGGTCCAAAAATGGCCATTTTTCCAACTTTTTTTTTTAGGTAGTATAGGCCAGGAAAATGTTCTTTTATGATATTCTAGAACGAAAAAACGCCTTTCTAGGCTATAAAAACAAGAAGTCCAAAAAAGTCGAAAAATTGACATTTTTCCTAAGGGGTTAACCCATGGTTTTTGTCCAAAAATGGCCATTTTTCCAACTTTTTTTTTTCGGCAATATAGGCCAGGAAAATGTCTTTTATGATATTCTAGAACGAAAAAAGACCTTTCTAGGCTATAAAAGCAAGAAGTCCAAGAAGTCGAAAAATTGACATTTTTCCTAAGGGGTTAACCCATGGTTTTGGT
>OZ037789.1:0-18647 GCA_964035525.1 Porites cylindrica
ATTCTTTTTATTTAACGCTCTATTAAAATTTTAGGGTAAAGGCCTATTGCTTTAAGGGGGATAGACTTTGAAGGTAAAATTTGAAGTGGACAGACAGACAGGGGGCGAATAGGTCCGTTGTCAAAAGGGGAGAGCCCAAATCAGAAATTAAAGTTACAGATTCAATAATTAAGTGTAAAAGGAGTATGGGATTTAGACAATGAAGAGGTAGGCTTGGAGCCAGCCATCTTTGAAAGAATGCGTAGTAGTTCACTTAAGAACTCTTTTTCCCCAAAAATTATGGTGGCTAAAAATTGAACTGAAATTCTGAGGGCAGTAAGAAGTTTGCTTGGTAGTAGAACAGACTGTTAGATGGTGGTGAGAACCCAAGAATCAGAAGAGATAATGTGAACATGAGTAAAAAAATTGTTGCTTCATCTCCCCTGGTTACCAAGCCTAAGGGTTTGGGTGAAACAGCCTCTAAGGAGGTTACCGATGGGTGATAATAATAAACGCATAAAGTGCCAGGAAATAATTATAAATAAATATTACTGTTGCAAACTAACACAAGTGGGAGATAGTGAGGGGAAAAGTTTTTTTAAGGAACTCGGCAAATTTTTAGCTCTCATTAGAGGGTTTAAACACAAGGCCTCGGCTGTTTACCAAAAACATAGCTTTTTGCTAATATGAAGGTAGAAGTATGAAAGGTGAGACCTGCCCAATGGTTGTATCTAAAAGGGTTGGTAAAGCCAACTTTATAAAGACAATTAAATGGCCGCGGTAACACTGACCGTGATAATGTAGCGTAATCAATAGTCAATTAATTGTTGGCCGGTATGAATGGTGTCACGAGGGTCTCACTGTCTTAAGAAAATGTCCAGTGAAATTGAATTTGTAGTGAAGATGCTACATCCAAATTGTTAGACAAGAAGTCCCCATGGAACTTTACTGGAAACTTATGTGGCTTAAATTAATTTATTTCTTACAAATAAGTAGTTTTAAAATGTGGTGTTAACCTCTTGGATTAATTGGGGTTAGAAAAGCTCACTCTTTTATTTTAAGAAAGCCAACTCAAAAACTTATGTCTTTGGGATTGGATAAGTGGGACAGTTTGGTTGGGGCGACCGCCTTTAAAAAAGTAACGAAGGCGGGCTTAAGATATATTTTTAGTTATGTCTGACTGCGAAGGGGGAATCCTGAGCAGGCACTTATTTTTAGGTGGGTTTAAGTGACCCGTTAGTTTAGGGTGAAATAGTTAACGATAAACAAATAAAAGTTACCCTGGGGATAACAGCGCAATAACGTTTGAGAGTTTTCATTGACGACGATGTTTGCGACCTCGATGTTGAATTGCGGCATCCTGGGGTGCAGTCGCTCCCAAGGGTTGGTCTGTTCGTCCATTAAAGCCGTACATGATTTGAGTTAAAAGCGTGGTAACACAGCTTGGTTTCTATCTACAATTTGAAGAAACATTGATATAACTATTTTCTAGTACGAAAGGATCGAAAAATTAGTGGTTCTCTTATTTTTATAAGTTACAATCAATTGATTGACTCGGATACTTTTTGAAGGGGTCTTTTGGTTAATTGCTGATTGCTTCTAAAGTATGAAACTTATATCAAGTTGTTTAAAGTTCTGAAGAGGAATTGTTTATTATCAGGGTTTGGTTTTTAATTATACTTTAATTACATTAATTGGTATTGTTATACGGGTTGGGGGGAGGAAGTAAATAATAGCTCACTAACGCCCCAGGAGTTAGATATGATAACTTGTCATATTGTGCCTAGCTCATTAGAATTATGAGAAACAAAGATCTAGGGTGTATATTTGTATTTTGTTTATTTTAGTGGTGGGCGCCCTTGCTGCCGGTGTCGGAGGAAGAAAATTAGGAGAAAAAGGTGCTGGAATTTTAACTTCAAGCTGTTTAATTATAAGTTTATCTTGGTCCATTTTAGTATTTTATGAAGTAGTTTTAAGTTTTTCTACGACACATATAAAATTATGAAGGTGGTTAGACTCTGATCTATTAACTGTTTATTTTGGCTTACAATTTGATAGTTTAGTCGCGATTATGTTACTTGTTGTTACAACAATCTCTACTTTAGTTCATATTTTTTCTACAGCATATATGGCGGGGGACCCTCATATTCCTCGTTTTATGTCTTATTTGTCTCTCTTTACATTTTTAATGGTTGTATTAGTTAGTAGCGACAATTATGTACAATTGTTTATCGGTTGAGAGGGGGTTGGTTTATGTTCTTATCTTTTAATAAACTTTTGATTAACTAGAATTGAAGCAAATAAAGCGGCCATAAAAGCCATGTTAGTTAATCGAGTGGGGGATATGGGGCTGATCTTAGCAATGTTTGTTATTTTGGATCGTTTTGGGTCTTTAGAGTTTTCTTCTGTGTTTAATATGGTTGTTGTCTCTGCCCCATCGAGTGATATTACTTTAATTTGTTTGTTGTTGTTTGTGGGGGCGGTTGGAAAGTCTGCACAGTTGGGGTTGCATACTTGGTTGCCGGATGCTATGGAGGGTAAATGTTGGGCCCTTTTATCTAAGTAATTAATTAGAATTATTGAGTCACTGTATGCTGGGAGGACTTTGAATAGTTGAAAGTCTATTTATATTTAATAAGAGTTTTAACAATAGGAAGTTTATCCGCAGGTAACAAAATTGGAGGTAAGTAATTAAATTTAATAGATTGGTTTATTAAGTTTAAGAGTAAGAGATTAGAGTTTAAAATTTAATCGAAATTAGAATGCTTTCATTATTGGAACCTCCGAGACTTTTTGTGATTCTACTTTATATATTAAAGTAAACTTCGATTGTGAGCTTTTTTTTAAGTGAGTTTGAATAATCAACTTTAAAATGTTCGTGGTAATAGTTCATTTACTTTTAAAAATATTAATGGTCGTAGTTCCATTGCTTATCACAGTAGCTTATTTAACTTTAGCCGAACGAAAGGTTTTAGGATATATGCAGGCTAGAAAAGGGCCAAATGTAGTGGGGATCGCTGGATTAGCTCAGCCTTTTGCGGATGGCATAAAATTATTTACCAAAGAGATGGTGATTCCGCATCAAACTAATTTGTTTATTTATATAATGGCCCCAGTAATTTCTTTTGCCTTGGCTTTAATTGTTTGAGGGGTTGTACCTTATGAGAGAGGGGTTTTAATAAGTGATTTAAAAATAGGGGTTTTGTATATTTTGGCTGTTTCTTCGATAAGTGTCTATGCGATATTAATGTCCGGGTGGGCGAGTAATTCTAAATATGCTTTTTTGGGGGCGATTCGGGCCGCTGCTCAAATGATTAGTTATGAAGTTTCGATTGGGTTGATCCTTATTTCGGTTCTATTGTGTGTTGGCTCTTTAAGTGTTACTGAGATCGTTTTAGCGCAAAATAGTGGAATTTGGTTTTTTTTTCCTTTATTTCCTGTTACAATAATGTTTTTTGTTTCGGCTTTGGCGGAGACAAATCGAGCCCCCTTTGATTTAACAGAAGGAGAGTCGGAGTTAGTGTCGGGGTATAACGTTGAGTACGCTTCAATGTCTTTTGCTTTATTTTTTCTTGCTGAATATGCTCATATTATATTGATGAGTTGTTTAACAACTATCTTTTTTTTGGGGGGTTGACTTTCTCCGGTAAAATATTTAAAAGGTGGGGCCGAGTGGTTTGGTCTAAAAGCGGCTTTTATAATTTTACTCTTTATTTGAGTAAGGGCTTCCTTTCCTCGAATTCGGTATGATCAGCTTATGGCTCTATTATGAAAAGCGTATTTACCTTTAAGTTTAGGGGTAGTAACTTTTGTGGCTAGTGTTCTTTTGGGGTTTAATGGCCCGCCTCCGATCTAAGATATTTGTTGTTTGAAGTATTTAATTGGTTTAAGTCTAAAGACTATTCTTTAGATAAATTTGTTTAGTTTGTTTTTTTACTATTAAAAACGTTAAAAGTTTAATTCTGGGGGGCTTTCCTATGCCACTGCGCAAAGAGAATCCGCTTTTATCTCCGATGAATGGTGTCTTGGTAGATTTATCGACTCCTTCAAATATAAGTTATATGTGAAATTTTGGTTCTTTATTAGGATTGTGTTTAGGTTTGCAGATCATAACAGGGTGCTTTTTGTCCATGCATTATTGTGCAGATGTTGGTTTGGCTTTTGCATCGGTAGGACATATTATGCGCGATGTTAACTATGGGTTTTTATTAAGATATTTTCATGCTAATGGAGCTTCTCTGTTTTTTTTATGTCTTTATCTTCATATTGGGAGAGGTTTGTATTATGGGAGTTATACGAAAGCCTCGGTTTGGCGGGTTGGTGTCGTAATATTTCTTTTGACGATGGCGACGGCTTTTATGGGCTATGTATTGCCTTGAGGCCAAATGTCTTTTTGGGGGGCGACAGTTATTACAAATTTATTGTCAGCTTTGCCCTATGTGGGGACCGATATTGTGCAATGAGTCTGAGGGGGGTTTAGTGTCTCTGGGGCTACGCTTACTAGATTTTTTAGTCTTCATTTTCTTTTCCCCTTTCTTTTAGCCATTTTAGCTGGAGTTCATATTGTGTATTTACATGTAGAGGGGTCAAATAGTCCTGTAGGTTCTAAGTCTCCTGTGGATAATGTGGTTTTTCATGTTTACTATACATCAAAGGATTGATATGGAATAGTAGTTACGCTTATGTTATTGAGTGTTGTTGTGTATTTGGCGCCAAATTTATTAGGCGACCCAGAAAATTTTATTCAAGCTAACTCGTTGGTGACTCCAGTGCACATTCAGCCTGAGTGGTATTTTTTATTTGCTTATGCAATCTTGCGTTCAATACCGAATAAACTCGGGGGAGTTGTGGCTATGTTTTCAAGTATATTAATTTTATTGTTTTTCCCATTACTTCATCGAAGTTGATTGAGAGGTTTGCCCTTTCGTCCATTTGGGCGTATAGCTTTTTGATTTTTAATAGTGGACTTTTTTCTTCTTACTTGAATAGGGTCGCTTGTAGTGGAAGAGCCTTTTATATTAATTGGGCAGTTAGTCTCTCTTTTTTATTTTTCTTATTTTCTGATTTGAATTCCTTTGTTAGGGGAATTAGAAAACCAACTATTGTTTTTTTGGAAATGGGAGGATAATCCGTCGTAATAGTCGCGGGGGGACTCCTCCTGTACCTCTCTACCCTTTTTTATTATTAGGGGCAGAGAAATGAAACGCATAAGTCGAAGCAGGCCTCGTACAGCCGGTTCTAGAAGTACCGGCCGAAAGCGAGCCGAGTTTAGAGAGTTCAGTTCTTCGGAATTCATTTGTAAAGCTGCCTCTATGGGGAAAAATGGGGGTTGAGTATCGCTTTGTTGATGGGGTGGGTGGTCAGTGAACTTTTTGTATTAGGTGTTTTGACGTTGGGTATAATGGTTGTTAGTATGAATAGTTTTGTTTTAAAACTATCGATTTTAATGTTATTAATTATAAGTGAATGGGGCGGGGGCCTTTCTTTTTTATTTGAATATTTGTCGAGTTTTTTTTTTGAATTATCTGTGGGTGGGTTGTTGACCGTAAATGGTTGAACTGAAACTAATAAGTTAATTATTATCATAGGTTCTATTGCTGTTTTATTGATGGTGGACACGGAAAAGCTAATTTTCCCAAAGGTTTTTGGGGAACGAGTTCCTGATATTTTTATTCAAACGAATGCGCACTTACCCATTTTAAACTTAATGGTGGCATTAGGAAGTCTCTGCTTAGTTTCTTCAAGTAATTGACTTTCTGTTTATTTGGCCATTGAATTATCTACTCTTTCTCTTTTTATTTTGGTCGCTCAAAAGGGGGGATCTGGGCAAAGTGCCGAAGCTGGTTTAAAATATTTTGTATTAGGTGCACTTTCATCTGGTCTGTTTTTATTTGGGTGTGCTTTATTGTGTGGATTTACGGGAGGGGTTCATATTCCATATATAAATTTAGCATTGAATCCGGGGTTTGATTTTTCTGAGATCAGAGTTCCTATCGGTAGTTTGTTAATTGTGGTATCCCTTTTATTTAAGTTGTCTGCTGCACCCTTTCATATGTGGGCGCCAGATGTTTATGATGGAGCACCGACAACGGCGACGGCTTTATTGGCTATAGTTCCTAAGGTTGGTTATTTTTCTATTTTGGTTTCAATTGGGTCGGCGGTTAATATGCTATTAGTTGGGACTTTTTTTTCGTTGGTTGTGGGAGCTCTCGGTGCTTTAAATCAAACCAAAGTTAAACGGTTGTTAGCCTACAGTGGAGTAGGGCATATGGGGTTTGTGCTTTGGGGAATAGAGGTTGGGTCATTTGAGAGTATTCAAGCTAGTTTAACATATATGATTTTATATGTGATAATGTCTATTTGTGTTTTTGCTATAATATTAGCTTTAGGCACCGTAAGAAGTTTGATTGTAGAGTTTAGCGGGCTTTCCAGGAGATTGCCTGTTTTAGCTTTGACCTTGGCTTTGACTTTTCTTTCGATCGCGGGGATCCCTCCTTTAGTGGGGTTTTTGGGTAAGTGGTTGGTTTTATTGTCTGGGGTGGTCAATCAATATTATTTAGTCTTTATTTTGGCCGTGGTGTGTTCTGTTGTGGCTGGTGTCTATTATGTTAGAATAGTCAAAATTATTTATTTTCAAGCTAGTTTTTCTCTTTTGATTAGCTCAAAGGTGCTAAGAAAAGAAAATTGAATAAATTTAAGGAAGGCTTTGTTAATTGGTGCTGGTTTGTATGTCATTGGATTTACAATGCTCTCTCCTAATTTATGGTTGCAATTAGCCCATTGGGCTGTAGGAGGATTATTTTAAAAAAAGGTAAACTTGATTGGGGTGGCTTTTTATATACTAGGATTTGGAATTGTTGGTTCTGGAATTATGGTCATATCAGCGCTCAATCCCATTCATTCAATTTTTTGGTTGGTTGTTGTCTTTACTGGCTCTGCGGTATTTTTTCTTTGGCTGGGAATAGCTTTTGTTGCTTTAATGTTTTTAATAATTTATGTGGGGGCTATTGCTATTTTATTTTTGTTTGTAATTATGCTATTGAATTTAACAGATTTTCCCCCTGCTTTTCGATTGGGTGGGGAGGCAGATATGACAAATTATGTTCCTATTGGATTACTTATTGGAACCTTTTTTTTTTCAGAAGTCGCTTCAAGTTGATTAATAATAGGTGGCTCTTATACCCATCGAGCTTTTTTTGGGGCTGAAATAAGCAGGGCTTGAGATTTGGCAACTCCTTGGTTTTTAATGAAGTATCAAAATATGGAGGCGCTTGGACGCATTTTGTATATAACCTGTTATTATTTATTTATTTTGGCCAGTTTTGTACTTTTAGTGGCCATGATAGGGGCAATAGTATTAACACAAGAAGTGGGGTCTGAAGTAGGCCCTTTGGTCAAAAGACAAGATATTTTTTTTCAAACAAGTCGGTAAAAACTGAATGGAAAGAATTTCTTTTAAAGATTAGTTTAGCTTTAATTGTTTGGGGGTTGTGTTTTAGATATTAATGAATGGTGCTTATTTTGATCAGTTTAAAATAGTGACTCTGATCGCCTTGACTAATTCATCAATGATGATGATCTTAGCAGTGGTTGTGGTTTTATTATTATTTAAGGGGATTCAATTAATCCCGAAAAGGTGGCAATCTATTATTGAGTTAATCTATGATCATCTTCATGGTGTCGTAAAAGATAATCTAGGGTCTGAGGGGTTAAAGTATTTTCCTTTAATTATTTCTCTCTTTTTTTTTATTGTGTTTTTGAATGTGTTGGGTTTATTTCCTTATGTTTTTACTCCGACTGTTCATATTGTAGTTACATTGGGTTTATCTTTTTCAATAATCATAGGCGTAACGTTAGCTGGTTTTTGGAGGTTTAAGTGGGATTTTTTTAGTGTTTTTATGCCGAGTGGGGCTCCTTTGGGTCTAGCCCCTCTTTTGGTGCTAATAGAAACACTAAGTTTTTTCTCCAGGGCTATTTCATTAGGAGTTCGTTTGGCGGCTAATTTGTCGGCAGGGCATTTATTGTTTGCTATTTTAGCAGGGTTTGGGTTTAATATGTTAATTGCAAGTGGACTCGTGGGGGTTTTGCCCTTGTTAATAATGGTTTTTATAACATTATTAGAAGTAGCTGTTGCAGTAATTCAAGCTTATGTTTTTTGTTTATTAGCTACTATTTATTTGGCGGATACAATTGTACTCCATTAGTTGGAAAGTGATATCTTTTGATTAGTTTTAAGATTTAAAGTTTAAGGTTTTATTGTGGAGGGAGGGAAGGTCTGGTTTAAAAAAATTTTTCAAAAAATTTCGGCAAAAAATCTTTACAAATAGATAAGAAGATGGCTAATTGTGCGTTCATCTCGGACGTTTGGGTGTTTTGTTGAAATAATTAGCGCCTGGCTGCTAAATGGGCTCTTAATAACTCCAAGGTAGAGTAAGTTACTATGGTGGGGCGAGCCAAGAGTGTATAATGTTTGGTTTAAATAATGGATTAAGTCTAGTTTTTTTTTTGCTCTTTATGGGGATAATTAATGTGATGAAGGTTTCGAGAGAGGATAATGTAAAATTAAAAAGAGTTGCGTTAGAATGGTCTTTGGCGACTTTGCTTGGTGCTTTGGTTTTATGAGGGGCTTTTGATTTAGAGGGACAATTTCAAATTATAAATCGAATAGAATGGGTCATTTCTCCGGGCTTAAATTTTCAATGGGGTCCGGGGTTTTTTGCTTTAGACGGGGCCTCTTTGTTTTTTTTTGTTTTAACTACACTATTGATACCAATTTGTATTTTAATTAGTTGAAAGTCAATAAAACATTTGTTTAAAGAATTTTTGTTGTGTTTATTATTTTTAGAGGCTTTATTAATTGGAGTGTTTTTAGTGCTTGACTTACTTCTATTTTATATTTTATTTGAGGGCATATTGATCCCTATGTTCCTTTTGATTGGTGTTTGAGGTTCAAGAGAAGAAAAGGTACGTGCCTCTTATTATTTTTTTTTTTATACTTTCGCGGGATCGGTGTTTATGCTTTTGGGCATCTTTCAATTATATAGTGTTACAGGAACCACTGACTATCAAATATTATTAAATATAAAGTTGCCTGTTACTACTCAAAAATGAGTGCTAGCTGGGTTTTTTCTTAGTTTAGCGGTTAAAATTCCTCAAATACCATTTCATATTTGGCTTCCCCAAGCTCACGTGGAAGCGCCCGTCTCTGGTTCAGTAATATTGGCGGGAATATTATTAAAGTTAGGGGGCTATGGGTTTTTAAGATTTTCTTGGCCGATTTTGCCTGCTGCCTCCGAGTATTTTGCTCCTCTAATTATTATGTTAGGTGTTGTGGCTGTTATTTATGGGGGCTTACTGACTTGTCGACAAGTGGACTTTAAGCGGCTCATTGCTTATTCTTCGGTGGCGCATATGGGGCTGGTTCCTTTGGGTTTATTTACCCATACAATTGAGGGGCTGGTGGCGGCAGTTTTCATGATGTTAGCGCACGGGTTTGTTAGTTCAGCCCTTTTTATTGCTATTACTTATTTATATGAGCGTCATCACACTCGTCTTATTAAATACTATCGTGGAATTACCCTTACAATGCCTATTTTTGTTTGTATAATGTTAATTTTATCATTAACTAACATGGGCATTCCTTTAAGTTGTAATTTTGTTGGGGAGTTTTTTTCGTTGTTAGCTGCTGTTGAGTATAATTTGGGGCTTGGGGTGTTGGCTACTTCGGGCATGGTTTGGTCTGCGGCGTATTCTCTTTATTTATATAATCGAATTAGTTTTGGGGCGGCCTCTAACTATCTCCTTTATATTAGAGACTTAAATAGGCGGGAGGTATTGGCCATCTCTCCTTTAGTAATAGCCGTTGTCGTTTTTGGAATATTTCCTTTTGTACTTATAGACCCTATAAAGAATGGGGTTATCTTTAGCCCAGGGGGGGCTTAAATGTTTTATTTTTTGAGAGTCGAAAGTCCTTTGGTTTTGGGGAAGATAAAAGATAAGTGACCTCCAAAATACATGCTAGTATCTAAAGATTGGTCTCCAAACTTTAGAGTGCGAACAGGTGAGGAAAACCGGAGTCCAAGTTTGGCTGGGCCGGAGTCGTATTAGGTAGAAGGGGGTGTAACGGACCACCTTGCTTATGATGCGGGGCTTTAGTTAGGAGCCACATTTTCACTGAGACAAGGGGAAAGCTCAAATGGGGTGTTGGCCCCCGAGGCAGCAGTAAAGAATTTTGTGCAATATACGAAAGTAAGACACAGAGAGGGCACCTTTTCTAGTCCGTCAAATTAAGTGCCAGCAGACGCGGTGAAACTTAAGGGCTAGTCTTATAGGCAAAAGCGTAAAGGGTGTGATAGGCCGCCTTATTTAAGAGAGTAAATGGAATTTTTCTGTAATGGTGGTATGTGTAAATAGGAAAAAGAACTTTAGACGTGAAGACTATTTACTTCTAAGATTATAATGTGTTGGCTAAAACACGAGAGTGTGGGGAGCAAACAGGATTAGGTACCCTGGTAGTCCATACTGTAAATAATGAAAAAGATGTGAAGCAATTCTAAAAGGTAAGAACTTTTCCGCTTGAGTAGTACGATCGCAAGATTAAAATTCAAAAAACTTGGCTGTTCACTGTTTTGATTAGAGGAGCGTGTCGTTTAATTCGATAGTCCGCGAGAGACCTTACCCAAACTTGAATCCCTCATTGACAGGTATTGCATGGCCGTCGTCAATTTGTGTATTAAACATAAAACAAATTCAACCCAGTGGTTTGTCTATTGGATGAAGTCAGGTCTTATTGTCCTAATGTTTGGGGATTAGATGCGCTACATTTTTTTATACAATGGGAAACTTTGAATGTGAAACCCAAAAATAAGAGTTCGGAAGGTGTCTGGAATATAACGGAAAGTTGGATTTAATAGTAATTGAAAAGTAGAGCGTTTCAATGAAATTTATTCAGTGTTAGTACAAATTGCCCGTCGCCTTTGCTTAGAAAGGTTGTTTGGTTGCCCCTCAAGAGGGTTCCTAATATCTTCGAGGTAGAGTAAGTCGTAACATAGTGAGGGTGAGGGAACTGGCCCTTGGTGGACAGTGAAAAGAAGTACTCTTTTACGTTGTCCAAAAAATTAAAAGAAAGAATGCTAATGCCGTAAATGTTGGAGGCTTGAATCACCCTTGTACCAGCTTTACTGGTTTAAATTTGGTTCATTCTTTGGGTTCTATTATTGATTTTTGGGAAGGCCTAATAAAAACTTATTTTTATTATGGGGCTTGGTTATTAGTTTGATAATGCGAACTGTTTTATGTCATCCTTATCATTTAGTGGAGCCTTCTCCTTGACCTCTTTTGGGAGCGGGGGGAGCTTTGTTTATAACTGTGGGTAGTGTTATATATTTTCATTATGGTTTAAGTCAAATTATGTATTTGGGAGTTTTGATAATTGTGATAATTATGTTCGTTTGATGACAAGATGTTATTAGAGAGTCGACTTTTCAGGGGCATCATTCTTTAATAGTTAAACAAGGTATAAAATATGGAATGCTTTTATTTATACTCTCGGAAGTTCTTTTTTTCTTTTCTTTTTTTTGAGCTTTTTTTCATAGTAGTCTTGCACCAGCTGTTGAATTGGGTGTGGCTTGACCTCCTCAAGGGGTTCATCCTTTAGATTCTTTTTCAGTCCCCTTGTTAAACACTGCTATTTTATTAAGTTCTGGGGGTACTGTTACTTGGGCCCATCATGCTATAGTTAGTGGAAAAAGAGAAGAGGCAATTTTGGGTTTATCTTTAACTGTTTTACTTGGTGTTTTATTCACGGGGTTACAAGCAATTGAGTATTATGAGGCTCCTTTTGCTATCTCGGATTCGGTTTATGGGTCTACTTTTTTTATGGCGACCGGGTTTCATGGTTTTCATGTTATAATTGGAACTACCTTTTTAACTGTTTGTTTGATTAGATTAAAATTTAATCAATTTACTTGTCGTCAACATGTCGGGTTTGAGGCGGCGAGTTGGTATTGGCATTTTGTGGATGTGGTGTGGTTATTTTTATATCTTTGTATCTATTGGTGGGGCTCATAGTTTTTAGTGGGTTATTTTAAAAAATTAAGAGTAAAATGTTAAATAATTTTTTTTATATTGTAAATGTATGTGGAAAGAAGGATATACCGGAACCTTGACACTTGGGTTTGCAAGATGCGGCCGACCCAGTGATGGAGGAGATAATTTTTTTTCATGATCAGATTATGTTTTTACTGATTGTTATTGTGGTAGTAGTGTTGTGGTTGTTGGTTGAGGCTTTAAATGGTAAGTATTATGATAGAGATTTGGTTGATGGGACTTTATTAGAAATAGTTTGGACTATAATCCCAGCTGTAATATTGGTTTTTATCGCTTCTCCTTCTTTAAAATTATTGTATTTGATGGATGAGGTTGTGGGTCCGGCTTTAACAATTAAAGCAATTGGACATCAATGGTATTGGTCTTATGAATATTCCGATTATCAGGAACAAACGTTAGAGTTTGATTCTTATATGATTCCAACGTCGGATTTAAATAGTGGTGACTTTAGGTTATTAGAAGTAGATAATAGATTGGTGGTTCCTATTAATACACATGTGAGAATTTTAGTAACTGGTGCGGATGTTTTACATTCATTTGCTGTCCCTGCCTTGGGTGTAAAAATGGATGCGGTTCCGGGTCGGTTGAATCAAGTTGGTATTTTTATTAAAAGACCAGGGACGTTTTATGGTCAATGTTCAGAAATTTGTGGGGCAAATCATTCTTTTATGCCTATTGTAATCGAGGCGGTTTCATTAGATCGGTACATCAATTGAATATTGTCTTTATCTAAGGAATAGTTTATTTATGAAAAAATAAGTGTATTCTTTCTAATTGTTGAATAAATAAAATAGTGTACTATAAGTATATAATTGTTATCGTTATATTATTATTATTGGGGGGCTGAGGAGTAGTTCTTAATAGAGGGCATTTTATTATAATGATAATTTCTATTGAATTAATTTTATTAGCGGCTTTTTTTTTGTTTTTAATTAATTCTATTGAAGTAGATCTTTTAATAGAACAAATTTTTACAATTATGGGCTTAACAATCGCTGCGGCGGAGTCGGCCATTGGTTTAGCTATTATGGTTGCGTATTATCGAATAAGAGGAACAATAATTTTAAAATCTTTTAGTTCACTGCGGGGTTAAAAAAAGTTATTACGGTGATTTTAGATTATTTTGGTCTTTTCGTTTTATTGGTTTTTAGTGTAGTTCTTTCCGCGCTTTTTTCTGGTGCTTCTTATTTTTTAGGGGTAAAACAACCGGATCGAGAGAAAGTTTCGGCTTATGAATGTGGATTTGAGCCTTTTGGTATTCCAGGACGCCCTTTTTCAGTTCGGTTTTTTTTAGTTGGTATTTTATTTTTAATTTTTGATTTAGAAATATCTTTTCTTTTCCCCTGGTGCGTCCTCTTTAATCAAATTTCCCCTTTCGGGTTTTGAGTTATGGTGGTGTTTTTAGGAGTTTTAACTTTGGGTTTACTCTATGAGTGAATTAAAGGCGGGTTGGAGTGAGAATAGGTGAAGATGTAAAACCTTTTTAAAAAGTAAATAAGTTGTAAAGTAGAAGAGAAAGTCCTGTCTATTATGTGAATAATCGTGTATCGAAAAAATTTTAATACCAACTCCGGTGTCCGCCTTAATCCATGCGGCGACCATGGTGACGGCGGGTGTTTTTTTATTAATTAGATCTTCTCCTCTTTTTGAACAAGCTCCATTTGCTTTAATGATTGTAATAATTGTTGGGTCTTTAACGGTACTTTTGGCTGCTACCGTTGGGGTGGTTCAAAATGATTTAAAAAAAGTTATTGCTTATTCAACTTGTAGTCAATTGGGGTATATGGTGGTGGCCTGTGGAATTTCCCATTACTCCATAAGTTTATTTCATTTAATGAACCATGCTTTTTTTAAAGCTTTATTGTTTTTAAGTGCGGGGTCTGTTATTCATGCTTTGTCTGACGAACAAGATATAAGAAAGATGGGGGGGTTGATTAAGTTAATTCCTCTTACTTATATTCTGGTTGTTATTGGCTCTTTATCTTTAATGGGGTTTCCTTATTTAACAGGGTTTTATTCTAAAGATTTGATTTTAGAGTTGGCCTTTGAACAATACTATTTAACTTTTGCTTATTGATTGGGGGGGTTTTCGGCCTTACTTACCACTCTTTATTCGATTCGATTGGTTTATTTAACTTTTTTATCTAATACCAATTCTAGAAAAGCTATTTTTAGACATGCACATGAGGGTTCTTGGAATTTAGTTTTGCCTTTAATAATATTAGCTTTGGGGAGTCTTTTCGTGGGTTATTTGACGAAAGAGGTGGTTTGGTCTTTTCAAATAACATCTCCTCCAGTTGTCTCTCTCCCCATTAAGTTATTGCCGGTTTCCCTTAGTTTGGGGGGAGCGGTGTTAGTTATTGTTCTTTATTTTTATTCAGTGCCTTTTTTTAAGGTGCCTTCGTTTATAGGCCGAATAAGCTATACTTTTTTATACTCTGCTTGGCAGTTTAACTATGTCCTTAATTATTTTTTAGCAAAAAAGGCATGGAAGGGGGGTCATCAAATTTCATATCGAACTATGGATAAAGGGGTACTAGAGTTAGTGGGTCCTAAGGGGATCTCTAATTTTTTGATTGAGTTGGCTCGAGGTCTTAGTAACTTACAATCGGGCCTAGTTTTTAACTATGCTTTAGTTATATTAATTGGTGTTGCCATATTCATTTGGGGAGTTGTTTAGTTTTTTTTGAGAAATGTCTTTTGATAAGAAAATTAATCGAGGGGGTTAGGTTAAAGTAGACCGTTAGCCTTCAAAGCTAAAAATGTGGGTGCAAGTCCCGCACTCCCTGATTTAATTAGTTTTGGTTATATTTTAGTTGAAATGCCACAATTAGATACTACCGTGTATTTAACTCAATATAGATGAACTTTACTTGTTTTGTTTTTATTATTTTTTTTATTGGTGTTTTTTGTTTTACCCACGATTAAAATTAATTGGCTAATAAGAAAGTCGGTGATAAAAAGTAAGGCTGTTTTAGGGGGGGATTTGGAGCTAACTAAAGAAGTTGTTTTTATTTGGAGGCATGTTCTTCGATAATTTAAACATCTTAAATGTTTATTTTAGTAATTATTATTGTCGTTTCCCCTATTTGGTTTGGGTTGTTTCTTAGTTTTTTGTTTTTATAATTATGTTCGTTAACGAGAAAAAAAAATAAAAAAATGAAAAGTTTATATTTAATTCGCTGGGCGTTTTCTACTAACCATAAAGACATTGGTACGTTATATTTAGTATTTGGGATTGGGGCAGGTATGCTCGGTACAGCTTTCAGTATGTTAATAAGATTAGAGCTCTCGGCTCCGGGGGCTATGTTAGGAGACGATCATCTTTATAATGTAATTGTTACAGCACACGCTTTTATTATGATCTTTTTTTTGGTTATGCCAGTGATGATAGGGGGATTTGGGAATTGGTTGGTTCCATTATATATTGGGGCACCTGATATGGCTTTCCCACGGCTTAATAACATTAGTTTTTGGCTGTTGCCCCCTGCTTTAATATTGTTATTAGGTTCTGCTTTTGTTGAACAAGGGGCGGGTACCGGATGAACGGTTTATCCTCCTCTATCTAGCATTCAGGCCCATTCTGGTGGGGCGGTGGATATGGCTATTTTTAGTCTCCATTTAGCTGGGGTGTCCTCGATTTTGGGTGCAATGAATTTTATAACAACTATATTTAATATGAGGGCCCCTGGGCTAACGTTGAATAGAATGCCCTTATTTGTGTGGTCTATCTTGATCACTGCTTTTTTATTATTATTGTCTTTGCCCGTATTAGCGGGGGCCATAACCATGCTTTTAACGGACAGAAACTTTAATACTACTTTCTTTGATCCTGCAGGGGGGGGAGATCCGATTTTATTTCAACATTTGTTTTGGTTCTTTGGGCATCCTGAAGTTTATATTTTAATATTACCTGGCTTTGGAATGATTTCTCAAATAATACCAACTTTTGTTGCTAAAAAGCAAATTTTTGGATACTTAGGTATGGTTTATGCAATGCTTTCAATTGGTATTTTAGGTTTTATTGTGTGGGCCCATCATATGTTTACGGTTGTTTTTAGCCATTGAAAATAGTAATATTTTTGAGCTTTGTCCTGCTATATACTGGCAAAATCTTTTGAAAACAAATGTTTGGCCGACAAGATTTTTATCTTATAAATTAAGGCGGCAAAGATTGGGTTTTTCTAGGGTCAATCAGTGGGAAACTAAGACCCTTTTTGGTGGATCTTTTTTTTTCTGAGAAAGAGGAGTTTTAGGGTCCTTAGAGACTGCATGCAGGAGATTTAGACTTAATAATCAGTTTTTAATTTCGCAAGATTTTTCTTGATGAATGGGGTTTGTTGAGATTGTTGGCTGGGGTTTTATTACCAAAAAAAAGTTTTATGGTGTCAGAGGCTTTGATATAATGTTTTCAATTTGGCGTAGTGTGGGGGAGGCTCAGCTTCTTTATTACATAAAATGCCGATTTGAAAATGGACATGTGGGCTTTTTAAAGTCGAATGTCTCAGAAAGGTTTTATCTTATAGATAAAAAGCCTACACTTAGTTTGGGGTTTTTACTGGCTTTTACTTTGGGTTGCTCTCAGGGGGGCTTTCCTGTTGGGTTTTTTGAAAATTGATTTGTGGGGCAAGTTGATGGCGGGGGTCATTTTATTATTAATTTTAAGCATAGTGGGAAGAAGGGTGCTCAAAAAGAAGTCGTTTTGTTTTTTGTAATGGCACAAGGTCTTAAAGATTGATTCGTCTTGGAGCAACTTAAAGGTGGATTAAGTGGGGTGTATCGATTTAATAAAAAAGATAACTTTTATCTTTGAGAGGGAAATCAGAGGGGGGTTTTGATTAGGGCCATAAATCTTTTTAAGAAACATTCTTTATGAACTAAGAAAAAAATAGCTTTTTTAAAGTGATGAAAAGTAAATGAAAAATTTTAAAACGAAAGAAGAGGTTGAGATTAAGGTACAGTCCAAGCTCGGATAAGTTCCGACGTGGGGGGAGTTTCTATAATGGTTTCCTTAATATATTAGTGGGATGGATGTGGACACAAGAGCATATTTTACTGCAGCAACTATGATTATTGCTGTGCCAACTGGAATAAAAGTGTTTAGTTGGCTGGCCACTATCTTTGGAGGAACTTTGAGATTAGACACTCCTATGCTTTGGGCAATGGGGTTTGTTTTTTTATTTACATTGGGTGGTTTGACTGGAGTTGTATTAGCAAATAGTTCTTTGGATGTTGTTTTACATGACACATATTATGTTGTGGCTCATTTTCATTATGTGCTCTCTATGGGAGCCGTTTTTGCTATTTTTGGTGGGTTTTATTTTTGAGTAGGGAAAATAACGGGGTATTGTTATAATGAGCTATATGGCAAGGTCCATTTTTGGTTAATGTTCATAGGTGTCAATTTGACTTTTTTCCCTCAACATTTTTTGGGCTTGTCGGGCTTCCCAAGACGGTATTCTGATTTTGCAGATTCTTTTGCTGGTTGGAATTTGGTTAGTTCTTTGGGCTCTACTATTTCAATAATAGGAGTCATTTTTTTCATATATATTATTTATGATATCTATGTTTGAGAAGAGCAATTTGTTGGTTGAACTGATGAGGGTGATGAGAGTTGGGCTTCTTTAGAATGGGTTCATGTTTCTCCTCCTTTAGTTCACACATATGAGGAATTACCTTTTATTAAAGAGAATGAGGTATAGCCAAATGCGTAAACATCTTATTTGGTTTTAACTGTGTTGGACGCTTATTTGTTAATTGATAGTTTTGTGATTTAATTAGGGGGCCGGCGAGCTCATGTAGAGAAGACGAATGGTGAGTCATCGGGCTCATGCCCCGAAGAAGTGGGTTCGATTCCCACCTCTACACTTTTGGGTAAAAAGGAAAAAGAGATAAAGGGAAAACTAAGATAGGCTAAATTGGACGGGAGATTCGAAAGAGCGAAGAAGAAGCTTTAAACTCGTGTTTCAATGCGGAGACGCAATGAAGAGAACTGAAAAATGAAACATCTTAGTATCAGAAGGGTACAAAGAAATCAAACGAGATTCCGTAAGTAGCGGGGAGCGAAAGCGGAGGAGTCCAGAAAGTGAGTAAATAGTGGAAGAAAGGAGTTCACATATCTAAGACTAAATGTTAGTCCTATACTGAAAGCGTGAGTACTGTGAAGGAAAGTTGAAAGAGACTTGAAAAGATCTGGAAATTTGTCTTTTAAAGCAGCTGTAAAACAGCGTACCTTTTGTATAATGGGTTTACGAGATATCGTTTGGCAAATTTAAATAAACTTTCTTGCAGATAAAATGTAGGTGAAGAGAAGTCGAGAAGGCTCTTTAGTCAAATTACCCGAAACCAAGTGATCTAACCATGGGCAGTTTTAAAGAACGAACCGGTGGTTGTGGCAAAAACCTCGGATGACCTGTGGATAGGGGGGAAAGCCCAATCGGACTTGGAGATAGCTGGTTTTCTACGAAAACTATGTAAGTAGTGCGTTCACATAGGGCATTGTGTTAATAAAAAAATAGAAAAAAAATGAACAGAAGAACATTAATTTGTTAGACTATTTA